>JADLZK010008795.1:600000-963061 GCA_015847255.1 Hyparrhenia diplandra | reverse complement strand
GCAGAGGGTTAAGGCTATTGGATGTATAAGCAGAGGTAGAAAGAATCTCAACCGTGCCGGTGGCAAGTAGCAAAGACAGCCTACAGAGGAGCAGCAAAGAAGAATGGGTACATCATCATAGTACCTTGGAGAACAAGGCACCCTGCAGCACCCATCCATGTTTGACAACGAATATTTGCGGCCGAGTTGATGGGGCTTTTGAGATGGCGACTCCAAACATGATCCACCTATCCTCGTCCGTAAGCTATCACAACAAACGAGAGAAGTGGCTCGATGCTAGAGCAATCAATGTTTATGCGGATGAGCAAAAAGATGAGGGCATTGATGAGAGGTTTTGGGCAGCATTTCATTCAAACTTCTACATGATGTGATCCTCTATCACTCAAAAGAAGAGCAAGATCACCACTCTGCACTATGTTGACTTTGAGATGATGGCGAGAAGGAGGAAGATGCCTTCAATGAGGCAATTGAGGCTTGTGACAAGTTTGAGCTGACCAACATCATGTCATTCAAGCATGATTGAAATGAGGAGATTCCCGAAATCGCCATGCCACCTACCATCGACAAAGCATCGATACCATCCAATCGGATGACCGGAGCAGGAGGCACTACACAGGTGGACTTTGTCACTTGTCGCCGTGATTCTAGGCTTTGGGGCTGAGCACTGGGAGTATGGCGATATTCATGAGATTGACCCCATCAATGTCAAGGCCATCAAGGACCGCTAGGGCTAATCGAGGGGTTGCTTGGAAAGAGGAAGGGATTGAAGGACTTCTTCTATGTGATGAACAACCTCTGCAGATGCACCATTGATCCCAAGGATGGGGCGTTTCGATATTAATGGATATGCTAGGAATCGCTTGCCCATTTCCTGGAATGATGAGACCTTCAATGTGGCTAAATTTATTCGAGACACCGACAAAAATGCCATGGATGATGCTAGAAGAAATCTCGCCATATGCTCCCCTATCTCATGTTCATGATTGAGAGGGTCTCTGGGAACATCTATCCCAAGGACTGCTTCCATAAGGCCTATAACATTGAGAAGACCCATGGATTGATGGTGGGAAGACTAGTGCCAGTGGCAAGACCCTCAAAGGAGGCACTTCACCGGCGGGGAAGACTTGGATGAGCCATCCAGCCTCTAGGCCCGTGGAGAGACACAAGAAGTCTCTGGCCCACGCTGAGGAAGTGGATCAAGGCTATCTTTGGGCACTGCTCCTATGCATCTCGGCCAGACTTATGAGTTGCGCAGTGGAAGTGAGACGCCTTCAAGAGTGTCGAGAGAAGCAAGGACTCCCGCCCTCCTTTCCATCTCTAGACCACCAAGTAGCCGCGACCTCCCGTAGCCGCCTACTACTAGTAGTTCGGATCGGGACTGCCGTGAGATGCTTGGTTCGATTGCGGCAAAGCAGATTCCAAATTGCCGCTCTACTGCCGCTCTACTGGGCTAGTGCTACTATCTCGAGGAGGATGAGGACACAAAATTCCAAGGGCGAGGACACCAAAGGAGGAGGACTCCGCTTCTTTCTTCTCTTTTCTATGATCTTTTGGTGCTTGACGCCAAAGGGGGAGAAAAATTAGAAGAAATGAGGGGGTCAAACTTTTTCGACGCCCTTTGGAGTCGTTTCGACGATGGAGCGGCCAGCAGATTCTTCAGTTTAGATCCTTGAGAGTAGCTCGTTAGGTGTGAGTTCGAGAGAAACTCTATTTTATGTAATAATGCCACCTATGACTTGTTGATTCTCGGATTTGGTCGTTTGATTGCTTAAACTCGCTTTATATATCTTGCCGCATGCTTATCTTGTTAATCATGTCATATATGCCGTGTTGTTTGTGTTAATCTCGCCTGCCTCGGATCGGATTGACGCTGGGCAAAGGCGCCGCGGCACATCGGCGCGCATGCACACTTCTCTTCCGTGCTCGATCTCTTTTATCTTGTCATATGCATCAATACGGATATATCCGTAGTGACACTTTGTTGAGCACCCCCACAAAGAAATCATGGATGTAGGAGGAGGCCTTACACTACTTCTAAATGTGTGACTTGACTTTCATGTCAAATCGAGAATTCAAATTCAACCACACATTTAGGGGATGCCTCTACTACACCTAAATATGTGAAAATTGACCTCTTACGTCAATTTTTAGAATTCAAATCTTATTCACATATTTAGGGGGGTTCCTATATCCTGATCCTCGTAATCTAAGTTTGACTTTTACATCTTATGTAAGCTCTAATTTGGTTGTCATCAATCACCAAAAAGGGGAGATTGTAAGTGCAATTAAGCTCTAAGTGGGTTTTGGCGCTGATGACCACCGAATTAGGGGACTAATGAGATTTTTGGAAGATGACATGCAGGGATTAAAATATGGAGTTGATGTACAGGTCCAAAGATGCCAAATAAGCTAGATGATAGTGTTTCCTGATCAAGGAGTTTAAATTATTTCATACTTTGAATCTTGAGTCTAGGAAATGCCCGTCTTGTCTATTAAGAGGGATCATAGGATTCTCGGGTATCTGTGGGACCAAGTGCTCTAAACAACAAAACCGGACACAACACACAACTCCAAGCCTGACCAGCCAGCAAAACAACCTTTCTCTACCCCTTTGTTGTTTGGTCAAGGCCGGGCAAGCTGTCACAAGCATTGGTGCGGCAGGTAACACGCCCACGCAAGCAAAAGCCGCGTGGACGCTTGGGGCATGCCACACTTAAATCCTACCGTTGGGACGTGGGGGTATAAATACCCATTCTACCCCTCCCACAACGGCTACCTGGCTCACTCCTTCTTCTTTCTCGCGGACGAACAATGTACCAGAGCACCTTTTTGCTCTCTCTCTCTCTCCATTGAAGTTGCTCAAACTCTCCACCTCAATCTCTCATCTCCCACTAGGGATTTTTGAGGGAAAAGCAGCAAACTTCAATTGGAGACCGGATCTACTGCTTCCCCACTCAAAAGAGCATTTGGTTCACGTTTGGCCGGAACCCTAGGGTTCTTTACTCTTGGAGCTTGCTCCTAGACGGCTAGGCGTCGCCCTTGAGCTTGCCCCCTTCGTGTGGCAGCCTTGGGAGGTTTGTAATCTCATCATAAAGCAATACATTACCCCACATCTCTAGGGTTAACTCCCTAGACTTGTGAACGAGGAAAAAGGCAAGCCAGTGGGCAAGCCAAGCCTTGTGTGGCAACCCCAACAACGTGGGCGTAGCCCGACTGTGTGGCGGCGGTGAACCACGGGTCAAATCTTTGTGTCACCTTGTCCCTTTACTTTGTCGCATATTTGTCTTGTGAGAGAGGGCTTCGACCCGATCTATCTTGTTGCCGAGTTTACGCGGCTTTGGCTTGTGCTCGTGGAAGTATTTGTGTGCAGTGAACAAGAGTGATTCATCATCCTGCGCGTGACACGGCCCTCACGATTCACCGAGGTCAATTTCAGGAAGTGACACACCGGCAGCCCGCCAGGGGCAGCGGCGATTGCAGCGCCACTTAGCCGAGAGAAGTGCATTCCTTCGTCTCGGTCTGCCTGCGTGCATTTTCACGCTGGCGGTCGTTTACCTTTACGCGCAAAGCGCGCGCCTGTGTAATCGACGATTGTGTTAAGTTTTTAACAGTAAAATTTTAGGGATAAGCCTATTCACCCCCTAGGCTTCCATCGGATCCTACAGTTAAAATGATCAATGATCCGCGACGACGCCTAGACGACGGTTACCTATACTCGCTACCGTACTAGCATGCTAAAAAGAATCCTAGCCTCGGCCCAACAATTACAAGACCAAAAGCGCCCAACTTAGAATGTAGCCCAATCACGCCCGACGATGTGCTTGACCTTCTTCCCGCGCTCCCGCCGGATGCAGTATCTGACACCCTTATCCTTGGTTTTACTAGTCCCAGAGATCCATCCCATCCATACAAATCCTAGCAACCAAAGGCATCCTTGTGTATCTTTTATGGGCATGGAGTACCACCTAAGGGCACGTGCAAACTGCTCGATGTGCTATACATCTATATGTTTTTAACTGGTAGTTTCAGAAATGACAAACAAAAGAAGAGCAAGGAAGGCCAATTTAAGAAATCGGCCAACCTAACCTTTTGGTACATCGACTAGGCCGACTTCTACAGTCAAAATGATAGTACCACCACATGTCTATCATTGCTAGTTGATGCCATGCTATTATTTTTGGTCCACGTCACCAACCAGCAGTGATCAACCGGTAGTGAATGTCAATTTCGTAGTAGTGTTACACAAGCAGTGCAAGTGTATATGCGCGAAGAACCATAGAGAGTTTATTTCGAACACAAACATGCAAATTTAAAGAAAGTTGACTACTACCACCATGCAAATGCGCGTCTCTGACGCAACATGGCCATGCGTAATTCAGATTACAATTACATGCCAAATCTTAAAGAGACAAATCAATTTATTCCAGGTGGGGACTCTCTCCACTCCCGTCAGCTTCTCAAAAGCCAAAAAATTACATGCCAAATAACAACTGAAAAACAATAAGCGAAGGACCAAAACCAAAAACATTCTGGACTCCTACTTGAGCCAGCTATGATGCAGTACAATGATTAAATAAACTACCCACAAAAAGTGCATATAAACCTCATCCATTCAAGCATGCAGCCGCGTATATAACACCAAAATTCAGTTGCCCCCTTTCTCGCCGTTGCAGCCCTTTTCGCACGAGTCCTTGCACGATTGGAAGACTGCTGCCACGCACCCATTGTAAAGCAGGGCCTGAATTGCCCTTGCAGTAACTGTCGCATTTGCTATCGCAGTCACATATAGTGTCCCCTGAACTACGGCAGTTGATGTCAGTGCAGGACTTAATGCAGCCGCGCTTGCACCTGGCTTCATCAAAGCCCTTGGCACCCTCGCAGGAGCTTGCAGCTTTCTCGTTGCACTTGGAAGGACATTCCGAGATGCAGCGATGAACGGCGCAGGATGGCGAAGCTTGAGCTGGTTCCCCCACCCAGCTCACCACCAGAAGCACACAAATCACAGCGACAATAGCTCCTTTAGAGGCACAGAAAGCCATTGTATATGTGTGATCTTTTGTGTGGATGCACAGTTAGCTTGTTAAGAGGAGGTTATACTATATGAAGGAACAAGGAAGGTGTGTGTGATTGAGAAACAGCTTCTGAATTGGTGCTCATACGGTAAGGCATTTGGTGCTATTTATAGACTCCCAAATTAAATTGGCATATGCAAAACAGCTCTGTACCATGTGAACACAGGATTACAGGAACAGTGCCATTATTTTATCGAAATTGACCTTGTTTTATGTGTAATCACAAGGATCAGATCAAGGAAAGATATGATACTGTAGATAATATTCTTTCTGCGGTTTACTGATTCTGATTGTCGGCGGCATGGCTTATTGCCTTCAACTCCACCGACGGCACCCTGACGGCCTGGCCTCGGACTGCAGTTTTACACCCCCGCCCCTAGCTTCACTGCTGGCCCGTGATGTCTCGGTACATCACTTGAACAGTACGTGGTACTGGGTGCCGCGCTTGAATGTGCTCCCACATTATCTCTAGGCTTGGTAGCTATATTTTACTAACAAAACATGTCTATATCGATGTTACCGGGTTGTTTTAAAAGCATCCCTAGCTTTATCCTTTACTCTCCCTCATCCCTCGTTTTTCCCCGCCCGACCTTCTATGCGAACGCTAGCATGAAAGCGCGCCTAAAGACGCACGTGGGCTAGCAAAGCAAGCACGCACGCCGCGCGGCTGGCTTGCAAGGCTCCGGGCGTGCGCAGCATTACGCGGCGTTGCCGGGCGAGGCGGCGGAGCGCCGGCAAAGGCGCAGCGGCCGCCACCCGGGCATCGGCGGGAAAGCTGGCACGCCGAGACGCCGGGGCGGGTGAGCCGCGGCCGCCGTGGGACTCCGAAGAGCGGGCACGGGCGAGAGGCCGAAGCGCAATCGACGCTGAGTGAGGCTGGCGCGCCAGCGCCGGGCCGGTAGATCGACCGGGCGGTCTTTTGGCGAGGGCGGCAAGCCCCACAACCCTAGCCCCAAGTGTGATGATTCGCTTCGCGGCAACATGGTAGCGGCGGTGGAGTGAGGAGTTAAAAAAGATGCTATTGTTTGTTAGCGGTTTTGCTTTCTTGTTTGCTGCTGAGTTGTTTTAAGTTTACGATATAATATAGTTACGATATTGGATAGGACCCAGCTGATGAGTGTTACTTATCATCGTGATATACAATAAATAAAGGGATCTGTTTAAATAATCGGTTGTTTTTTTTTTTTTACCTTGGGGCGGACGCACATATGTTTTAAATATCCTCTCCGTGCCTGAGCAAGATTTTTGGTTTGGACCTATAGCAGTAGCGCCCATACAGGGGCAGACCCAAAGAAGTGGTGGACAAAAAAATTTTCTCTAGATATAGATTTTTTATGAGATAAAAAAAAAAAAGTATACCATATTCTATTTTAATTTTAAAGTTTAAGTGAGATTTTAATTTTAATTTAATGAAAAGAAATTATAGGCCCATTAAAAGCCCATCAGCAGTTGGGCTTGTTTTATCTAACTTTCTTTTCTTAACAAACTAGAATCCTTATTTAACGGCCTGTTTAGTGCCATAATTTTGCCAAAAATTTTAGGGTTTTGCCTCACCTTTTTGCAAAATGGATCTAAACACTATGGTATAAAATAGCAAAATTTTTGGCATTTTGCATTTGGGATTCAAGAGGCCCAAAAAGAGAAAAAAACATGTATGGGGCATGTGTTGTGTATGCATGGCTAAATTTTTGGCATATAACTAAACACCAAAGGTGAAAAATTTTGGCATTTTCCATTTGATGCATCAGAATATTTGGTATTTGCCATTTTGCATTCCAAAGGCATCTAACTAAACACACCCTAAATTGAAAATGGTCTGGAACAGAGATATGGTTAATTAAAAAAATTCAAAAATTTAGCAATGATCAACAACAATATTCCTAGGTCGGCATTCCACTGAGTGTAGTAGCATATGGGATTAATTTTTTAATCTGCTTTTAAATTTCCAATCGGAACTTTTAATACAATTTAACCGTATAAAATCTTTTTAGGTGGCGGTCGCTCCAGGCGGCGACAGCCAGATCCGACGAGGTGAACCACACGCTAAGTGAACCACACATACCACCATCCCACTTACATTTTTTTGTCCTCGCTCACGTAAAAGAATTAATCACACACCTTATATGTTAATCTAACCCACCTTTAAAACCAAGGTGGGACTAAACCCCACAATATCTAGATAACACCCACATGGGCCACTATGGCCAAATTCTAACAAGGCCAGATGCACACACTTGCGGCCACCGCCTCTAGAATCTACGACCCCCACCCTTGCACATTTCTCCCCTAACTACTTCACCTATAAGAGACTTATATATCTATTGAGGATATCTGTCCTCCTCATTTTATCTTTTTGTACGGTTTTGAAATGAGTATTTAAGACTCTAAACGAATTTGAAACGAAAAAGTTATAAGATATGAAGTTTTATCTATTCAAGGTCGTTTGAAAATTTCGAATTTCAAGTGTTAGAAACTCAAACATAATTTTTGCTTTAAAAGATGGTTTCAAATGAAAAGTTGTGCGACCACAAAGTTTTTTTAACTTTTCAAGATCTACAACTTCCTTTTGATTGTTTCTTCATCTGAGGTCATTTGAAAATTCCATTCACTATGTAATTTTATTGTTGGCCCTTCATGCTTAGATGCTGCTTTTTGATCCAGCTGCCTACAAATAGGGCCATTTGTAGAGGCGGCTGAAAATATCAGAAAATGTGTATATGCAAGGTAGTTAATATGTATAAACTACCTTGGTTTGTGTATTAGAGTGCTCTTAAGATTGGATAACATCTCACTTAAATGATAATAATCTAAATTTTATTCATCAGTTCTCCTTGATTGATCACATGACATAGTTATCAAAAAAAAAAAATCACATGACATAAAAAAAGGGAGCTGAGCAGATAGTTATTCCTCAACTTCATGATTCTTCCTCGGATGTCGCTTGCCTTGACATACACTCATGGTTGGGCCTTATATGGTGGTTGAACCGTGAAAGCTGAGAAAAAATAGCATTGCATGACATTGTTATCAAGGAAAAATTCTTCATTTGCTACTTATGAATATTTCGCACATACAAAATAGGTCTAAAATATTTCTCAATAAAATAAATAGTATTTGGTAAATATACCTCCGCATTTGCTTCCAACTGCAACTGGATTGTGGCATTCTCGTGAAACTCGTATTAGTCTAGAAACACTTAATACTCTCAGCTGCTCGTCGGCGGAGAGGTTACGACAAATGCAGGCCATATTAGATTTTCGAACAGTTGCACAGCATTCGGCGCTTGGTTGGACATAATGGCCAACAAGGCTGATCGAATCCTTGCATTTGCTCATAACTTCTTTTTATCCTCGTAACAATCCTCCTCACTCCAAGCTTGATGTGTCACAAGCATGGTAAAAACTAAGGAAAACACCATGAGTTGAAGGATTACTTTTGTATTCATCTTGATTATGTTTATGTTTCCAGGTCTACAATGGTTTCTCTCAGAACTCTCTTAGCCTACAACGCACTACATACTTCTATTTATAGCATTGGATGGAGCGGGTCTCATGATAAATTAATGCCAAGGAATCCTTTACTGATAGTGATAGTACCGCCTAGAAAGTCATGTTTATAGTAAAACTTAAATGCTTAGAAATCTTTGAACAAACCAACAACTAGCCATGGAACAAAAAATTAATGTAAAGAATCCTTGTGATTGATAAGGAGTAGTAGAATACAGGGATATGGTTCATTGATTTTTAGTACTTTGGCAGCTCCGACGGCAAGGTTCCAAGTTGAAACCGAAGACAAAACGCAGCCATAGTCTCGCGCACGTTCCACAATTCACCGTAGGAGCCGTCTTCTTCTCCACCAAATAAACAAAAAAAAAATCATTTTCCTAGTAAAAATGTATCTGATTTTCTTTTTAAAAAAGAGAAAATTTTAAGTGAAGTCAAGAAAACAATCAGGTGAGACGTGTCTGAACTCTGAAAATCATCCTGTCCACCAATGTTTTGTGGTCCAAAACTTCGTCCTGGGGTTTTTGGTATGGTTTTACTTGGCTTCGACTTCTTTTGCTCCATTATGTGCAAGTTTTTCTAAGCAGTGAAACCACAATATTCACATTGGCTACTACTCCTCCATATTGCAAAGGAAGTCGTTTTTTTAAGATTTTCTTAGGTTAAACTTTTTTAACTTTTATTTGTTGATATTTTTTAATGTTCTAAGTTTAGACATGTGAAAATAGTACGAGTAGATTCATATTGTAATGTTATTTCATAAAAGAACGGTTTAAATATATTTAATAAATATTTTATAGAAAAAAAAAAAGTATTGTCAAAATTATGTTTTGGAAATCATGTCAATGTTTTTAAACGACTTCTTTTACAATATAGAGGGAGTACTATCCCTCCATTCTAAAATAAAAACAAATTATAAGGCATTCTGCCATGTACAATTGTCTTTCAAACCCCATTCGTACATGCCTTTCAAACACTCCTATATTGGCAATCGAAATTAGTGACATGCATACATGCCTTTTAAACTATACATAGAGAATTCAGCAACTTAATAACGATGACTAATTAGTGAGCATAAGTTTCTTTTATTTGACTCCTTATTTAGTTTTAAAAAATTATTTACCTATCATGTATTTGTTAAAAAAAAAAAAATAGCTCCTTGTTAGGTAGCCCTGAAGACGAAAAAGTCACCTCCTAGATCACACCATTTCGTTCACTTTGGTTGTTTTTCATTTATATAATATCGAAATTAGAGGTCTTTTTGCTAGGATGGTCCAACTATGTCAGCTTAAGCGCTAAATTGAAGCGCATTGTTTGTATGTTTGAACTTTTCTACTTAATATAATAATATCCAATTCTTTTGTGTATTAAAAGAATACATATACAGTATAAACGCACAGAGAAACCAAAGCTAGAACCAGCCAAAAAAACGGAGCCATAGTCTCACATGTTCCACAATGCACCACAAGAGCCTTCTTCTCCAAATGAACCCAAAAAAAAACAATTTTCTAGTAAAAATGTATCTGTTTTTCTTAGAAAAATTTAGGTGAGACGTGTCTGAACTCTGAAAGCCATCCTGTCCACCCAAGTCTTGTGGTCCAAAAGTGCCTACGGAGCTGGGATCCCAGGCTCCCAGCAAATGAACCGAAGACAAATCGCTCTAGGCGACACCAGAAATCCAGAATCGCCACCAGCCCACCCAAGAACCAGAGACTCAGAGAGGCAGACAGGGAAGAAGAATCACAGAGAACTCACAAACACATCTTGCATCAGAGATGAGCAGCAGCACGACATTGCTGTTCTCCCCGAGCTCCTCCCTGTTCCTCACCAAACCTTCTCCCGTCGCCAAGGGCAGGACGGTGGTGGCGGCTTTCAGGTGCAGCAGTGAGCCCTCCCTGTCAGTGGGACATGAAGAGGAGGAGAGGGAGGGTCTAGCAATGGTGGGGAGGAGGCGTGCATTGGCTTCTGCAGCTGCTGCTCTCTGTGGCGCTCCAGTGCTTGGATTCGCAGGCCATGGTCTGGCAGCCACTCAGGGCCTGCTGGCAGGGAGAATCCCCGGCTTGTCTGAACCTGATGGAAATGGTAAAATCTTCTTCTTTCTCTTTTGTGACTGACTTAATTTGGTTCATTTGCTTTGGGTTTATAGGAGTAGTTCAGAGTAAATATAGACAAACAAATGCTTTGGAACTCATGCAAATCTACTTAGTTGCGTAGTCTGGATGAGTAGTTTTGTGCTTTTCATGTGGAAAATTAAAACTACAGTGGAGGTTAAGACAGAAATCCTGTTGAATTGTTTTCATGATGCTGATTGTTCAGACAGGTTGGAGAACATACCGTAGGCCAGATGACAAGTCTGGTGGCCACGGAGTTGGCTGGAGCCCCATCATCCCGTACAGCTTCAAAGTTCCAGACGGCTGGGATGAGGTGAGTGAGACCACCTCTGACAGAATTTCAGTTCACAAAAACAGTCCATTCCTTCTGATGCAAAGATTACTCTTGCTTTAACATGGGCTCCAACTTAGGTTCCGGTCTCAATTGCTGATCTTGGCGGCACGGAGATTGACCTGCGCTTTGCAAACCCAAAGGAGGGCCGGTTGTTCGTCATCGTTGCCCCAGTTCGCCGGTTCGCAGGTGGGGAATTGAAACCTGAAGAGCATGCTGATTTTGGGAGGTCTTCATAGGGTGTGTACTCCAACGATATGTGATGTTAACTGCCAATTCTGTCCCACAGATGATCTGGATGATGCGACCATAGAAAAGATCGGCAACCCGGAGAAGGTGATCACAGCCTTCGGTCCAGAGGTCATTGGAGAGAATGTGGAAGGGAAGGTCCTGTCCACGGCGACAGCAGAGCGTTCAGGAAGAACTTACTACCAGTTTGAGCTGGAGCCACCCCATGTGTTCATCACCGCCACAGCTGCTGGCAACAGGCTCTATCTGTTCAGTGTAACTGCAAACGGTAAAGGCATTGTACTTAATAATCGCAGAAATGTTAGACATCTCATTGCAACTGTACTTTTAATCCTGAACAGTAGCTGGCAATCTTTTGCAGGTCTGCAATGGAAGAGGCATTACAAGGATCTGAAACAAATAGCAGAATCATTTCTAGTCGTGTAGGGTTTCAGTTCCTACTACTCTTTTACAGTGACTGGCTCTTTGGTAATATGATTAGAGGATATGAGGGATTTGCATTATGGAGAGAGGATAAGTGAACATCACTTTTGATGATCACTCTAAAATTAGAAATCTGCAGCAGTTCAACAGTATGTGTAAACTTGCTCGTTAAAGGCTAAACGATTTGTTACTGTAGTTTCTTTTTTTTTTTGGTTGCCATTAAGGGTACATACGCTTGCCAATGCATATATCTCGAAATTTTCGTGACTAAAGCATACATGTCACGTCTCTCCACTTTGTGGGAACAAAACAATTCATCTACAGTTGCAGTGGCCAGCCCTCCATCTGGCCCAACAAGGTCACTACATGTTGATCACAAGACGGAAGACATCCTTCACTAACTCGCATTCTTGATCACCGTTTAGCTTCATCACAGTGTGTCAGTAGAGCTACAATGGCCAAATTGAAGCCCTAGCGCACTTCCAAAGTTCCAATGCTTAGTGAACCGTGTCATCATACAAAGCTGCAATTATGAATATAGACGTCAGTTCATCTGGGAAGGATCTTCGAGGTGACATGGTTTGGACAAATACACTTTAATCAAACAGCATTTTATCTCAATTCTTGAGGCCAACAAAGAGTATCATACTGTGTAATGGACAATAGAATCATACCTATGCATCGGCGGCGCATCAGTGTCTCCCAGTCAAACAGATGCACTCAGGAAATGGGTTTTCATAAAAGGATTCCTCAGTCCTAAGCCGTGCTCTGCCCTTGCTTCCTGGCAAGGAGCCATATCTCTTCCTTGGAGCCCCTTGTCTGCAAACAGAGATATGCATTCTTAATGCAATCTTTGAATTAAACAAAAGTAATGTGACTATCTATAACAAATAAATAAAATAAAACACCTGTATTTATGCATCTCAGTAACAAGTGAAGACAGCTTAGGACCTTCCATGAGATCCCCATTTTCCAGTAAATCAAAGAGTTCCACCAATCCTTTCCTGCAGATTAAACTATGATTAAATTTCAAAGGGAACTAAACAAACACTTATTTACATGGCGAAGATTGATAGACCAGAATATCAAAAGTTAAAAAAGAGTAAGTAAAATGAAAGGACTTGTAACTCCATCTACAGGTGCAAATGTGCACAGAAAAGAAACAGCTAAAAAAGATATTGGGATCTAAGAAATATGTTCAAGATCAGTGTGCACTTATCAGAATAGAAATTAGGCAAAGTTAGAATCAGAAAAGTAGCAAGATCAGATAAAACAAAGCAGGCTTTCAGGACAAAAGTATCATGTTTACCTGTCAGGAGTGATAGTTTTACGATGCCCTAGAAATCGACGATGACCTTCTACAGCTTTTTGCCATATTGCCAGAGTGTGTTGGAACAAAAACATCACTTTCAACTGCAGTTATGTAATCAAGGGCAGCAACTTGAGAGGCGTGATTATTGAATTTCTCAAGCTCTTCTTTTGTTGCTAGCATCTCCTGCACAACTGAAATTTTAGTAGCATAGAAAGGAAGTGGTAGATACAATCAACAAAATAAAAGAGTGTAAATACCTTGCTAACTAAATTTGGGAAGTACGATCTCAATTTTGATATATACTTTTCACCACCATAAATTTCACCTGCTGCAAGGTATATCCATGTGGATTCAGGATAGCCCATAGCACGCAGAAAAATGCCCACCTCATTTGGAGTCAGTGGACAGTTGCCTTCATCTCTCTGTTCAGTTGAGTTTATATCCTTCAGTTTCCAGTGGCTTGTTCTCTCTCTAATGAAAGAAAAGCAAATAAATACAACCAGCATGTAGAATGAAATTGTATGATGTGCTTTGGTTGTTCATACCTCATAATTCTCAACTCATTTGCTTCGAATCACTCAGACCGTAAGTGCATCCCGTAAATGCTAGCATATCCTTTTCATATCGTAGATGAAGAGCAATATATTTTCCACGAGATCTTAGACGCTCTACTAGCTTCTGTTTTTATGCGTAAGTGTTACGTTGGCTCAGAACCTAATTTAGAGACTGATATAAATCTCCAACTGCAATTGAAGACTGTAAACTCTGAGTTAAAGATAAGTACAAGTTTATCAAGAGAATTCATGCCTTTCCTAGGTCTTCAATTAGATCCGAAAATCGCAGTGCTTGGTAAAGACAGCGGCATCTCAATCTCTGGATATCAATTGGAAGACCGTTGTTAGCAAGACGCGAGTCAGATTTTGGGATGTGAACTACCTGCAAAGCAGTGTGAGGTGAGATCATATATCAGTTTCAGACATCAATTCCAGGCAAAAATAGTATTTTCATATTATATAACAGATAATGACTGGAGGATCATAGTTTGCAGAAGTAAAAATATGAACCAAGCAGATTGCAGCGACTGACCCCGTGGATAGAAGACCAGATGTTCAGATTAGGCTACTAAGTACTCCCGCCAGTCCCAATTAAGTGATGTTTTGGGGTTCTCTTAAGTCACTTGCTTTAAGCTTTTGACTACCTAATACTTTTTGCATATTGAGTTTCACTGTTCCGAAGACATGTGGATTTATCTGACTCTTGAAAGATAGTTTCACAAAAGTAGTCAAAAGTTAGAACTTCAGAAAACATCAGAACATCACTTATTTGTCAACAGAGGGAGTAACTAGTCATCTTGCAACCGTTAACTATTCATAGGAATGGCTGGAAAGCAACTTGTTGCAGGGCAGATCACAGGACAGAGAAGAAGGGGGAGGCACCATGGGAGCAAATGAGAGATTAAGACATGAGGGAGGAAGGTTAGCGAAACAATGCCAGGCAGGCGATGCAATGGCAGAGGCTACAGTTCCTAGAGCAAACTTGATTCTTGGACCAATTGAGTTGATTGGTTTTCTTGAGGAAAGAAACACAGCAGGGTATCCAAATACTACGGAGTACAGACCCATACCCTGGCGCCGCACCGTGTCTACCTCATCGTGCTACATCCTCTATGTGCCTAGGTCATCACCTATTTGGCAGGTCATCCCCTGATGACTCAGTTTGACTTTATGGCTTAATAAAAATGCTCAAACCAGTTTATATCAAATCTATCACAAAATACCATATTGAGGAAAGCTACTTCAGGCAATTACGCCTGAAGTATAGAAAATCCTAATAAGCACATCCATGAGAAAAGTATAACATGACATGCAGGCACATCCAGGCAGTGTTATTTCTCTCCCTATAACATAAGGCAATTATTTCAACAAGAACTACCGTGACATTCTCAACTCATTTTGCACGAACCAGAACCACCATATCATATCAGTTCAACATGTTAAATAATATGCAGCAAAAAGAGAACCTCCTCAGTTTGGTGTTTGAAATGTAATTGAACTACCTTCTGATTCTTCCAGAGCTCTTTCACTTCCTCATAATAACTTGCACCAGACCATGAGGTGAAGTGTTTCCGGCTCTTGGAACAGATTGCAAACTTCCAGGCAAGTCACTCACAATGTGGACATCTCCTTCCAAAGCTTTAATAAAATGAGGCTCATCAAATACGTCTTTAAATGTACTGTAGGCAGTGGTGCAAGATGTTAAACAAAAAAATAAGGAGCAATCAGACAGAATATATGGCAATAGCCAAACTAATGCTCAGAACCTGGTATCTTGCCAGAAGGATCGCTTATCTAACTGAGGGATAACAAGTGTTGCATTCACCAAACGGGCAACTGCTACCATATCACAGATCTGCAGAGGAAAGATTAGGCTAAGACTAAATGTAGGAGACCATAATTTTCTGGAGTTACATACAGAAATTATTAATAACAATAACTGAGTCAAACATAACACAGATTAATCAGAAGACACCAGCAAAACACCAGAAAGTTATTTTTTTAACAAGAATAACTATATATTTATAAATGCAAAAGCATGCTCACATAAGATAGACAAATATAAAGCTTAGAGTTAACTTCTGGTGCAATGGACTTACTCCAGTTCGCATTTGATTGAGTCCCCATTACTTCTAACAGTCATGTAGCTGTCTGATTTGCCTTGAACTGATAATACAAAAGCAATTGTTAGAGCCATCAACAGAAACGATAATGACAGAAACATTATCACAATACAAGTAATACTACATGCACATATGCATCATTTTTGCATGAGTGCTGTTATCAGATTGCATATATGCAAAGAACGATACATACATTTGACTGAAAGAAATACTACAAGAATGAGTTCCAATTTGGTCATTGTTGTGTTGCTCCTATGTTCCTGGACCAGATAACATACACATAATTTTATAATAAAGTGTCAAATCAAACATCCTTGTTTAATGTACTAGCTTGTACAATCACAGCCACTAAAACCAAAGAAGATATTATAATTATCTCAGAAAATGGGGTAAAGATGAAATCAGGAGCCTGAGTCATATGCATGAAATTGGCGTCAACAAGAAGAGATGGATTATCCACTAAATTGTAGCCTACAATCAACTGCAGCTAAGAGCTAATATTTGATAGCTGCCCCCACGCTGGCGGCTTGGGGAAACCCTAGCTGCCGCCGCACCCCCCCCCCTCCCTCCTCCCGCCCTCACCGCCGTTGGAGCAGGCCGGGGAGTAGGCCGTGGTGGTGGCAGCGGCGGCTCCCTTCTCCCTCCGTCGCCCCCTTCTTCTCCCTCGCAGTGGCGCCGCCGACCGGCCTGGGCTCCTCCGGAGTCCGGGCCGCCGGATCGGGGCCCCGGGGTACGGACCCCGTGGTTGGGGATGGCCCGGTGACGCCGCCATGGTGCCGGGCGGCAACTCGCCGGAGACACGAAACCGCCGGGATCCGTGGTCCTTGGCCGGGGCGGCGTCCACGCGGCGGGCACGCTAGCGTGACCGACGGCGGCCGGTGATTTGGGTTGCCGCGCCCGCCATGGTGCCAGGCCGGGCGGCAAGGACCTTCGCGGCCGGCGTGCAACCGTGTGACACGCCGCTGCAAGACGAGGCTCGGTTCCATGGGCTCGACCGCAGAGGTGGCCGCCGACGCAGCTTTCGGCCGCCGGCGGTACGGCCCGGCGCCGATGCCCCCGCCGGGTTAGGCGCTGTGGGACGCCGGGCGGCGGCGGCGACGACAAAAACGTAGCTGTTTCCGAGTCTCAGGGTTTTTGTACCGGGGATCTTTGGGCGAAAGTCTTGGTGACGGCGGCGCCGCATGCCGCTTCCCCGTTGAGGGCGCCGTGCTCCCCGCCTCTTCGGCGAAAGCCCCGTCCCATCTTGGACGAAGGGCGGTGGCGTCCCCAACGTCATCCCTTTCTTGAAGGCGTCGCTATTCGCCCAAGCTACGACCTTGTCTTCTTCGGTTTGTTGCTCTTCATCTTGGGCGTCCGGTGTGCGTGTGGAGGGGGTTTGCGGAGCGAAGTCGGAGCTGCTATGTTGGGACGTGGCTCGCAACGATGACACGAGAGGCGAACCCCCTTTCCCCTCGTCGCCCAGTCTGTTTTCGAAGTCGGGCAAGAGCCTGGGGGAGGAGCGAAGGTTCGTGGATTGGAAGTCGGAGCTACTCTTCTTTCTTCGAGCCGGGCAACGATGACCCGGTTGTGGCCTTTAAACCTTCCGCCGTATGCTAGTTCTTCGTTTTGTTTGTCCGGGGTTTTGCCATGGGAAGTCGGAGTCTTGGGTTGCTTTTGCAATCAAGCTTGGCAACGATGACTCGTGGTAGTCGGGTGCTCTTCCCCTGCGTCGTGTGGGTGGGTTGGCCCTTCGTGGCTTGCACCATGTTGGGCCACCCTTCTTGTACATACTTTTCTACCGTCTTAATTGAGAGGCAAAGAAAATATTTGATATTATTGGACACCTCAAGCATTTCATAATAATAAAATGACCATGTTGACTTTGATTTGCTACAAAAACTGGTGCAAAGAATATGAAATTTACCCTTATATCTAGAGGTTGGTGTAACACAAGCATGATAACCATAGCCATTAGAAGCCCACAGTTGATCGCTTGACACCTGAACATCAAGCACTGCTTCGATTCAATGATAATTGGATTTCTAAGAGTGGTAGCATCACTACCCTTCATGAATAAATCTGTCAATATAAGTTTCATTTGACAGGAACGGAAAGCATGCATGCCCAAAGATATAAACCTGTACTGTGCTGTGAGTCTTCAATTGCACATGTTGGTGCACATAAAACATTAGTAGCATAAGAAAAAAAAAAATACTAAAGAAAAAAATATATATGTCCAGTCTCTAACTTGGTCATCCAGAATAAGGGTGTCAACTCAAAAGCAAGCATAAAGTTTGCTATCATGCCCTTCTAATGTTTCTCAGGCTAACATTTTTCATATGATCTCCCTTTTTTTGATGAAACTTCATATGATCTCCCTAGAGAAAATATTCCACTGTCGCCAATAAACAGCATCCTGAGTTTGCCTATCCTTAGTCTGAAGATGCTTCAATGCTTAAGATTGGTCTACCCGTATCTCCAACCACTAGTGTAAAGTGTTATACTGGAATTAAATTGAGGAACAATTTGCTCTCTACAGCTAAAATCTTTTGTTTGAAGGACACCAACAATCCGGGCATTCAGCAACCGCATTGCACCAAGAACCGACGCCTAGCGCACCAACCCGTGCAGTGAAACCTTAACAAGCAACAAGCTACCAGTATATAACTATATAAAATGGAGAAAGAGGGATCGCGAAACGGGCCTGGCGGGGCGAGTCCGGGTCCGGGTCCGGGCGGGATACGTCGACCCGCACGACCTGGTGCAGGGAGGAGAGGAGGAGGAGCGCGGCGAAGGCGAGGAGCAGGCAGGCGCAGCGCGAGATCGGCGAGCGCAGGAACCGCCGGTGAGGGCGCAGGTGGAGGAGCGGCGGCGCCCGCGGGGTCTCGCCATGGCCGCGAGCGAGAGGGGAATGCAATTGCAAGATGAGATCGGTCCGGCCCAGTGGCAAACCGTCGGCTTTGTGACATCATTTCGTGGGCCAAAAAGTTGGGCTTACCTTTCCTTGCGTTTTCCCATTTCTTTGAGACATGGGCTTCGCTTTTCTTGTAGTGGGCTTAAGCTGGGACCGGATCGAAAGGGAACTGGGAGACTTCTTGGAGCTTGACAGCTTGTTTCACCGTGGATTTTAGATCCTAATCCTTGCACTGGTGATGAAAAACAAATTTTATACCAATTCTAAAAGAGTTGCTATTCTTAATATGGAGTTCGGCTTAGCCTATTTGCAACATAAAATGGTCTTCAATAGGTATTCTATTCGAGATTGTAAAATACCAAGCTATCTATCTCGGCTTTCTCGGTGGGTAGTTAGGTCGGGCCTCAATGGAGAGTTTCACCTCCCTTGTTTTCAAGATGTGAAACTTTGGTATGAAATAGACATCTCCCTCAATGCACAATTTCATTGCACAATTTCATAGACTCAAGGGTCCCACAACCTCTCTCATTGCATGGTTTATTTGCATATTTGCATGGTGAAACTCTATTTGTGTCTCAATGGGGGTTTCACGCTAGCTTCAACGCAAGTGAAACAAGGCCCAAAGGTTTCACCATGGTGAAACTCTTTCCTTCTCTCTCTCCTAGGGGTTTCATGCAAAAGTGAAATTTTGCTTATGTGGCGCCGCATTTAATGTGCATGAAACACTCATGAAACCACCATTGAGACCGGCCTTAGCGCCACTTGCCATCACACTCGCTTGCCCATTCTCGTGCGCCGATTGGCCACGAGCTAGGGGTGTTGTGCGCCGACCACCCAAGTTGGGGGGAAGGCGCCGACCACACCATCGCTTGGCCGAACATCTCTCGCGGCCCAAGGCGACGTCCCGGCCTTCTTCTACCTTGCGCCCGCCGCCGCTCTCCCAACATGACCCCGCCGTCCCTCCGGCGAGCCCCTTTTCCGCGCCCGCGACCCCCCTTCTTCCCCCTCCCGCCCTTCTCTCGCGCGTTCTTGCCGCCGCCATAAAATCCCCTCCGCTCCAAGCTCGCCGCCCGCATCCGCCATCATCGGTTCGAGCTCGACCCTCCGCCCCTACCCGGCCCAACCGCCCGGCCGCGGCCAACCGCACCTAAGCGCCCGGCGACCATATGCCAACCGGCCGGCTCCTACCTACCTCCCGACCGACCATTCTATAGCCCCCACAGAAGTTGCCGGGGTGGAGGTGGTGTCGGGTGGGCACGGTCAGCCGCATCGGGGCCATCGCCTTCGACCCGGCGGCCGCAGGGTTAGGATCCCTGGCTCGGTCTTCGGCGCGAGGTAGAAGACGATGTCTTCGTCGTCGTCGTCCCGGGCCTATTGGGCCACCAAAGTCTTGGGCCAGCCCATTTCGAGGGTGGTCGGCACGATCATCCGCGTCGATTGGTCGGCGAGAAGATCCCCGACGAGCCAGTCCCCCTGCATGGCCGATGGTCCTCGATGTAGTGCAAGACGTCAATATGATTGTGCATGGCAAAATTTAGATAGGCTGTTGTAGGACTCTATTAGTTTTCCCTTAATGCAATACGTGTCAATGGGCATGCTTTCAAAAAAACTCTATTAGTCTAGCGAGTTTTGTATTTTAGTTAATCACTAAAGCATAGGATTTGACATCTATTTTTACACGAACTCTTGGAGTTGCTCTTAGCAATGGGAAGCTAAAAATTAAAAGTGGCCTGAAATATTTTCTTTTCGAATCTCAGGATGATTTTATATGACCTAGAAAAATAAATTACATTCCATTTTTTAATACCATTACTGGGTTGACAAATGCTATGGCTACAAATTACAATGGCCTTTTTCTATATAAAAAAAAATACAATGGCCCTGTTTTGGATACTCTAGCCCTGCTAAAGCTAGAGTTTGTTTTTAGCTCTAGCTCCAAACTAGCTCGACTCTAGATGCGTTTGGATACTTGGGCTAGTTTGATACTAAATGCACCTTTTAATTATTTAGTGGCTCAAAAGAGAGAGAGAAAAAGTGAATTTTTATATGGTCCCAAATTAAACCAGCCCCAACTAGCTCCAATATGCACCCCATGAATGGGCTAGTTATTTTGGGAGGGCTAGTTGCATTTAGCTCAATCTAGCCCCTCATGTTTGGATCCCTTTGGGGGCTAGTTGAGCCAAAACTAAATTTCCAAACTAGCTCTAGCCCTGGGATCCAAACAGGACCAATGGCCTTTTCTGCGGTTGTTGCCTTCTTTCTATTGGATATACTCCATCCCGCTGCTGTGGATTATTTGCGCACCGAACACCACCAATATTTGAGGCATGATTCATTCCCATGTGGCGTGTGTGAGTGTGTCAAAAGACCTTATTTGTTTCTAATCCGAAATAATAAACAGAGGATTGAGTTTAAGGCTCGATTGTGAACAATATTGTGGTATAGGTACCCTAGACTGGAAGTGTCAATTGACGTAGGAATAGAGTGCAAATGCTTAAGATCCAATTGCATGTTGTGTGTGCCATCAGAAGATGGTCCAATTTAAATTTGATAATAAAGTTTCCCAAATTATTTCTTCATCTATTGAGAAATAAAAGTTTCAGCCTCAATAATGAACCTATACGGCATTGACTAATGTTTAATAATGTAACTAGTGTATGAATGTGATTTTTTTTCTGGTTTTGTTTATAGCAGCGCTTTTGATTGATAGATCAAGCTACAATAATGCAGATTCGGTTCGCAGGGGAGTTTGGTCACATACAGTTGGGGCACATGTAAAAACGTGCCACAGCCAAGGAGTATTATAGTACGGCGAGAGCTTATTATAGATTAGTATTAGCTCGATCACGATCACGATCACGATCAGTGCGCCGGCTGGATATATTAGCATAATCCTTGGATCCATCATCACTAACGCAACTCGATCGTCATCTTTGCTACGCAATGCTAGCTACTTTCTGGTTCTTGTGCAACGGAATCTGCACTGGATCGTCAGGTCAGAGCACGGGGATCACGCGATGAGCTCATCTCCTACGGCATGGCTGACGCTTTACTCACGTGCCCACCCACCGCACCTCCATTTCAATTAAAATTTCTATACGCCTCAGACCGGGGCGTGTTATACGCCGCCCACCCCGGAGGTGGGCCGATCCAAAGAAAGTCCCGCCCGGGCGCTCCTGTACATCTTCATCGTCATGCCCGTCGTCGTCCCTCGTCGCGCCCCCCCGCCGCTGCCCCCGCCCCGCCGGGCGCCCGCGAACCCTAGGGCACCGCGGCGGCCACCTTCTTCCCCTTCCCCTCTCTTCTTCTTCCACTCCGGCGAACCCAAACCCTAGCTTCGAGCTTTGAGCACCAAATCCGGCCATGGCGCCCCCGCCCCGACCTGGCCCAACCGCCCCGACCACGGCCAACCGCACCTAAGCCGCCCGCGACCATCCATGCCGACCGCCGGGCCTACCTACCTCCCCCGGCGGCCATTCTATAGCCCACCTAAAGTCTGGCGGGGGTGGAGGTGGTGTCACGGGTGGGGCGCAGGGAGGCGGGCGGCGGCGGCGTCTTCTCGTCGCCGGCGTGGGGGAGGATGCAAAAGGCGGCGGAGGATGCGTTGGGCCTTGGTGGGCCGGCCCACGCCATGTTTGGCCAGTCGGGCGCCGAAGATCGCTCCCTCAAACCACCCACCATGAGCCTAGCTCTTTGCTACGGTGTTTGAATAATCCAAATAGCTCTCTAACGGGCACCGCCGCTCCGCTCTTTACAATTGTTTACGGATCGACTAAAATATTAGATCTGCAACTAAAGCTGTCCTGTTTAGGTTAGTTTTTTTTTATTGAAAGTTTGATTTCCCTTTCTCAGAAAGAGCAAAATGAGAAATGGGAGTGGGCCTTACGATTGAGATGAAAGATTGTTGCTCACCAATTCAAGTGCAGCCATTTCTAAAGAAGGATCAAAAGACACACCACGACCCATCCAAAAATGCCGAGAAATGGGAGTGGGCCTTGCGACTGAGACGAAGGATTGTTGCTCACCAATTCAAGTGCAGCCATTTCTAAAGAAGGATCAAAAGACACACCACGACCCACATGATCGGAAATTTCCAAAAACGCCAAAATGGGAGTGGGCCTTGCGACTGTGATGAAGGATTGTTGCTCACCAATTCAAGTGCGGCCATTTCTAAAACAGGATTAAAAGACACACCACGACCCACATGATCAGAAATTTCCAAAAATGCTGAGAAATGGGAGTGGGCCTTGCGACTGAGATGAAGGATTGTTGCTCACCAATTCAAGTGCAACCATTTCTAAAGAAGGATCAAAAGACACACCACGACCCACATGATCAGAAATTTCCAAAAATGCTGAGAAATGGGAGTAGGCCTTGCGACCGAGATGAAAGATTGTTGCTCACCAATTCAAGTGCAGCCATTTCTAAAGAAGGATCAAAAGACACACCACGACCCACATGATCAGAAATTTCCAAAAATGCGGCTGCAATCTAGCAGCACGGCTTCTCCAGCGGCTTCAGGAGCCGTTTGGAGCCGTTTTGTGCCAAACAGGGTAAAACAAAATGGCTCCAGTAAAGAAGCCGCTTAAATTGTGCTCTCGCATAGAGAGGTACGATGGAGCCAAAATAGTAGTTTCATTCTACTCCATCTCATTCTACGTGGAAATCTGTGAGAGCATGTTTTAAGAATGGAGCTAGTTTACCAAACAGTTCACCAAAAACGGCTCTAGCCCCCACAGATGGAGTTTTTTTTATAAAGAACTAAGGTCAAAAATCGGCTTCACAAGTGAAGCGGAGCCGTGCCAAAACGGGCTTGAATGACCCCAGAAGACATCATAGCTGTCACACCTGGGTGTTCGTTTGAAAAAGAGAGTAATTATAAGTGTGGACCAAAAGAAAGAAAAGAAAAGAGAGGGAGAGAAAAGAGAGTAAAAGTTCCGTACTTGTTTGAAGAATTTAATTTAATCTGTCATGCATGTTTGGGAATGTTGTTGTGTATGACCATTACTCTTTTCTGATTCAACAATTTCAGAACAGAGAAAATAAGAATAAATCCCCTGCTCAGAAAAAAAAAAAAAAAGAATCTTCTTTTCAGAACTATTCTCATGGAATATCCTTTGGAGGTTTTTGGCCGCATACAGAATCCTGAAAGTGAGGGTTATGACAAGGTGGTCAAAAAGACATTTGCATGTTTCCATCTCACAGAAAACGACTTCAGTGCTACAGTTTTGTCGTCCTCGTAAAATAAAATCGATCCTATTTCGTCGAACTTTCATCAAGATAGGCCGCTTAGCTCATCACCTCTCATATCTTTCAGTGTACTTTTCTTTTTTTGACGAAATGATATGTAAAACTTTTGCAAGAAACTCTAGCAGCCAGGAATACTTTGACACACAAAACGTATTTTTTATTATTTCTGTCCTGCAATGAATTTCTCCCAGGATTGTGGTCGAGTTCATGGTAGCATTAGAAGCCATCAGATCTATCACATCATGTGGGGCCACTTAAGACAAATTGTGGTCACTGCTGGACCCAGCAGCAATTTTGTCCAAGGTATGATAACAAGATCGCAAGATCTATATATGAATAATCGATCTTGGGTTGCTATCAATTGTCAGTATTTGTATTCAGATACGCATCTCTATCGATGAGATTTTCAATAGTCGATGCAGAGCAATAACAGGCCTGCATTATTGAGAAGATACATAGATTTTTTTTTTGCGAAACACAAAACTACTTTCGGCAAAAATAAGAAATATGATAGGTATCTAGACACAATTTGGAACGGAGAGAGAGGATTAGTAACTGAGAAGAAAAAAAGGAAAAAAAAAAAAAACTTGGCACTCTTCAAATGATCCAAGCAAAATTATAACCTTCCCTGCCAATTGTCAGGAAGCAGCAAGGTTGAGATTAAGGCCTTGTTTGTTTTGGTCGGATTGACTCCATTCTCGACGAATTGATTTGGTATTTTTGAATCCGGTTCATACTAAAATAGATGTTCGTTAAGAAATAGTTCCGAGGGGATTAATCTAGCTTGGTTTCGGTCTGTCCATTTTGTATACCAATCCAATTGTATACCAAAAGACCCAGATTTGTTAATTCCACACCTCTTGAGATCCGAACGAAAACTTGATTCACTCAAACCGGGTCCGAAAAGTAATCCGAACCGGATTTCAATCCAACCAAAACGAACAAGGCCAGTGAGAACTTACTACGTACTCAGTCTCTAGAAACACTAGGAACATACCTTTTAAAAAGTTTGATAAAATATTTGATAAAAATATATATTTCATACATATTTCGGATGGTTTACATCCCAACGCTTACAACGACACCCTCGAAAGAAAAGAAAATAGCATTCAAGTACGTCCTTGCAAGCTTCTCCCAGTCATCTTCATCGCCGGCTGCCGAAGAGTAGCGTTGAAGCCAACCACCTCCCGACTGAAGAAGAATCATCAAAGGTTTTAAACGGCACCAAGAGCAGCATACACTACTATAAAATTTATTTTTGCATGACAGTGGCAAATCTTTACGGTGGCGGGCATTCAGTTTACCCGCCACGGTTGATGCACATGATTTTCCGAGGCGAGCATTTTTTTATTTCCCGCCACGGAAAATTGATTTACTGAGGTGGGCCAAAAACAACCGCCTCCTAAAATAGATTTATTATGACGAGTCATTTTCCGTGGCGGACCAGTTAGGAGGCCCACCACCATCAATCGTTCTCGACCAACTCCAAAGCCCATTCAGCTCAAAATCAGGGGCCACTATATATATTGGGACGAAACCCTAATCCAAAACCCATCGTCTCCCATGTCTCTCTCTCTATCTTTCTCTCTCCGGCTCCTCTCTCTCTCACTCTCGCCTCCTCTATCTCTCCCTCACTTGGTGAGTAACGTGGTGAGCGGTCATCATGATCGTGGCCGCGTCCAATTCGCGTGTAGCGTGGCTGCATCAGGGGCGCGAGCGAGGTGGTGGTAGGGCAACGACGGCACCAGGCCATGTTGGCGTGCCAGCGCAGCCGCGCGTAGGCAGGCGGATCATGACGGATTTGATCCAGACAGTATCACCCTCATCCTCTCACCTCTTGTAGATCCATGGCGGATCCATCCTCACCCTCCATCCCTTGCGTAACAACTTCGATGCATGGCGGATTCATGGTGGAGCACGCGGATCCATGGCGGATTCGGCGGCGGTGGGCTCGATCGGATCCATGAGCTACCACGGTGGGTGCGGAGGATGCGGCGATGGCACTCGGATCCGCCACCGAAAGTGGCGGATCCAGCCAGCGGCGACGGATCCGCCATCGAGTAACCGATCTAGCTACCCCGCTATGGATACCCGTGGCGCCAAATAAGGCTGAAGATCTCTTGTTTGGTTTTGGCTAATTAGTGACACCTAAGGACTAATCTCTCAATGCTAAGTGTGTGACATGATTGGAGGTTGGTCGTGCCGGAGTTGGTGTGTGGTGATCATGGATGAAGGGTCAAGGTGATCCAAAAGTTGATCAAGCATGCAACTCGGTGGAGTTTCGAGATCAAAGGTCCCAAGGCAAAGGTATAACCATAGGGCTTTTGATTTCACACCCAAGACACTATAGAGAGTGTGGGTGTTTATAGGATCGATAAGCCGTACTATAAAGAGGGGAAAACTTTCGTACATATCGATCCTCATGTGCCTTTAGGTTCAAGTCTCATATGCATGCATCTTAACCTAAAGTGCTAACTCCGTCCTTGGTGGAATTGGTTTCGAAAATGCTAACACATGGTGTCGAGGTGTTCTTCGGCGTGTCGGCAACAAGAAACAAGTGACGGAAGTCGGCTTGGAGCAAAGGCGAAGGAACGACGATGAAACGACGGATTTTCGCGGCGGGGAGCGGCCGGACGGTGGCCGGAAGCACGGGAAAAGTGGCCGACGCACCACCGGTGGGTGCGTCTGGCGAGCATGTTTTGGAGCTTTTCGGTAGAGGGTCGACCAGACGCACCGACCGGATGCTTCCGGTCTTGACCGAAGCACCGAACGGACGCAGGAGCGACGGGCGCTCAAGGGCGGGTCCAAGCGCCGGTTTCGGCTTGTCGGTTGTGACCGGATCCACCGACCGGACTCACCGGTGAGTCCGGTCGATCTTTGCGTCGGTCGGGCCGCCAAAAGTGTGTTTTCGACCCTTTCCACCACATTTCGTGGTGTGGCCTATATATACCACCTTGGCTGCCACTTGCTCTCTCTCTTGGTCATTTTGAATCATTCCTAACATCTTTGAGCAAGCAAGCAAGCCTCCCTCCTCTCTCATTCTTGATTTGAGCTTCATTCTTGAGAGAAGAGTGATCCAAGTGCATTGCATCGAGTTCTTGCATCTAGAGGCACTTGGGGATCGTGTTGTGACGGTGGATTTCCCGTTACTCTTGGAGGCACCGCTCCTAGCCGGCTTGGTGGATTGGTGGAGGCGTTGGCAAGAGAAGGTGATTGTTCTTGGCCACCTCCGGTTGTTTTGTGAGAGGATTACGCACTCCTCGTCGGGAAGACAAAGTGCAAGGAATACATTGCTCGTGCTTTGGGTACCACACTTGTTGAGTGGTGTGTTGAGGCTAGCAAGGGCACCGCCTAGCTCAAACACCATCCTTGTGTTAATCGGCACAACCGAGACTAGCTTGTCGGTGTACAAGTGAACTCCCGGTGAACAAATCGACTTGTTCATTGTCTTCGTGTGTGGATCATCACCATCGAGTGGTTGATTGTTCATCTACATCCCTGATTGGTTCATAGCCTCTTCAAGTTGGTATAACAAGTTTTTCTCACTTGCATTACCTTCCTAGTTTACCTTGTGTAGAGAGCTAGCACTTGCTTATGTAGGTTGTTCTTGCTAGCATAAGGATCATATTAGGATTGCTCATTAGCTAGAGTAGTGACATAGACTTTGTGTGGACTAGAGATCATAGAATTTTAGTCTTGTCACTAGAAGGCTTGCAAGACCACTAGAGCTAGTGCAAACCGCTTTTCGCCGTGTTTTATACTAATCGGTTTGTTTAGTTGAGCTTGTAGAAAATTTTTATAGGCTATTCACCCCCCCTCTAGCCATCTAGGACCTTACACGGGCTCAATGGGCTATCGGGCTGGCGGGCTCGGCACGTGGCCTACCGGGCTTCTTTTGTTTTATTTTTGAATTCATTTTTCGTGATTGTGGCGTAAAGCGTGCGGACCACGAAATATTATTTTTGTAGTAGTCATAGCGGCAACACTAACATGCTTTTTACCCGCTGAATGCACATGTCTGACAAGATGGCCAGCAACCATCACATCACTGGACAACCACGAGCCTGGCACCTCAACCACCGACATCCACGGCGCACCGGCGAATAGACCACCCTGGAGGGGAGGAAACCACAGAAAAGGTGGGAGCAAAAGACCAACCCGATTTCACAAGTTGGTAGATTGAGACTCTAGACCCAACAAGACCATGCTTTATTAGCACTGACCTTCGAGCTAGGTCGATGATGAGGCAAACGACTCCACCGTTACCGCCGTCCCTTCACTTCACCAGTTTGGGACCTCCATGTATCGCCCGAAGAACATGCCTTCGGTGATGCCAATGCAGTTGCTAGCACCACCCCCCGTCGCGGACATCGACACCACAATGGAGGGACAAAGAACCGGTGCGCATCTCACCGCCGCCACCGGAAGACCTAAACTCCTACCAAGCTAAACTATATGATGGTAAAAACACAGATCCATCGCCGATTTGTCCCGCTCCCCTCCTCCAACGCCGGTGAGGACGCCAGAGGCAAGGAGTGGTTGAATCGGGCGGAGGAGATGAGAAATCGCCTTGTGTCACCCCTCGGAGCTGTAGCAAGGGGGAAAGAAAACTCCGGGGTAATTGTTTGTTATTAATTAATATTACTTATGATGCATGATAATCGTTATTAGTTAAACCTAAAAAAAAGTTAAAATGAAAGATGACACTTCTATTTCTCTTTATGGAGGGAGTGTGCAAATTAAATATCGTACTACAAAGTTACAAACGACACGTAGCTCCTAGTCCTAGTGCAGACTGAGGAACGATGACACCAACAATACATATATTTCGCTGACAAACAGATATCCAGGAATCACTGTGCCGTCCAAGCTGATAAGGCGGTAGAGACGACGCCGGCTCTAGTCACGCCCATGCCGAGGCGCCCGACGGTTTGGAAGCACCAGTCGTCCACTGTCCATTCCAGTCCGCTAGCTGCATGTGCAGCCACGGATGGAGGGAAAAATGGCCTAGGATCATGTTGCCGCTGTTGCTTGGACGGTTGGTTCTTGTCCGCATCCTCGACCTAAGATACACATATGGGACAACTTCTCCCGTTATTTATGAATTGCGAATTGCATATAGTACACTTATATATATGTACGTACTGTGCACAGGCGGCTATTGATTTGTCCATTCTTCTCTGACAAGTTTCCTTTTTCATTATAGTGGTTGGTTTAGTTTTTTACATAGAACTTGAAAAAAAACAAAGATCTTTTTTTTGTATTTTCTTTCATTGTTCAAATAGACCTTATATATTGATTTCAACTTTTTTAGCCCAAGGCAAAAGGTTGTGTATGGAAATGGTATTTTATTAGTTATTTCTAGTTACAAATCCGTTATCACTATTACAAAATGTTCATGTCATCGGCTCTAAAGACGTTATCACCGCCGGCCGGATTCGTCACTCGGTGGTGAAAGTGAGTGGGGGTAATTAACCAGGGTCATCAGTACCACCGGTTCCAATCATCATGCAAGCTCGTACGTACTCATAGGGTTGGTATTAGAAGTCGTTTTTGGATAAGGTTTGGGTTAAACATTGGGAATAAAATCATCAATAACTTTTAAGTTGTTGAGTCTATAAATGTGAAAATTATATGAGTAGATTTATCTTTAAAAATACTTTGATAAAAAGTATACATATATCACATTTTTATAAATATTCTTTTAATAATAAGAGGTTAAAGTTGTGTTTTGGAGGCAGGTAATCATTTGTCGTAAACGACTTCTAATACCAACCCGGAGGTACGTATTACCATCCTTACGACGATTTTTCAATTTTTTAAAAAAGCTAGACGTACGATGAGCCCAATGGTCCACCGTAACCCACCAACCATCGAGCCGCCTGTGCTGACCACACCACCCGGCCGGGCACTAATTGCCTCCGCACATAAAATTAACACACACATGACATCCGTGAAGACAATGCGTGTATATATATTACTATTACTATATATCGTCGTACATATATTTTCTTGTTGATATGTACGGCCACATCTCATGCACGTATACTAGCAACACACTTGCATTTGATAAGACGAGCGATCGAGTGACGAAGCAGCAGATGCATATAGCCAAGCCAAGCACTAGCTATCAGTGTTGACAGCAAGTGGGCGGACTGGCAGCAGTGCACCCACTGTGTGGCCCAAAATTAACGTACGTACTCCACCGATGGTAGATGCAGGACGGCGAAGGGGGCCAAGTGGATGGCAGCCACACCAAAGCTACCACGGGTCGGGATCTCACCACGTTGGGTCAGCGTCCAGCTCTCGTTTTTACTTGGCTCACATGCGCCGCCGCTGCTAGCAGCTCCGTCGTCCACCCGCCAAGCTAAGGTTAGCGTACGGCCCTAGCTAGCTACGCAACGTACGATGCGATCTGATCGATTGTGTGAATGAACGAATTGAGAGTGAAGCGCTCGCGGCGACTTCTGTGTGCTGCTAGTGCTTTTCATTCGTAATACCAGCAGTGGCCGACCTCACTAGCATATACAGGAGTACTTGATGACTAGACGCGTGTCGACTATATATATGCATGGTTTTCCTTAAACCTCATCAGTAGTGGTGATGTATTCTTCTTTCTTGGGCCTTTAACCTCATTATTAGTGGAGATGTAATCTTCTTTGTTCGGTCCTGGCAGTTGGATGTCTCCCGCTTCATCGGGGAAATGCTAACGATCGAGTTCTATTGGTTTGATGACTTATTAATTAGATTGATCCGGCCATGACTTGTTAAAATAAGCAAAAATACAAATTTTTAGTCATGAGACATTGGATAGATAGATAAATAAATAGACAGATACCCAATTTCAGGTATCCTATTATTTTATTGGATCGTTGATCAACTCTCGAGGTGGAGAAAAGTGGATTTCTTAACAAGACCTAGCAGGAGGATATATTGGTCAATATATGCAAAATCTATGGTTGTATATATACTTGGCTATGGTCATATAGACCTTGAGACACCTCGATCGAACAATAATCAAGGCTATTGACAAAATTTATTTAGAGTGCAAGGAAAGATTTGAAAAGTGTCCTTATATATTGCTCGGTGGGCGTGGGGGGGTGGGGGAGGGGGTGTTTCCCTTCTTAAACTTGCTAGACTGCGTATCTCTAACCTCAAGCAACTTTGTTGGACATTATGTATGGGATGGTTATAATTGCAAAAAGCATAACTTAATTAACTGTTACGAGTCTTCTTACAATCCATTTCGAGGGAGCGGATGAAGTTGCCGCTTCTGTAAACCCAAGAAGGAAATCACAAGAGCAAAAAAAAAAAAAAAAAAAAATCTTTCTTTCTCAAAAGTGACTCTGGTTTTCGATCAAAGGGACTCTGGTTTTCGATCATCAAAAGTCTTCGTTTGCTTGGAAGCACAGGGATATTTATACTAAGAGCAATACCCTCCTAGATAGATATGAGCACAAAATGGAAATGAAAGAGCAACACTCTCTAAGAGCGCATGACTGTTGTCCTCATCATTTTGCCCTTAGCAACTCCTTAGTGGGAAATTGAAACGACAAAGCCGTTTGGGTGTGATAAGCTTTCCATCAAGTTCTTATTGATCTTCATAGACTTTGGGAATCAAAAGTTATAGCAGATTCTTTATGACAAGATACTATCAGCCTCGAGAGGACTAAGCAGTCTCAACTGAGGTACTAGGATCTCATTAGTGAGAAGTCAAAAGTACTCGGAGTTAGTGGCATTGGAAAGTAAATAAACTTGATAATATTTCGAAAAGTCCTCATTGACCTCCAAATCTTTTTTGGGAATCAAGTGATATGCTTTGTTTCGTTCTTTCTACTGGTTTGTGCTGTGAGCCAGGTGATGTCAACTTCCGTGTAAACCATGTTCTCTCTTTTGGTCCAGTAGTAATTCCTTCTTGTGTCAACCTTAGTAAGGCATATGTGGCGCACTTAGGTAGTACAACATTCTCAGATATGTTAACGTTCATTTCCACTTGGAATGAATTCACCTATTCTAGTAGTTTATTGGCACATATTATCACATAAGAAACCTAAGAAACAAAAAAATCAAGAGAAAAAGAAAACAAAATTAACTAGCGCGAGGTCTCTAACCTTCACCCATATCAACATAATTCTTAGGCCAACAGAAGAACGATGATAATGACAGGAGGAAAGAAGATAAGAAAGATGCTATAAAGACTAATTCTAAATAATATAGCTGCACCGGAGAACATTTTTGGTGGAAGCAAATCACTAATTATTTTTTCACGAACGGTTTTAAGACTTGTGTTTTATTAAGACGAAAGGAGTTTTTTTTTGTTACAACATATTCTTAGTCCTACTACATCGAGTCGTTTAAGAGCGACAAGAAACCACATTAGCAAGACTAGGAATCTCAACCCAAAACCTTTAAAGTACTATCGACGGTCGATTGAGTGACAAAGCCGATGCCTACCATCAATGCCCAAATAGAGACTAAGGGAGTAAAACCCGTCTGGATCCACTGCTCACCTACATCATGGATGGATAAGCCGTGCAACGACCGTCGGATTGGAGACCTCATTCCTGAAAGTCCTTGGTTTGCGCTCCTTTGCACACCTCATGGAATACTAGGAAGCACCATGGAGTCGAACCCCACCGGCATAGCTCCAAGGTAACCATAGGCCGGTGATGCATCCACCGCTTCGATCGGATCACCATCCCCCAAGTCGTCCCATGATTTGTTGATTCCTTCCGGCCCAGAGGCTGGAACCAAACCTCCTCGGTGACCACGCAATCGAACAGCAGGTGGGCAACTATTTCAGCGGCACAGCCTACATCCAATGTCGTCCTCCAAACCATGGCGCTTCCTTGGATCACGAGTCCACAACCTATTATGCATTGCACGCCACAGCTCCTTAGCTCTGTCGATCAACCCGGCAAAGAAAGAAAGTTGGGTAAGTGGAGGACGCCGAGAACGCAAATCACCAATCTAATTAGGGTGTGTACTGTGAGGACAAACACGATATTTTGGTAGGCAATGACAACAAAACAAAAGAGAGAGAGAAAAGAGAACATGCCCTGGCTTTTGGTGTCAAAAAGCACATGCTCCTCACTCCTGGTCCATGAACAACCAGGATGCGAAACGTGAACCACCTCAAGCCAACCGAGAGAAAAAAAAACCGAACACAGCGGAGAAAAAGAGAAACACAGCAGCAGCATAGCGTGGCCCTTGCCCATCCATCTGGCGCTGAGAGGATCGGGCCGCCGTGTCCGTCCGTTCACATCCACCCCCACCACACACATACACACACAGCGAGCCGAGAGCCGAGCAGCGCACGCTGCACGCACCAACCAGCCCACACCACACCCCCTATTTAATGCCACGGCGCCTCCTCCGCCCCTCCCAAACCAAACCCAGCGCACGCCCAGGCACACAACCCCCAACGCTAACGCACGCACGGACCCGCCGCCGGTCCTCGCCGGAGAACCAACCCCGGGGAAGGAAGGGCGCACGCACGCCGCCTCGTCCCTCCGCGACCCAGCGCCCGCCCGCACCGATCCCGCACCGGCCTGTCGGCCCCCACCTCCTTCCCCTCGGGGCGTGGCCGAGTTGTAGGCAATCACGGCTACCGTTGCAGCCCCCGGCGCGGCCCCCAGCTGCGCAGGTGGATTCCACGGGGACCATCGCCTCCACCGTCGCGTCAAGCCCCGCCCCGCACGGCGGCCGCGGGGCGCTGCCCTCGGCCGGAGGAAGCCCGTCCGATCTACTCTTCCTCGCCGGCGGTGGTCGTCGGAGCCTCTGACTGAACCACACCCCTCCTCCTCCTCTCTCCCTCATCCCCTTCCTTCCCTAGCGATCGAATAGTCCCTTCTCCCTCCTCCTAACTCCCCGACCCCGACGAGTTCTCACCGCGAGAGTAACCGACCGACCGACCGACGCATCCACCCGCATGGAGATGAAGCTCACCATCAAGAGGGTGCCCACCGTCGTCTCCAACTACCAGGACGACGCCGACAAGCCGCGCTCCGGATGCGGGAGGAACTGCCTCGGCGACTGCTGCCTGCCTGGTGAGAGCCACCTACCCCCCGCCTCGCCCCATACGCAATTCCTTTTTCTTACTGTCAAATCTTACGTCTCCGATTTCGTCCGCAATCCGGGTTGAAAATCGTGGGATTGTTAATTAACAACTTTATGTTTGGATTGGATCCTGTCCCGTTTTAAAGGGAATTGTGTGCCCCAAGATTTTAAACTGTGCCCCCCGAAGATTCGTGCATGCATAGTTCAGAAAAATTCCCAAAGTTTGTGTACAGCAGAAGGTGTCGTTTGTGCTCCACAAAGTTGGGGGCCTTTACCACCTGAACAGTCGCAATCGCAGCAGGGTGTTCCTTTTTTTATCTTCACTATTTTTACTCGTCCTTCTCTTGTTAAAAATTGTGAGCGCCAGTGGTTTTCGGGGGACCAACTGGCTGTTATTAACCCCCACCTCGAGTGGGGCTGGATTAATAAATCAAATAAGGATATAATAATAATAAAAACATCTTAGCTGTAGATATATTTATCTTAAATTCTCAGTCGGCAAGCGAAACAGAGAGCCTTTTGTATTATTCTGTGCCTATTGTATGCCTCACTGAAAAATATGGTTTCTTATATAACTCGGCCGAAACCTCAGAGACATAAGCTCTGCGTGTAAGAAAAAAAAACTATTTCAGTGGCTTCAATTGACATGAAAGTAGCGAATTATGCTGCACTTTTATCGAATTAACATTTGCATCTTTCTTTGAGCAGCTTCCAAGCTCCCCCTCTACGCGTTCAAGTTGAATCCGGCAAAGCGCTCGCAGGAGGATGCTGCTTCAACCAAGCTGCTTGTTGATATCCTCCTTAGCGAGGTAAATAAAAGCTTGTGATTTTTGCTGGGACTTCAACTGTGCTAGTTTTAGGATGAGATATAATAGGAATCGATTTATCTACATCTAGGCTTGAAAGAAATATGCAAGCTAGTCTATTAAAAAATTGTGGAAATATATTTGGACCATTCTTGTAAGTACAGTGTTGAGCAGTAGAAAACCTGCCAGGCACAAACCGATTGACGCCCTAAGTGCACTTGAGCAGTAGCAAATGCATGCCTGTATGACTTGTAAGATGATAGCTGCTGCAAGAATGGTGTCTAATATCTTCAAATATGGACCATTCTTGTAAGTACAGTGTTCATTGAGGTATCACTTTGGATGTATCCAAGCAGTTCTGATTAATATATACCAATAATGGCACTAGAACTGGCACTGTGAATCTAAATGTTGAACTCTGGCTTTTTTCAATGACATATGGACAGTTTTACTTTTTGTTCTATAACACATTCTATAAAAGTAATTGTGGAAGTTTGCTGAAATAGGTGGATAGTGAAGTCTACTTCGCATATTTCTCCTCCAAAATTCAGATTCTGAGTTTAGTATTTTGCTTTATATTCTGACAGTGGGAAGACAGGATGGCCCGAGGCTTATTCCGCTATGATGTCACTGCCTGTGAGACCAAGGTCATCCCTGGCAACCTTGGGTTTGTTGCACAGCTCAATGAAGGGCGCCACCTCAAGAAGCGCCCTACTGAGTTTCGTGTGGACCGTGTGCTCCAGCCATTTGATCCTGCCAAGTTCAATTTCACCAAAGTTGGCCAGGAAGAGGTTCTCTTCCAATTTGAGAATGGTGATGGTGATGACAGCTATTTCCTGAATGACGCTCCAATCATTGCCGTTGATCGTGCTCCAAATGTTGTTGCTATCAATGTACATCTCTCATTCACACTGAATCCAACTTCCATTCTATCTTGCCTATTCTTGTTTCCAATGACTGTTTGCGATGGTTTGCAGGTAAGCCCAATTGAATATGGACATGTGCTTCTTATTCCTCGTGTTCTGGACCGCCTGCCTCAGAGGATTGATCCAGAGAGCTTCTTGCTTGCACTGCAAATGGCAGCTGAGGCAGCTAGCCCATACTTCAGGCTTGGTTATAATAGCTTGGGTGCCTTTGCCACCATCAATCACCTCCACTTTCAGGTATTAAACTTCTGATGGTATCTAAATTTACTACTTACCACAAAATCCTAAACAAAGAGGAGCATATTCAGTATTGTGAAGATAGTGCTGTGTGGTAAATTTTGTTTGAAAAACTGTTGTTTACTGAATGATAGTATCTTATTTCCTTTGCAGGCATACTACTTGTCAGTGCCTTTCCCTGTTGAGAAGGCAGCTACCCACAAGATTCCTCTTTCTGAGGGCACAATGAAGAATGGGGTGACTGTGTCTAAGCTGATTAATTATCCTGTGAGAGGCCTGGTATTTGAGGGTGGGAACACACTGGAAGACCTGGGCAATGTTGTTTCCAACGCTTGCATTTGGCTGCAAGACAACAATGTGCCTTACAATGTGCTCATTTCTGACTCTGGCAAGAGGGTGTTCCTGTTCCCCCAGGTAAAATGATTACACAATTTCTGAGTTTTGTGGAATCTGGACTGAATTGGTCGAAATCTCTCTTTTTGATGTTCTAACAAACTTGTATCTGTTCAATAATGCAGTGCTATGCTGAGAAGCAGGCTCTGGGTGAAGTGAGCCAGGAGCTGCTGGACACTCAGGTGAACCCAGCTGTGTGGGAGATCAGTGGCCACATCGTGCTGAAGCGCAGGAGCGACTATGAGGAGGCATCTGAAACCTCCGCGTGGAAGCTCCTTGCCGAGGTCTCCCTCTCTGAGGAGCGCTTTGAGGAAGTGAAGGCGTACATCTTCAGCGCTGCTGGCCTGATTCAGTCCGACGAGGAAAAGGAGGAAGCCAGTGTGGGCGAGGGCACTACCACCTATGCTCCTGTCCCGGTTACCCCTCTGCCGGTCGCTGAAGGCTGCCTCGTCCGCCAGTGAGTCCGTGGACTGGCTGTTGTGTGTTCCTGGTCGCCTATAACTGTGCGGTGCAGTAATAAAGGTCCGTTGGTACTGTATATGCTTGCGAGCCCTGTGCTCTGCTGCTACTTTGCTCTCGTTTGTGTCTTGCTGCTCTCGTGGTGAACTCGGTACTCAATGTGCTCTGCAATATTAAGCAGAGGCTATTGTATTGTTTGGGTCGTTTGTTAATTATTACTAGAACTAAGTGAAATGTGATAAACATTACTAGTATCCTCTCTGTTTCTACCTGTGTCTTTTTGTTATGTGCTGCATTTGTGTCGAATCCGTGGTCGCTTACTCATGTTCATGATGTGTCATAACATGAAACTGATTCTTGATGGTCCTAATAGAAAATCAGGTGCGGTGATACAACGAAACTTTCCTAGAGGAATTGAAATTTACTAGAAAATCAGGTGTGGCAAAGCTTTTGCCGCGCCCTTTGTGGAGCTGGTCAGTCCATCTTTACATTTTGGCTCTTGCAAATGAAAGGTGGAAACTGAATTGGAACGATCAATCCGCTGCAAAAAAATGGGCATTGAACTTGATATATGTATGTGTTGCTTTCTGTATAACTCACCTGTACTCCATGGTTGAGAGCGAGGAAGAATGAATTTTGTAAACTTTTTTTCATCTTGAGTGTTTGTCAGAACTTGATAAAAGTTTGTGTTGCTTTGTGTATAACTCACCTGTACTCCATAGTTGAGAGCGAGGAAGAATGAAATTTGTAAACCTTTTTTCATCTTGAGTGTTCGTCAGCCTGCATTACATCATGCAGACCGACTGTAGGCTACGTTGCACCGATACGGCGATACGTTGATACGGCATTTTCCCAAAAACAAGGATACGCCGATACGGCCAAGTATATAAATATATCAAAAAATCAGAATAGACTTTAGAAGAACAATCAACAAATAAAATGGCAAATGACACGAAACATATATCATGATACTTGGTTTTGAGATGGTTATACAACACAATAAAAAAATCAGAATACACTTTCTATTTCTCTCCCCACCCCCTCTCTCTCCTCTCTCCTTGCCCGAGCCTGCCGTTGCTACCGCCGCTGCACTCCCTTTCCTCGCCTCGGTCAGCCAGCCGCGCCACCTCTCTCTCCTGACTCACCTCGCACCGCTGCCGTGTTCCACATCCCCAACCGGCGAAGGTCTCCTCCCACAGCCCCCCCCTGCCCACGGCGGCTCCTCCTCTCCGGCTGGCACGGCGAGCGGGCGCAGCGGCCTCCACCTCCCCGGCGGCTGCGGTGGGCGGGCGCAGCGGATTTGAGGACGGTCGCCAGACCTCATCGCGGGGCCCGGACAGGTCGATACGGGGAGCGCGACGGCGATACGTATCGGAGGTGCGTTTTTGAAGTATCGAGATTAATTGAATTTTCCTTTTTTTCCCGATACCTCCCGATACCGTATCGATGGTGTATCGGCGTGTCGCCGTATCGGATACGTATCCCGATACCGACGCGTGAAATTCCAGCCGTATCGGTGCAACGTAGACTGTAGGTAAAGCTGAACCCCTAATGAAGCTATGCTGAACTAACAGGAGCCAAAACTGCCTTATTGGAGGTTTCAGTTTAACCAGAGCACATAAATGTGTGTACTACCTACACTGCTAGAATTGTCGATTGCTAGCTCCTTCATATCAGAGTTGCATGTATGAGCTTTTAATTTAATTAGGTTGATTAAAAAAAAAAACAAGGACAGATATTGGCTGCAGGAAATAAACTTTAGATTTGCTCTATTGCTCTGTTCAGGTAAATTTACTATATGTTCTCTCTAAGATTTTCCTTTTCCTGATATCGGCAAGGTGTACCAAAGGAAAGGGTTGGTGATATAACTAATCATAGATGTATTTTGTGAAGCATGCTGGCCGTAACATCTCCGTTCCGATTGCAAAGAGTGTATCTCCATTCTAGCAGTGGTTTGTTCCTAATGTGATGTATATGTTTTAGCAGTGGTTTGTTCCTAATCCAAACAGGCTCTTAAATGGGCTGGACTGCTAGGTTTTCGGTGCGCTTATCAGCTTATGTAGTTCCGCGGGCTGCGTGACTGCAACGTCAATGGAGGTTGGGCCACAGGATATGTCGGCCCACAATAATAAGTAGCATTCTTTTTTAAACAAAAACGAATTCGCGTAGAGACTGCATCCTCACAGGGCAAGCTCACACCGAATTTGCTCTAGCTCCGCCATTGACCTCATGTGCTAGCCTAATCCAACTCAGAATACCGGAATAGTACCGTGAGTCTATGTGGTTACCTAGATGCGATTCCAACTCTAAGCATAGTAAAGGAAATATGAAACGAAAGAGAAAAAAGGTGTAAGCGGAAATGTAATGATGAGATTGAGGAGGACGATTTGAGATCAGAGTGTGTTGGGTTCTATGCAACGTCTTCGTTAGGGTGGATTCATATAATTTGAGAAAAAAAAGCCTTATTTAGTTGCCTACTGCAACGTCTTCGTTAGGGTGGATACAATCTGCATGAGTGGACGTAAAAATACATCCTCACGTACCAAAAGCAAGGATGCCTTTAGGCCCGGCAAAAATACCGATACCCATTACCCGTACCCGAGTTACCCAAACCCGGACCCGAATTATCTGAACCTCGAGGTACCCGATCCCACATTCGGATAGCGATTTTGATTACCCGAAATTAGTTTGGGTAATTCGGGTAATACACTTCGGTACCCAAACTACCCCTGCCCGAAGATTTGGCTTCATCTTTATATTTACCACATGTTGTTAGTTGAACACCTAAAATTATCACTTTATTAGAATATATAATTCTCGGTTTGAACAAATGACAATAATATACTATTCTTCATAAATTGTTATTGAAATTCTACACAAATTTCTAGTGAAATTATATATAAATTGCTACTAAAATTTTGTGTAGTTTGTTGGTTTCTATAAAATCGGTAAATCGAGTATACCCGAACCCGAACCCGAATTATCGGATACCCGAAATTTTGGACCATGTTTTTTTTCAAGCTAAAATCGGGTAGCGCCTTCATTATCCGAATTTTAAATTATCCGAATTACCCGACCGAAAAAATCGGGTAACCCGAACGCCAGGTCTAGATGCCTTCAAAATGAGCTTCACTGGCGATATCCTAGTAATCTAGTCTATCACGTACCAACGTTACCATAGCATTATGAGTTTTATCAAAAAAAAAAAAAAAAAAAAAAAAAAAAAACTTGAAGGAAAGAAAACATGGCATGTGAGAAATTATAACAAAACACAAATTAAAACAAAAGCTCCAAAAACAAAACACGCTACCTAAGACAATATTTTTTTTATAAAAAAGCTAAGCACACATGTAGTGTGCTCGGGGTCGCCGGCATCGAACCTGCCTAACATAATCTGAAATCTGAAATTGATCAAAGTTTTTATGATGGCTTACCACGCTTACCGCGCGGTGATTGCCATGTCTAGAAATTCCATTATAAACAGGTTTGGTCACCTTTTGTATAAGCCATATGGTACAAAACGGTTTCACATGTGCCATAGACATATGTGCTTTAGGATGGTCTCACGGGTTTGGTATATGGGCTCATAGGAGGCTAGAAACGGGCCCATGTCTCCTACTCATCAGATCCGACCTGAATAGCAATCCTCGGTTTCTGCTCATGCATGTGGACGTGGATCCTGCACTTGGTTGTGAAGGTAAAGACGTGTACCTAATTAATTGATCGATGTCATCCAAACAAAAACGGAAGAGCACAAGATGTGCAAGCAGAAGCCGTGATTGTCCTCTGGAGTGCGGCTCCATGTTTTTTCGAGGGGAAGAGAGAAGGCTTCGTGAGCGTGTCGCACTTCCATGAAATCTACATGAGCTTTATTTAGGTTTTGGTTGCGTACGTGGACTTGACACGTATGGTCTGATGGACACACTCGCCCACGTAGGATAAACGACAAACTGGCGTGACACGAGTAACAATTGACGAAAAACATTGTGATAGTTTTTTTTTTTCCGTGGTTAAGCTATACAATACAAGAACTATCACTACTACACATTTGATTTTGCACAGCGTTTCAAAATCATTTTCCGTGGATTTGTTATTCAGAAAAACGTCACGGTAAATGTCTCTATTAACCACGGCGTTTATTTTTATTAACCATGTCGGTTTTAATAACCGTCAGGGTAAATCAATTAATAGTGGCGGCTTTTTATAAAAACGGCCAAGGTAAATGACAACCCAAAATCAAAACCCAGAAAAACCTATCTAGGCCCGATAACAAGCTCCTAATATATAATGCGGGACACAAACCCTAACCAACTTCAGTTTCTTCACTTCACTTTTTCCCCCACGCTTCCTCCCAATCCATCCCGCCCGCCTCCTCCCCATCCATCCCGGCCCGCCTCCCTCCCCCACCCCATCTAGGCCGGCGGCGGGCCCTCCCATCCCCGGCGGGCGCGACGGCTCCCTCCCCGTCCCTAGCGGAGCGGCGCGGCACGGCGGATCTCGGGGCCGGGAGCGCATGGCGGTGGCGGGGATCGAGGCGGATCACGGGGGCGGGCCGTCCCTCCTCTCCCCTCCAACCCCGGTGGCGGTCCAAGCGGCGGAGGTCTGGGCGGCGGCGGTCCAACCTCCCACGGCGGCGGCGGCGCTGCCCTCCTCGGCCGGATCTCGGCCCCGGCGGGAGGATCCACGCGGTGGCGGCCTGGATCCACGCGGTGGCGATCCGCGATCCGCGGCGGCGCGGCACCGGACCCCAACGGGCCTGCAGCCCGTGATCTGGGACCGTTAGGGTTCGATGGATTTTTATTTATTTTTTTATTTATTTACCGTGGGCGGTTATCCAGTGTAATAAAAATCCGCCACCGAAAATCCTTCTATTTTCGCGACCCTAGGCTGCGTGGCGGTTCCAAAAACCGCCACGAAAAATGAAAAATGACCGCCACGGAAGATCATTTCAGTTCTAGTGTATACATCTAATAGTCAAAACTTTTGTGCGCGTGAGCTGTGGTGTAGCTAGATACTATTCGCCGCCGAGCGCCTCCACGATGCGCTCCGCAAAGCTCAATGACCTGCCAAAGAAGTCGGCCCGCCAACGCTGGTCGGGCCCTTGGTGGAGAAGGCCAACTTCTACGCCTTCAAGATCGAAGCCATTGTCGATATCCTCGCTAAGGGGATACCGAAGAAGCCGGAGGCGTTGAGGGCGGCGCCATACTAAGCGGCCTAGGCGCCAAGAAGCCGGCGTCGCCGCCGCTTTTTACTTTTATCGGTTATCTAGTGTTTTTATGTAGGAACTTGTAAAAATATTATCTACTAATATTGAACCCGGTCGTTTTTATTCGTCTACGTGTCAATCTTTTTTTTTTTTCTATTGTTTGATTTACTGTTCCTTCGTATAGAAATCACTATCGATTCTTATTTCAAACCCGATAGGGTGTCCATCAAGATCGCCGCCGGGGACGATACTACCCGGTAGTGATGTAAATCTTCACCGCCGGTGTTGGTCGGTCCATGAATTTTCTCGATTTTCCCCGCCCGAATGGTTCATCATTGTCGATTGGAATGGATTTCGATAGTGATGTCGACGGCAGTGATGAACGAATCTGTAGTAGTGCCATTAGGGTTTGGATGTTTTTTTAATTGTTTATTATTATTATTATTATTATTATTATTATTTGCATTTTTATTTGCATTTTTATTTTATTTTTTATGGATTAACCGTGGCAGTTTTTATACAATAACCGCCATGGTTAATATTAGCTATGGTCTTTACTTAGTGGCGGTTACGTAAAACAACCACACGCTTAATGAAAAAAACGCTACGGAGAAGAATCTATGTAGTAGTGAAAATGAGCTTCACTGGCGATATCCTAGTAATCTAGTCTATCACGTATGAAGGTTACCATAGAAATATGCATTTTACCAAAAATTAAAAGCTTGAAGGAAAGAAAACTTGGCTAATCTAGTCTATCACGTATGAAGGTTACCATAGAAATATGCGTTTTTACCAAAAATTAAAAAGCTTGAAGGAAAGAAAAACTTTGTGAGAAATTATAACAAAATGCTCAAAAAACAAAAAGTCGCTACCTGATAAATATTTTATATTTATCAAAAAAGCTAAAAACACATGTAGTGTGCTCATGGGTCGCCGGCATCAAACCTGCCTAACATATATAACCTGAGATTGATCAAATTTTGTATGATGGCTTACCACGCTTACCGCGTGGTGATTGTCATGTCTAGAAATTCCATTATGAACATGTTTGGTCTCCTTTTATATAAGCCGTATGGTACAAAACAGTTTCACATATGCCATGAACATAAGGCTTTAGGATGGTCTCACGGGCTTGGTACGTGGGCTCATAGTAGGCTATGAAACGGGCCCACATGTCCTAGTGATCACACATCCGACCCAAAACTTTGCTAAAAAAAAAGGACTGACCGAAACAATTTTGTTGTAAAACACACGGACTCTTTCCTAGAAGGAAAGAAGAAGGATGAATCCTAATCCTAGTCCGTTTGTATGTGGGCTCTTACCAAAACTCTCCGGCCTTGGCTGGACTATATATATGTGGGAGCTCTATGTTGTAAATATGTAGATTCAGATGAATAAAGAATAGTCTCCCTACATCTTGTGTCTACTTGTTCTACTTTCATCCACTACATTGATTGTGAGAGACGGAGGGGGAAGGTCCCAACCGCTGATGACAAGTTTCACAACACGTTATCGGCCGACGACAAGCTCTTCGTCGACATCGCCGTTGAAGCTGCCGCTGATCTTCGCACCGACGCCGTGCCAACGCCTCGCCAGCGACTACTTCGACGACGTCGACATCCCCGACGTTGTTAGCGGAACGGATCTGCTACCTTTTGCTCGCTACAAATCTGCACTGCATCGACTCATCGTCACGCCGGCAGGTCCCCCGCCTAGCCGACCTGTCCTCAGTGACAGATCTTCGATTCATCTGAAACTCAAGAATCGAAGGTACACAAGAATTTCTTTTAGATTAGATCGATTGCCTTCTAATCTACTAGCTTTGCGAGAAACCCTCGTAACAACAGTATTAGGCTTTGAAAGTCAAATTAGGGCAATTTTCAATAGATCAAATTGGGTACAAATCGTTGACATGAAGTCCGACGAACACTTTATTAATCAGCACGCAGACTGATTAAATCGAAATTAAAACCCAAATCAAACAAAGTCTGGAAGACCAATCGATGAAAATCAAGATCTATTATAAGCAGCAGCCCAACTCACCACTTTAGAATTGAATCGGCAAATTTTTCTTGTGTACGCTGTGGCTCTGTTTCGCTTGCTCGCGGCCACCATCGCCTGAACGCACACGTGAACGCCCGCTGTAGCCTGAACGCACACGGTCAGAGTCGTCGCACGCCCTAGCTGCGCTGTTGCCTGAACGCACGCCAGTTGCACGCGACCCTTCGTAGGCTGCTTGGGACTTGTACGTCACCATCAACTAGGCTTGAATAAGGAACAGAAAAAGGCACAATTCAGGAAACCATAATTCCGGCGTATCATACATGATCGTATTACGCCTGAAGCTACCTCATTGATCATGGCCTTTTGAATAGCGTCAAGCTTAATTATCCTGAAACACCTCCACGCGGATCTGCATGCACCGTGTGTGTTTTGGCTAGCAGTCGTCCTATGGGTGACCGCAAGTCATCACCGGCTCGAGGCCACGGGCCTACATGACCCAACCGATTGTGCCCGATCTCGTTCATTGCCGCCAGCTACGGCCTACATGTCGTTGTTGCCGAACTGTAATCCTCTGTTGTCTGTGTGCTATTGCATCTCTGCCCACCTGCATGCGAGCAACCGCTACCTTGCAGCGTAGCCCGCACGGTCGGCTTGCCATCACTATGACCGACTTGCTAAGTTGCCATGACTCGGCACAGCATCGTGCAATCCGGCACGAACACCACTTTTATGTGGACACCAGACGCGGCACGCAACCTATATACTCGCTCCTGTTGGTCAGCAATATATGCATTACAACCCTGAAGTGTGTTGCAACACGAAGTGCAAATTATATCAGTATATGCTTCACCGGAATTGCAGCAAGGATCGAGTAAAGAAAAACGAATCCTCCTTCTGTTGGAAACTTTTGCATGCTTATCTATTGTTTATGTATATATAGCACTGTGTTGATATCTTTATGCTATTTTGAATGCTTTTATTTATCACACATTATGAATTATGCGCCATGTAATTATAAAAGTACAATTTTGAATGATTATACTAGAAACATGGTAGAAGATATATGGGCTCTCTAAATCTCGTAGAACCTTAGACTTATCACCATTAAGAGGCTCATATTTGTTTTTCCTAGCATATGATTTTTTGGGATGAATGAATGCTTGGTATACATTCTAATAATTTGCATATACCGTAACCCTGAAAAAATGCTAGGATGCTTCTAAGAATATATATATTGAATAACCATCCACTATCTTTTTTGCACCTTGCTACTCGTTTACATGTAGTAAACTTATATGCATATGATTTGAGTTATGTTAATATGCATGCCTTAAAAGAAAAAAAGCAATATCCTGAAATTACTCAGAGAGTAAAAGTTTTTGTTACGGTCATTATTAAATCCATGTAGGATATTTTACTTGCCATTGAAGTGTAGTAAACTGAGTATATATATTTCCAAATTACTCTCTAGAATGAGTATATGGCCGATAGAAGTAACAAATGCATTGTGAGACTCATTGTATGAGTAAAATCCCAAATTATGATTATAGAATATCATATTGCATTCAAAGTCAAATTTTAAAGCTTGTATGCTTAACGCTGCTCTATAAACAATAGCTCGAAGCTTTGTAAATGTCTAGAAGACAAGATGGTAAATAAAATTATATCAATCTACATTCTTGAAGAAGTATCTCTTGTGTATAGAATATCAAAGAGCAATGTAATACTTGAAGTATTTGAATTTACCATAATAAGCTACTCATGAAAATTGAGTTAGAATTTTTAGACAGCTTTATGAACCAGGGATACTATCGATTGCAATAAGTTTTGAATATGTGGCTTGCATATATGTTACACCCCTCGAAGGCTTGTGACCGTATATCATAACTATTGAATATAAAGCATGAAGCTACCGCTTGTCAAGTATCACGGAAGTTAAGACATGCGAGAATAGAATATACATAGAACATATAAAGTTTCTCTTGAAGAAGAAATTAAATCATGTGCTTATATATTTGTTATCTTTGAATTCCATATCCTGAAGTATTGATAGTAGTGGTGGTGGTGCATTAAATTTAATTTCCGTTGAATTAAGTTGTTAATGGTTAATTTTGTTAGCTTGAAGACTAATATGAAATATTTAATATTCTTAGTTGCAATTCTTGTTATTACTTGAAGTAATATGTGTGAACTTCTGATGGAATAAATTAGTTTTATATGTTTCACATATAAACAATTGCCAATTGCCTATCAAAATAATTTTTGCATTAATTTATCCACAAAGAAGCCTCAATTAACCATGAAGGTTATAGTTCTTTGTGCATCACTACCATGTAGGTAGATGGGAAACTGAATTTTCTAAAAAGCACATGAACAATTGGACTAAACTGGCATATTAGTTGATCTTGGAAGGATCAATTTAGCCAAATTCTAAGTATTTAATATTTTAGTCCATGAACTAAAAGTTATATTCTACCCCCGAGTCCTATGGTGTACACTGAATAGTACATTGGATATGTGAATTTTATGGCATAACCAGTGAATACTAGAAGTATTATTTGGATTCTATGGAAGCATTACAATTGATTATTCATAGATAATGCTTGAAGCAAGTTACTATTTGAAGTAATTATGGCATGAAGTGGGGGAGGAATTTTGGTTAAAGGCGTAAGAAAATGTGGATAATATATATTTAATAGGCATAGCCATCCTAAATCAATCTTTTAAGTGCATGTATCAGGACTAGAAGTTCTGCCCGCGTCCCTTCCGGCCGAAGTTAAATTTCTCTCTTGCACTAATAGCAAGTAAGCTTGTAGCTTTGCATTTTGTTGTTATCTATTATGTTAGATCGAATTCTAACGTTTCACATTATAACTCGCATATGTATCTCATTGAGCTACAAGTATCTCCACTCTTGCATGAATATTAGCATAGCAGCTATAATCTGTGGCTAGTAGCTATCTTTGTGCTTCCCTCATAATCAAATTGACTAGCTAGCATGCTATGTCTATATGGTTCCCGTTGAACTATGGAATGCTTTGCTTTTCGATGCATTGCATGCATAAGCAATAGATTGATCTAGGGCGAGCGGCCTAAAAGATCGGGGGAGTGAGTTTATGAAATTTTCTCAATGGAGACTAACCCATTTTATGGGATGAATTATTGTGGAACTAAGATAGTGGATAACACAATTATAATGATTTGGAATTTATGAAGAAAAGGCATTAAGGGACTTTTGCATTGATGGCAATTAGAAAATTCTAGAAGAAAATTCCATGTGAATTTGAATGTTGCATATTTAATACATTTGAAGTGTATGATACATTTTTTATGAGCATTTGGATCAATTTTTTTTAGGCTGATTAATAAAAAAACTAGAGAATGAAATAGTTTTCTAAACTATGATTTGTGCATATTAGGGGAGAACATCCCAAAATTTATAGGAATGCTTGAACATTCTTAAGTGCACTTTAAGTATTCTAGCTCACTTGCATAGTGAATAATAACCCTCATGTTGAAATATGTGTGTGAATATTTCCCATAAATTTAATCATAGCATACATAAATGGGCCTCCACTTGTAGTTGGAGATGTATGAATTTGAATTAAGCCCATGATAGGGGATATATTTTTGAAGTATGCTATTAATGATCTAATATTGGCATTAGAGGGAGAGAGAGCCTATATTTTGAATGCCAAATATTATTTCCATAGAAGGAAAATGATCTTAAGAGAAAATATTCCTTGGAGCTTGAAGCAGGAATAGTATCACACACTAAGTCAACTAATAGTTTGACTAATGCTCTTGTGAAAGCATGAAGCGGAGCATATGCCGATATTTTTATAAATGAGAGGAGTAACTTGAAGTTATAACCCGTAAGTTTTGTTTACGAATAGTAAACTAAATATTGCAAACTATCAAGCTAAAATCTCACGGGGGCCTTTGTGGGTTCTAGTTTTGTGTATACTTGTTGAATAGAAATAAAATGAAACTCCTCCATTCTCATGAAGAGAACACCTCATGAAGAAGGTTGAGCACCTCATGAAGAGGATCATCATGAAGATGAAATCCAACATACTAAGCGCATCATTAGTGTTGGATATGTAGAACAATATACCATCTCTTGTTTGGGAAATGACAGAGATAAAATATTCTCACATTGTGAGAGTATTGGGAGAAGAGAAAATAGTTGTCGACAAAACTACCTCTTTAATTGCGAATGTTTCTCTTGTGAGAACCCGATCCGGAAAATAAAGTCCATGGCAAAAATCGCTTGTAGCGATTATATCGGTCAATGAAGAAAGCAATTGAGGTTGAATCTCCTATTAAGAAGAAATGAATGTTCTCGCTATATCTCCGCAAATGAAACAAATGAATATTGAATATGTAAAGTTAATAAGTGGATTATGAAAATCCATATAGTTCCCGAAGAATATAAATCGCAACTTGTAGAAATCTCATACTAAGTATTGAAGTCTAAGGTACATATATTCCCTGAATGAATATTCAAGTCTCAAGAAGAGCATGTCCTAGAAGGATTACAATCGTTGAATGATTTTATAGTGAATAACTCAATGTTATTGTGTATATCACTCATCTCTCATGCAAGAGAGAATATATCTCATAGAAGAGAATTAATAATTCACTAAGAATGAAAGTATATCCTTGAAGGAAATAATCCATGAAGGATTTACCAGTCAATTCTTGAATGAATACCATGCATCCCCGGTGAATATAGACCCGAGAGAAAGAAAATGAGGAATATTAAACACCATGAAGGTGTCATCGAAACACTTAGAAAGTGTATGAAAAGCTAGCAATGTAGTAATGATATCCTCTATATACCATAGAAGGTATAAGAATAATGGTGGTTTTGGCAATTGAATTATCCCCTAAATGCCAAATACAAGGCTGGATTTAGTACAATCAAATCTCGAAGATTAGTAGACATACAATTTAAAAATCCACTAAGGATTAATATGAGTATCCAAACTCTAGTATAAGTTTGATACACTATCTAGAAGATTTTGAATATTAATTTATTTCCCCATAATCCTCTGAAAGGATTTATTACTCTGAAGGATAATATTTTGTTTTTGCACAACTAATAGGTGGTTATTATGCATGAAGCATATTGCTCTTGTTTATACTCATATAATTCATAGAAGAATTATGAGCCAACCTTTGAAATATATAGTATTATGGTACTGCATACCATTAGTTTGCACACGTTTATGAAAAAAGTGTGTTTTGAACAATGAAGTTCAAAGTTTGGCTTTATGAGGGGGAGCATATTTTATTGAATCTGCCTCTAAGGTAAACCACTAGAATTACAAAAGATCAAGTAGATCTTATTTGCTAAAATATTGAAGTATTTTATTGATGAAGAATTGAATATCCTGAAGAATATAGACCAAGAAGGTTAAATGCTGTACTCTTTTTCCTATGTGAGTTTTTACTTGAAGGTTTCTCACACAAGGTTTTTAATGAGACAACATGTGCAATGCAATTAACGAATGTGATGTACTCTTTTCTCCAAGAACCGTTTTTCCCAATCGGTTTTCGGATGGAGTTTTTGACGAGACATATGCATATCGTGGTAATCGCCCAAGGGGAGTGTTGTAAAACACACGGACTCTTTCCTAGAAGGAAAGAAGAAGGATGAATCCTAATCCTAGTCCGTTTGTATGTGGGCTCTTACCAAAACTCTCCCGCCTTACTGGACTATATATATGTGGGAGCTCTATGTTGTAAATATGTAGATTCAGATGAATAAAGAATAGTCTCCCTACATCTTGTGTCTACTTGTTCTACTTTCATCCACTACATTGATTGTGAGAGACGGAGAGGGGAAGGTCCTAATCACGCTTTATGACAAGTTTCACAACAAATTTCTCGTTTTCTGCTCACGTGGATCCTGCACTTGTCTGAAGGTAAAGTCGACATTCTGGAACATTCTGGCATGACACGAGTAACACTGTACTTGACGAGAAACATTGTGATAGTTGAAACTTTTTTTGTGCGTGGTTAACAGCTATACAATACAAGTACTATACATCTAATATATAGTCGAAACTTTTTGTGCGTGAGCCGTGTGCTATACCTAGCTATAGCTACTAGGAGAGTGTGATGAAGTCGTGGAGTGATGCAACGAGGCTGGGCGGCCAGTGCTTGGTGTCCCTGACGTAGGCGAGGTCCGTGTAGTGCGGGTCCAGCAGCGTCGCGATGGCGAACTGGTTCTCCGCCAGCAGCGCCGCGTGCTTGTCCGCGTACAGCGCCGCCGCCAGCGCCGCGTGGATCTCTGCAAATAAACCTAGCTCATCAGTTGCCATGGCTACCTCGATCATCAGTTGTTCGTAGACGACGACGACCTCGACGCACCTGGGTATCCCTTGAGCGCAATGGAGACGTCCTCCATCTCGGCGATGGACTCGTCGCGGTCGCCGATCTCGTACAGCACCAGCGCCCGCCCCACGCGCGCGTACTCCGACAGCGCCAGGTCCGCGTACTCCCGCACCACGCGCGTGAACGACGCCAGCGCCTCCGGGAACTCCCCGCGCGCCTGGAGCTCCCGCCCGAGCTCCAGCAGCCCCACGGCCTCGCCGACGCGCTGCGACACCGCCGCGCTGGCCGCGCGCTCCGCCTCCGTCACCACCGGCGGCGGCGGCGGCGGGCCATTATTCCCCGGCAGAGCTCCTTCCTCTCCTGCTGCAGCAAGCGCAGCACGCGCGCCGGCGGTGGTGCCGCTGGCCGCGAGGAGCAGACCTGACGACACCAGCAGCTGCCGCCTCCCTGTCTTTGTCGACGCGATGGCTAGTGGTGATGGTTGTGACGGTTGGGAGGAGTTGACGATGGCTGGTGGTGGCCGAGCCGGGGCTGTTGTTCCGGTGGCCACCGGCGGCGACAGTGGAGGCTGCATGGGTACGTACGTACGGCGGCGGAGGCGTGGCCGGCGCTCACATGCCAACGTTTTCGTCGTCGTGGCAGCAGCCGAGGGAGAGAGATAAGGTTTGAGAGGCTGCTCAAAATGACGACATGGATTGAAAGGAATCGAAGGTTCGTCTGCTCTTGTCGGCTCGCGTTCGTTCAAAGGAATATGAATGGTCAGCAATGATCGTGAAATGGACGGTTCACGGCAGAGCTTGCTGTTGCGCTGAGCATGAGAGACACAAGTGCTTGAGGTACAAGATGAGCCAGCAAAGCGGCGCAAACCGATCTAGTAGTTGAATTTCAGAAAAAAAAGTGTCAAAATCTGAGGTCAACATCCTTATTAGAGAACTAAGATGAATATTTAGACATATAAACGATATCAAATAAAAAAAAACTTACAAATTATAAACTTTACATAGTAGTAGATCTTATGAGTTACAAATTTGGTATAAACTGTTTGTATATATCGAAGGTCAGTGGGGAAAAACAAAAATTAAAAACAATAAATGATAAGATATTGTAACTTAAATTGAATATTTGAGAGTGTACAATATATTAGATAAAGAAGTTCTCAACTATAAAGTTAAGTGAGACCATGTCTAACTCTACAACTTTACTATGAAGCTTGTATTTATAGGATTTCATATGAAAAAGTTATACCTTTTCAGATAGGAGATAAAGAGAGACCAAAAGTCAAGTAGTCCCATTGCTACGTCAACAAAACCACATAAGAAATCAGTTTGAAATGGTTGTGAGGTGTGTTTAGAGGTTGAAATTTGGTGCCAAATTTGGCTTAATTTGGCAATGTGAGCGGGAACCGAATAGTATTGTAGCACGTTTAGCTTGTTTTGTAGTAAAATTTTATCCTACCATGGGGTAACTAGGCTCAAAAGAATCGTCTCATAAAAGTAAATCTAAACTATGCAATTAGTTATTTTTACCTACATTTCATACTCCTGGGCATGCGTCTTTTGGTACATTTAATGCTTCGTTGTGATGGGAATGCATGAAATTTTGGAGAGAAGTTGGGCCTCTAAACACACCAAATATTTTGTCTACATTTAAAAGTTGAGACTTGCATGTTGTCCGGTATAAGTTTGATTTTTTTTAAAATTCATCAGGTGGTCATTAATTCACGGGTGGTGAATGAGACAAGAGCTCAAAAAGTCCATTATCGTTAGGACAAAAACAGAGCAAGGATGAGATTAGGCATATTTATATACATTTGCAAGGGAAAGTGTCATTTGCGTAAGGCAACTTCTGGGAAGGCATATTTTAGGCCACATGATATGTTCCAAGATTCGTGCACTAAATATGGTAGAAAATGTATTTGGAAGAAAATACCCATCCCATCCCGTCCGTCTCTTCTCCATGCCCCTCGCCGTCTCCCTCCCTCTCCCTTTGATCTTCCCCGCCGCTCTCTCCTCCATGCCCATCGTCCCCCCCTCCCCCTCCTAGGCCCATCTTCCATGCCCATCGTCCGCACCGCCGGAGAGTCCGTGACCCTCCCAAAGAAGACCCCTCCTGTCCTCCTCCGCTTGCCCCATCATCTCTTCTCCGACTCGGCAGCCGCACCCCTACCCTTCTTTCTCAACTCCGGTGGTAAGGAAATGTCTGGCCAGCCCGAGGGGGAGACAGGCCAAGCCGATGGTGGGGATGGAGGCTGGAGGCTTAGCGCCCCAGCGGTGCCCGGTCAGGGAGGGATGGGGGGCACCATGACCTCATGTGGGATGAGGTGGGGGAGGGGAGAATGTGAGCCGCCGGGCGAGCGAGGGTTATGTCGAGCTCTAGCGAAACCCTAACTCACCGATGGTAGGGGCGGTTGGCGCCGGGGCTTGGAGGTGGTGGAGGCGGGGGGCAAGGTGAGGGTGAGGATGGCGAGCCGGATCTGGCCGAGGAGGTGGAAGATGAGAGAGATTGAGGAGGCGAGGAGGAAGACGAGATGTGCCGGGTGGAGGGTGCGGGTGATGAGCGTTGCAAATTACGAGCTAGGATGGCTGACTATGTATACAAATGCGTTACTCTAGACGACACACATCTCGAGCCGAACATCCGCAGCTAAAAAGTGACTTCCTTTGTAAGGCACCTTTGAAAATCTATACTCTATTGCAAACCTACAGAGGGCGGGTGCAAGCTGCATGGTGATTTGTTTGAGCAAAAGTTGCATGCTTGATCTTTAGTTCTCGTCGGCGATGGGCCATGGGCCATGGCCATGACCAGCCACCTGTATGATCCTTTTTGCTACTCCGGCTCCTCCATTCGCCTCGCCGCACGTTGTTTGTTGGGCTCGTAGAAGAATGCATCCGGCCTAGGGCTGGGGCAAGATAGAATTGGGCCAAAAATATTTAAGTGATATTTGGATTTTTAGCCTAGGCTTTGGGTCATGGCGCTAGACCAAAATCCGCGCCCATTAGTATGGTCTATAGTAAAATATTTTTGAAAAGCTCATAATTTGAAGAAATCAACTTGACATAGAATTGGGGTCTTTTATTCATTCAATCATTTATTTATTCTAGCCATGACAAATATTCTCTCATATTATTTGCCCCAACATTCAATGGGTATTGTCATGAGCTTAAACTTTAGAAGAATGGCGAACGATTGGGAATTCCCTTAGCGTCGGTGACGGCGAGCAACCCTTTTGGTGGTGGCTCTTCGTTCTTGTCGTTGTAGCTGTCTTTGTCACTTGTAGTACTTGAACCAACATCATCGATCCTAGTCACATGATCCTTACCATTGGATTGAGCATCGGTTTCAACCACGGATGGTGTACTAGTTTCCATATTCAAGCCTCTAAGCTTAAAAAGGTAAGGAATTTATTAGATACATGCAATCCATTAATTCTAAAAATTATTTCTTATTTTTGTACTTTTATGAAATAAAGTACTTAGATAGTTTGTGACAACTTACATTGCATCCAAGAGAGCGTAACCGAAATGCATCAAGTAGAGAACGGTTGCATGTCTCCACGGCTATGTGTTGATGACGAAGGTGCCTTACCAACGGGACACGAGGAAGCACGTTGTCGTCTTTGTATGAATTAAGGAATACGATCCTTGCACTATTGATTACATAAGTTTGCACATCACTAATGTCAAGGATGTCCTCGATCTCCGAAACCCTCACAACATCATGGTAGGATGACCGCCTTATCCGAAATGTCCAATTATTTGAAACTTAAATCTTACCATGTTTTCATAGATCGTATGTGTGTTTGCCCAAAGGACGTCCTATGAATGAAATCTATATATTTTTATACACCCAAATTCGAACAAATTTTATGTAAAGTTTTCTAACATTCCTTAATTGTGAGGTGCCATAAGAAGCAACAAGAAAAAAAGAACATCTAAATCATAAAGTTTTAAATTGTATGACATGTATCATATATGAAATGTTTTGCCTTTCCATAAGCTACAATAACCGACATATTTCTTACCCGGATTACACGGTCGTTGAGTGATCGCTTGAGCGACAATGGTTGCAAAAGCGGGTGGTGTAGCCTTGCACTTTCGGTACAAAAAAAGGTTACACTCGCTACTTACGACTAGCAAGAAGATGGTTTTAGCTAAGTTATAAAGAACTGTGTTGCCAGCAAGAACATCTCTAGCCATGAAGGCACTTGTGTCCCTCTTCATTGTAAAATCAACCGCCTATTAAGCTCTTTGTGCCAATGTTGAGGCCCCCTAAGTGAAAGGAATGGTTGTACTTATAGGAAAAAAGTAGTGAGAAGTACATGGGGTTTTCTTTGTAATTTTGTTTGGCACAAGGTGGTAAAAACCGAAGCGCCAGCCTAGAAATTAAGAGAAACAATATAATAATAAGAAAGTGCATGCACTTTTCCTACAAAACGGTGGGCGCAAAGATAATGTTTTGCATAATAATAATGGTGGTAAGAACTGAAATGCTAGCTATAAATTAAGAGAGATACAATAAAATAATAGAAGTACATGTAATTTTCCTACAAAAAAGCAGGCTTAGCAGATGTTTTTGCATAATTTATGCTAGTAAGAACCGACATATCAGCTACAAATTAAGAGAAACAATATAATAATAAGAAGTACATTCATTTTTCTTACAAAAAAACAAGGCTTAATATGATGTTTTGCATTATCGATGGTAAAAATGAAATACCAGCTATAAATTAAGAAAAACAATATAATAATAATAATTATAATAATAATAAGTACCTACACTTTTCTTACAAAACAATGGGCATATTATGATGCTTTGCATAATTTGTGGTTCGAAGAACCGAACTAATAGCTACAAGTGACACGAAAAAGAATAATGAGATGTACAATGTAGTGTGAAGTTTTCATGATTGCAAAGAATTATTTATCATATAATACACAACACTAAGAACTTACTGCCAACTAAAGTTATAGGAAAAAGTAATTGACAAGAGAAAGAAAAGTAATGACAAGAGAAAAATGGCGACAAATAAGTTGTTTTACAAAATTTGTGTCACAATGAACTAAAATTCTAGCTATAGCTATAGGGATACAACAAGAGAAGTGGACCCAGTTTTTATTTAAAACCACTAGGGTAATAAGAGTATTTGCATAATTTGCAATGGTATGAAACTGATTGCTAGCTATAAACATTGTGCCTACAATCATATAGTTCTCATTATATAATATCCTGGAGCTCACATAATAGGTATTTTTATGCTACATCCGAATCAATTGCAAAATAATTTGTTACCACACTTATGTTTCATGGTATTAGGAGTTTATACCATGAAATTGTTTTGTGGCAGTAGGATAAAATGCATGCACATTGTTTCATTGCAAGTGAAGATTATTCCACAAAATTTTTCTATTTCAATAGCATATAATAGCACACACATTGTTTCATTGCAAATGGAATTGATGCCACACAATTAATTCATGGCATTGGGATATAATACCATGCACATTGTTTTGTTGTAAGAGCATGTTGCAACGTATATCTTTGGTGGCTATAGATGATATGACCACTAAAATTAGTTCATGGTACTAACATTTGTTGCAACATAGAATAAGTAATGACAAGAAATGATGTCACAACAGAACATATGCCACTAGACCCTAACAGGGAGGCGTCCGCACAACATCGGACCAGTGAAGGATAGGCCTTAGACTATACACTATTGTTGCTCATAATGGGACTTGCAAATGCAGGAGGGCTCGACAAAGGCAATATCGGTTCGGAGGTTCTAGAGAGAAGTTGGGCATTGGATTGATCTAACAAGAGGCATCGACGCGATGTGCTCTGAGAGGATCCAATGGTAGGCAAAAAGCTACTTCAACAATCACCTAAGGAAAGGGTATTGACTAGTCCGATGACCCCATTGTATTGCCTAATGGTTGCGCAGAATGCTGCCCTGTAGTTTCCAATGTCTCTCTATTTGAAGTTGGTGTAATGTCCCACCCGTGCACACTTACAACCCACAACTCTCTAAGAATCAAGACTATCCTCCACGCACCAACAAAAGTCTTTTATATGCACTATGTCCTCACTCATGCACACCCGAGATGAACTTCCGGTTGGTCACTCATTCCAAAATTTCTCCAAGCCAAGCACACTTATCTTTAGAATTGGGCTTCCAAAAAAAGTTGCAACTTATCTCCATGAATGTTCTATCAATCTTATTAAGCCCCTCGGCTAAGATGTCACGTCCTAACCCCTTAGGAGACCGAAGTCCTCGTTGGTCAACCCCAAGTCGAATGGCCTCGTGGCCACGTTGGTATGAGTATTCTATCAATCCTATTAGGCCAAGATGTCACTCAATCCTATTAAGCCCTAGGCCAAGATGTCACATCCTCAACCTTTACGAGACTAATGTCCTCATCGGTCAGCCCCAAGTCGGGAACATTCCCTCTTGGCCATGTTCGCTAGCTCGATACCATTTGTAACGTCCCACCTAGGCTAGCCCGGCCGTGGACGGTTGACTCGATACCATTTGTAAGATCCATCCAAGCACACTTACAACTGACAACTTGATCTCAACGAATCAAAACCTGTCCTCCTCACGACCAACACAAGTTTTTTTCTACGCACTTTGTTCTCACTCATACGCACTAGGGACAAACTTCCTAATCGATTCCCAAATTGCTCCAAGCCAAGCACACATAACTTTGGTGTTTTTGGAATTGGGGTTCTAGAAAAGAAGTTGCAAATTATTGGTATGATTATTCTATTGTTGACCATAGATAACATCAACATTTTATAGTTAAATAAATATATAAAAGGATCATATCACTAGAGTCTAGGGTTTAATTTTCCCACGAGTTTTGGTGCTCTCTCTTGTTTTGCGGGTTAGGTATTTTTTCATGGATTAGAGTGCACCATTGCAAAGTGCTTTCGTCCGAAATGACATATCATTTGCCATATTTGGAGTCTAGAATCAAAAGATATGAATCATGACCATCGGTACAAATTGGAAGGATATAGAAGACACACGAGAGGACACCACACTAAAGCCGGGGGCCCACCTGTCTTTGAGCTAGGTGTGCCCCCCGAGACAACACATGCCCACTTCTGCAATCTTCTAAATGATCTTTAGATCCAATCTGAGCCATCCAATGAAGTCGGTTTGATCCAATGGATGAGATTCATCCCTCAGGATTATAAATAAAGAGATGAGACCCCCTTGAAACCCTAAATTAGATCTTCATGTCAAGTGCTAGAGAGCATAATTCCTAATTAGCCTAGAAATATGATTAGCAATCAAGATTAGACTAATTCTTAGAATTAGTCTATGATTAAGTTTAGATCTAGTAATGAGTGGATTAGAGGAGCTCAGTTTTGCCTGATTGCTTCTCTCGATCCATTTTGTGGGAGAAGAACTTGCTTTCAAGATTCTCTCGTAAGTCAACTTCTTATTAAAGTAACCATTGGTTTATATTGTTTTTCTTGTTTGCAACTCTCATTTGAGTGCTTTAATCTTGGAGATCTCTTAATTATGGGAGTATAATTCTTAGTGTAAGCGTGATGCTTAGATTAGGGTTACTTGTGAGTGACCCTATTGGCCCTGATTCGGTGGTAATATCATGAAAATGACTTTTATAGCTTCATTGAATCCTCTATAGCCCACCTCTTGTCAATAAGCGAATGATAGACTTTTTTGTTTTCCCTTTTATGGTCAACACCGCTTTTGCTCTTTAAAAATTAGCGTCTTTGATAGAACAATAGAAAACAAGGTGTATGAAGTTTTGAATTAGATACACATGAGGAGTCTCCTTTATTTGCTAGTTTCTTAAGTCCCTTGATTGTGAAGTTGGTTAAGTTTGATCTTAGTTATATTCACCTACTATTCCTTTGGGTTCTATACTAAAAACCTGAAAGTAATCTTAGTGAAGTGCTACAACCGTATTTCTATCTCGTGCGCTTGTAGGTAACTTATCTTTATTGTGTGCATTTTTAATAAATACCAACATCTATCAATCTTATTAAGCCCTATGCTTGGGATGTCATAGTTGTGGACCATATATACCCCCCCTTTTTTCTAAATCGGTAAACAAGACGTTGGCCAGCAAGGCCTCGTGGTAGCATTTGGGATTTGTACATGTTGCTCTCGGCATGTTTCTTGAAAAGAAGTCGCATTATTTCCTGGTTGGACATTTGAGGGTGTGTGAAGCTCAAGAAATACTTGTGTGACTTTAGGTTCATCTCTAATAGCTATAACTACCAAAGTGCTTAGTGATACGTGGTGATTATACTAGAGCTTTGCAAAGTGCATGCTTAGGTTACTTAGGCCATTGAGTTTTTGCTTGCATACCTCTTACCACCCAGTGGGTTGTGTGCACCATGTTTGTAGTCTAGCCACCACTATGTATTGAGGGAACAAGGTTGACGACAGATTGGTCAAAAGCTCGATAGTGAGTAGTACAGAGAGCGCCGGGAGAGGCCATCTTGGAGACCCACTTGTGCATGGGGAAGGCCCTTGGGTTATCCACAAAGTTACCTAATTAGGAGCTTGGCCCTTATGAGGGGCTCCAACGAGGCCTAGAGGGAAGCGAGGACATTCTCGATATCTTGGTAAAAATAATGGAGTTGTCAAGTAGACTTTGCATCTCTATTTCAATCCGCATTCTACATTTACATTGTGTTCACCCTCCTAACTTAGTCGATAGGCTAGTTGACAGATAGGAAACTGCTTTTGTGCTAGAGATAACAACACTTTTTTTTGTGAAGGTGTACCTACATTAAGTAAGGAAAACAAACAAGTATAGATATAGGTACAACTGAGAAAGGTACACAAAGATCCACTCATCCGATACAAAAGCACAACGGACGCTGTAGGAAGTCGTTGCATTATTCACCAATCCAAACAACCGAGTCCACCACTACCGTAGCATCGAAAGCACATTTCCTTGATTCGAGGATGCATCATCACAAAGATAGCAAGCTTTGAAAGCTCCAGCCCTCTACTTTGTGAACCGGAAACCGAAATTAAAACCCGGGATGATCCCTGACACCCTTGAACTAGATACCTCACATATCCAACCATGGCTAGAAGAAATACGAAAGTCCCTTCCACCTACATCCACAAACCTTGTATTGAAGCGGAAGGTCCTCCCTTCTATCGTCATTTGCCTGATAACCTAACAAAGCCATGAGCAACAATAGCTTCCTATACAAACCCCGAAAGGACAAAAGAGACCAACCACAACACCATCCGACGAAGACAATGAAGCACAGCCTCCGCCCCCCGTGTAGGGCACGCTGACCTCACCGTAGGTGCCGTAAAAAAAAACACCGTTAGGGCTAAGGGGAGGTCACGGCATTATTCCACAAATAAGAACCAAAGACCTCTCGCCTCGCCGATGCCACCTAGACTTGTCAAAAGACGACGAGAAAATGTAGCTCATGCCATCAACTTTTACATGGGAAAGGATGAACGACATCATCTTGGACCCACACACACGCCATCGGCGGCCTCACCTCCACATCCAAGGCAAACCCGGCAGAGAAACCTCTCCGCCATCGCCGGAGTTGAAGCAACACCTTATTCCATCAACAGAAAGGACGACGAGCCAAACCGCTCTCACCGCCTCGCCCGAGCAAACGTCGCCACCACCGAGAGGAGTAAGCACCCGACCGCCACCGCCCATGTGATGAGTTCGACCCGTGGGGTTGGATGAAAAGCCCGACACACCGATCCGATTCCCCGAATCCCATAATCTTAGCACCGATAACTGAAATTGACTCACCGATCTAGCTACAACGCCACTAGGGCCTCTTATTGTGCCTCGACAATCTTAGCACGGTATCTCTGCACCCACCTCAAAGTTGAGGCCCAATTTCCCTAAAAGACTAGCGCGATAGAGGAAGGGTGTCTCTCCCTTTTAAGGTGGCTTCTTCCTCCCAAGCTAAGCAAGGTGGGATTATTCGAGGCTCATACGGCCGATATTCGACTACAACCGGGCCACCTAGCCCATTTAGTGTTGCGTCTTTTGCCAACTAGTAATAGTGGAGGAGATGTCCACATCATTCTCATTCCCTTAACAAGGGCCCAACTTTGATACCAAATGATGAGTTCGGCCCAAGTGGGGTTGGATGAAAAGCCCGACACATTGATCCAGATTCTCCAAATCCCGCAATCTTAGCACCGATAGCCAAAATTGATGCACCGATCCGGCTACAACGCCACTAAAGCCTCTTGTTGCGCCTCGACAATCTCAAAGACCATACTCTAGCACACCAACACAGGGTGAGGCCCAATCACCCTGAAAGAGTAGTTCGATAGGGAAAGGGTGGCTCTCTCTTTTAAGGTGGCTTCCTCCTCCCAAGCTAAGCAAGGTGGGATTATTTAGAGGCTCACACGGCTGCCATCTGACTACAACTAGGCCACCTAGCCCATTTAGTGTTGTGTCTTTGCCAACGGGTAATAACGGAGGAGATGTCCTCATCATTCTCATTCCCTTAACAAGGGCCCAACTCTGACACCAAATCATGAGTCCGGCCCAGGTGGGGTTGGATGGAAAGCCCAACACACCGATCCGGATTCCCGAATCTCGCAATCTTAGCACCGACAAATTGAAATTCGACGACCGATCCGCTACAACGCCACTAGGGTCTTTATTGCGGCTCGACAATCTTAGCGCCACACTCCCGCACCCACTTCAAAGTTGATTCCCAATCGCCCTAAAAGACTAGTCCGATATGGGAAGGGTGACTCTCGTTTTTAAGGTGGCTTTCTCCTCCCAAGCTAAGCAAGGTGGGATTATTCATAGGCTCACACTATCACCATCCGACCTACAATCGGGCCACATAGTCCATTTAGTGTTAAGCCATTGCCAATAGCTAATAGTGGAGATGTCCTCATCACCATGTGCCGGCATAGCGCCCGGTCCCCGCAAATAAATGGTCATCACCCCTAGCCACGCCAACACCACCTCGCTGATCCGCACATGAACCACCACCACCACCACCGTAGAGGGCATGAGGAGGGAGTTCGTGCTAGGATGTCGGAGTTGTAGCCACTTTCGAAGAACACCTACAATAGCACATGCCGAGAAGCCATATGACACCATACCGGGGAATCGTCGCCAACCGCCGCCGCCTTAAAAAACTTAAAACCGAACCCTAACCAAGCTATGTAGAAGACATACAAATCTGCCGCCAATCCGACCGACCCCTCCTCTACCGACACTGGCGAGGGCACCAGCAGGGAGGCGGTGGTCGAATCGACTGAGGAAAATGAGAAACGCCCCTAGATCGCCTTTCTTGGATTATAGGGTCTAGAGATAGAAACACTAGAAAAACCTTAGTTGCACATTTAGATTGTTTTATTTCTTACACATGTTTTGAGTAGGTTGAAATTAGAAGCCATAGCTGGAAGTAGGTTTTAAGTTGCCTAACACCCCCTCTTAGGCATCACAATTACTACAGTTTGAACCCTAATGACATAATTCTCTTTTTTTGGTTTTTTTTTCATGTTTAAACGAAGGTAGGCATCTCAACATGCCCAACTCTATAAATGCAATTCACAAAAAAGGACATATAACGACTGACTGCCTCTATAAAGGGCAGTTAACAATGATGATTGGTTAGGGGTCGATTGTGTGCTCACCACTAGAAATAAAATGAAAATGTTCGCCTCCTCGTTTGGCACGTCTCTGCTTCACCGGTGAAGCCATTTTTTGGGGGGCTTTGGCTCTATGCATAAATCATTTAGCAAACAACTCTACATATAGACACTACTACGGAATCGCCATCACTACTACGCCGCATCACCGCCGAATTTAATCCACCTAGCAGGTGTTGAACGTCGCCCCTCCTAGCAGATGAACCGCTTCAGCGCTGGGAAACTTCGTAAACTCCACGGATTCGACCAATTCCTAAGAAGTGAAGATTCAGATCACCACCGGGTTGAATCGCTCCCGGCAGCGGGTCTTGATGGACACAGAGATCACTCGCGGCTTTGAATTAGAACCAAAAGCGATTTGAAGACCGACACAACCGGGTTGAATTAGAACCGATAGCGATTTGGGAGGGAAGCAAATTAAAGGAACCGATAGCTCATGCGGGGTTGAATGAAGAAGGAACAAAGAAAAACAAACGATAGAAAAGAGAATGGAGATGAATTAAAAACAACTTGAGAGTCATTATATATTACTAGATAATATATTTACAAAACGAAAAAATAAAGAAAGTGGCGGCCGCCATCGCCTCTCCGCCACCGCCAGGCCGCCGCCATCGCCTCCTCCGCCGCCCGGCCGCCCAGGCCCGCCGCCGCCGCCGCCGGCCTCGTCCCCCGGCCGCCGCTGCCGGGCCGCCGGCTTCCCGGGCTTCGCCCGGCCTTTCGCCGCAGATCCCCTAGCGAGGATGCCGGCGATGGCCTCACCTTGAAGGCGTAAGTTCGCCTTCTCCACCAACGGCCAAGGCACCGCTGGCGCGCACTTCTTCTCGCCGGTGGGTGAGCTTCGAGGGCGCCGTGGAGGCGCGCCACAAGTGAACAAAAGCTCCTTGTTGGTGTAGACGCCTACCATCGCCGATGAAGAAGAAGCTAGTTGCCCGGGGTTTATGGAAAGAAAGAGGCTAATTAGCGATGGAGATGGTACCAAATTAGAGCGTTCTTATATAGTAGCAAGCCATGGAATGCATGCAGTCCATTGTCATTCCCAAGACACGGCGCCAAAATGGGCCAATCAACAAGACGATCCGGCTCATCCAATGGCCGCCGCGACCGCCCGTCTCCCCACCTAAAGGTCGGCCGGCTACGCGCTTGCGCTGGCAAGTTTCCAATGGCCGCCTCCTCGGGGGCATGGCGTTCCCAACACCCAATCCCGAAATCCCCGCCTTCGATCCCCAACAAGCCGCTTTTTGACCATTTTTTCAAGAACAATGATCGAAGTTTAGCATTGTTATTTTGAAACAAGGAATGCATGCTTCACATTGTTTATCATTGCTACAAGATCAACCACACGTACCTTCGATGCCGACGGGTGAGGGAGCAGGAGGGAGGGAGGGAGACGAGACTTCTGCCGGCCGGAGCACAAAAATGACACACTCAACAAGTCGTAGCACGCCCACAACAACACCGCCGGCTATTTAAAGAATCAAACTTTGTACCGCCCCAAAGCCATAGCCATCAACGTTTTTCTTTTTTACCACAATACTTGTAGCTGCCACGCTCACTTAGCGTGTTCACGGTGGCCCGCGTGCCGCATGCATGCCGCCGCTTGGAGAACCACGCTGGCGGAGCATTCACCGGCCGGTTAGGAAACCGACAAAGTCTCTGGAATCGATGAGAAAACCCGTGGTACCGGCCACCGCAAATCGGCGACGGGTTAAATCAATGTCGCTAAAAACACTACCGGGTGTAGTTTCACACCCGCGGTGATGTGTAGATCACCGCCGGTGCAGATCTTTCTCGCCAAGGTATTCGACATCACCGCCGGGTGAAAACTTAGACCCTAAGCAGGTGATTTCAAAAATTCAACGGCCGCCGCAGCTTCTCAACTCGACCGGCCGACCACCGCACCAATCTTTGGCGCACTTGCCGCACGCCCCTCCGTTACAACGGCAAATCGACTCAACCACACCATCTCGCCTATTTAAACTAAGGGGGGACGCCGTGTTTTGCACCCAGCCTCCTCTCCGTTGTTGCATTCTTGGTTCGTCCCAAGAAGAGTTCCTAACCCTCTCCTCAAAATACTGAGAGGGCTTAGTTTTGAATTTTTAGTGTCATGGGTTTTGGATCTAGGAAATCTTTTTCTCCTTATTTTCCTTGTTCTTCGTCCCTGATCTTCTTTGCTAGCGGTATTTCCAGCCCACATACATATGGCCTTTCTTTGGGAGAAAGCCCTCCACATACTGATATGCCTAGTCCAAGAAAATGGTTTACGTAAAAGGTGCTAGAAGAGTCTTACCGATGAAGGAGAGACACCGGGGCTTGCGGCTTACGTGGGTGCCATGATTCAAGATCGAACTCGGACTCATATTAAGAGTCCGGAGTCCTTGTGCTTTGGGGTGCTAGTGTTCAGCCAATATCCCGTGCACATGGGCATATAGTATCCGAATCATATGGTGCATCCATGGAAAAACAATCCTCATTGGACCAAGTTACTTTGGATTTCATCCTTGGTCCAATGGTCAAGTTTGGGCTGAAGATGAAGCTCCCGTGAATCTCATCCTCCAACCTCCTCAATGAGTGCACGTAGCGGCCTACGCCACTTCTTCTTCGATCCGAGGAGATGCTACAAGAGACTTACCGAGGTGGTTAAATTTTAATGTGTTTGTACACTTTGATTGTAGCATTGACCTATTCGTGAATTGGTCTTTGTTGACGATATTTAGTTCTATGTAAGGTCTTTGCTATGGAAATATATGTAATGTAAGGTCTTTGTTATGGAAATATATGCAATCAAATTTTTTATCTCGTTGTATTTCGTTTGTTATGAATCTTGATTGTCTCTTCGATATCTTTGAGTTCCCATTTTTTACCCTTCATCGAACATAATAAAGACGGTTAAGCGCCAATGAAATATGCTTTTGCATATTGTGAGGAAAATTCAAATGATATATATATCCAAATCTAATGTGAATGAAATAAAGTTATATATGTAACAAAAACAAAGAACAGATAATGAATTTTATTCACATCCATATCCCCTTAAGAACAGATAACCAAAACCCTAGCTTGCGTGAAGTATCTACTGTACATATGCAAAGGAAGATCGCAACAATGCATGCATGCAAACCGAGTGAAGTGACAACACCGTGAATTCACCGCCGGATACATACAAAACAACCGGTAGTGATATTGTATTCACCGCCGGCTCCATTCAAATAACCGGTAGTCATGTTGTTATCACTACGGGTATATCTTAATACCCTAAGCATGATGTACCACGTGACCGATCAATCGCTATAAATCAAAGGCGCCCGGCGCATCCACACACATACCCAAGCACGCACCCACGAAGCTCGGTCACCCCCGCATCTAAATCCACTCAAATTCTTTCACTCTCTCTCTCTCTCTTTCTAGGAGATTTGTTCATGGCTCCGTGATATTACATTGGTAAGGATATTTTTTCTTGTCTAGAATTCCTATATATATGCATATAAACAATACATATATATATATACTATATATATTTATGAGCTTTGTCCCTTTTTTTTTTTTCTTTTTATCGCTCACCGGTGGTATGAAACGGTCCTCCGCCTTTGCCGCCACCACAACAGAACCAGTTTCCACGCCGGGCGATGAGCCATTCGCCCTCGGTGTGGACACAAGGCCATTCCCATATCCAAATATCGTATGTAATTTTTTTCTAACATTTTTATTTCTTATTTTACTATAACAAATACATGGACAATTAGTTTAACTTAACGCCATTTTGTTGCATTTATATGTTTCACGTGACTTTATCCCCAATACAATGGCTAGAAACAAAGACTTAGCCGGTTCTCTATCTCTGGTTTTGTGGAGACCACGCGACATCTAGAGCATCGCCACCGTCATCAACTATATATAATGTGTGAAATAAGTTTTTACATCCCTTCGAGGATTCCAGACACAAATGACCACCTAATCCACGAGAGGGGAAACGAGAGAACGACCGGCAAAACGCCGAGTACCATGCCGTTTCCTTGTGCTTAGATTCTCTTCGACGTGTTTGCTACATTGTGCCCGATTTCTCGACTTCAAGATATTTGCCTTGTCTCACGATAATATCCCCCCATGGCAATATAGCTTAATATGTTGGGAGTTACAACCATGATGATGTGGTAATAAATTAAATTCATCATTTTGGCAATGCATATTAGATAGATTCACATCATCCTCATTCATTTTGATTCTCCCACTTGCGCATTTTGCTCCACGATCTTACTTATGCCGCATGTGGCTTGGCGGCCGTTCTCGACCAAGCTACGCACCCACTTCGGTACGATTAGAACTTCTATGCACACCTTGGCCAAAGAAACTACGGAAGGGCGACAATACTACATAAGGTTTACTAACTTAGGCAATCGGTCGCTCAAGAGGTTATATCTATGGTCGAAGCATTTTACGCCCTTGCGAGGGACGAGAGAGTGCAATCATAAGGGCATTGACCTTCATCGACTCAAGCGGATACTTAATCCGTGACATCAATTACCCGATATTTCCACAATCCTACATTCGTGTGCATGGATCACAAGTCGGACCCAATATTGATCCCGGCGGCGATGATGATGATGATTAGTGTGTTTACTATGTTAATTATTTGTAAGGTTGTATGGTTACTTCCTAATTAATTTGTAATGTTCTTGTGGCCCATGTGGTCTCAAACTTTTTCTCGAGCCTTTCACATGCAAATTGGGAAGCACCCACGAAGTTTGAGATTTTTTCGAGTTGGTTTGGTACTTTTCCCGGTTTATTTGAATTTCTCAAGCGACGCCACCTTGTAATTATAGTTTGAACCGAGCGCATCTACCTAAAAAAGAGCCTAATGCCGCTAAACTTTTTCACGAGGGTCTCATGTGCCCTAGGAGGCAAATCATCGTGGAGGTCCAAGAAAAATTCTTGTGTTTCCATGGTTTAATTAGCCTTCGTCGCGCGGTTTAGCTAGAAGAAAATCATAGTAATTAAAATATTTATCGAAAAAACCTAAGAACTTGTGTGGGGTCATATTTTGGGTGTACATGGTCGAAAAAAAATTCAAGCCATTTCCACCAAGGAGGATTACACATCCTTCACGCAGGCACATAATCCCTATCATCGAACCAGGGACTATACAATGTTGTTCTTGTGCTCCATGTGGTTCATATGTTTGCCGGTGTTGTAGTGGTCTCAAACTTTTTCGAGCCTTTCACATGCAAATTGGGAAGCACCCACGAAGTTTGAGATTTTTCGGAGTTGGTTTGGTACTTTTCCCGTTTATTTGAATTTCTCGCGCGACGCCACCTTGTAATTATAGTTTGAACCGAAAGCGTACCCACAAAAAAGAGCCGAATGCTTTGCTAGACTTTTCCACGTGGTCTCATGTGCCCTAGGAGGCAAATCACCGTGGAGGTCCAAGAAAAATTCTTGTGTTTCCATGGTTTAATTAGCCTTCTTGTCGCCGCTTTAGCTAGAAGAAAATCATAGTAATTAAAATATTTATCGAAAAAACCTAAGAACTTGTGTGGGGTCATATTTTGGGTGTACATGGCTGAAAAAAAAAATTCAAGCCATTTCCAACAAGGAGGATTACACATCCTTCACAGAGGCACATGATCCCTACCATCGAACCGGGACTATACAATGTAGTTCTTGTGCTCTATGTGGTTCATATGTTTGCCTGTTGTAGTGGTCTCAAACTTTTTCTCGAGCCTTTCACATGCAAATTGGGAAGCACCCACGAAGTTTGAGATTTTTCGGAGTTGGTTTGGTACTTTTCCCAGTTTATTTGAATTTCTGCGGACGCCACCTTGTAATTATAGTTTGAACCGTTTGAAGCCGTACCCACGAAAAGAGCCTAATGCTGCTAGACTTTTTCAAGGGTCTCATGTGCCCCGGGGAGGCAAATCACCGTGGAGGTCCAAGAAAAATTCTTGTGTTTCCATGGTTTAATTAGCCTTCGTCGCCAGCTTTAGCTAGAAGAAAATCATAGTAATTAAAATATTTATCGAAAAAACCTAAGAACTTGTGTGGGGTCATATTTTGGGTGTACATGGCTGGGAAAAAAAAATTCAAGCCATTTCCACCATGGAGGATTACACATCCTTCACAAAGGTACATGATCATCTATGAAGTGGCAAAGATTCTATTTCCTTTCCGGGTTGCGTGTAATAACCGACAAATCGAATAGGATTGGGGTGAAATTTTCCAAATCTATCCGAACCTCCCGCCATTTCGTTCCCCACCGCGCCCAAACCAAAATTTTGCCTATATATATAGGTGAGTGGCTCGGAGCGAAATTTTGGCAAGCCATTTGAACACCGCGCCATTCTCGTTCCCCCACCACCCGCCCGAAGAGCACCCGGTTCGCCGACGGGCGCACCACCAACTCCAACGCCGCCGTTAAATTAGTCCCCTACGCTGCCCGGGCGTCCGTTCGCATCCATCCCCCGATCGTTCCGCTCGGCGAATCGAGGCTTGACGGCTTTCTCCCACGCCGCACTCCTCCACTCCGACGTCCCCAACGCCACGCCGACATCCTCTACCCTTCGGCCCCTTCCACGGTGAGAACTAATTATCCCTTTAGGTGTACGAAGTTTTTACCTATGAGAATGAGAACTAATTCGCCGCTATCCTAGCCTCGCGTCGCCCGCTTGGTCTTCCTCCACGCCAACGGAGGACCGCCGCCACACCTCTCTCGCCGTCCACGACCTCACGCCGTCTTCCTCTTCACCGCCCGACCCCGTACCGTCCGCGACCTTGTCCTCCTCAAAATCCTCCAAGACAAGATAGGAGCGGGCGCAGAAAGCTTGGTGAGTGCGTCGGTCACACGCCCTTGAGGTGTTCGTTGAAATGCCCGTCTCGGTCACCGCAACCCGTGCTCGAATTGTGATTGAAATTCATGAGTTAGTGTTGTTCGAAATCCGGTTTGGATATTTTAAATATATGTGCATTAACTTATTTGTACAACTTTTATGAATAACGTAGCAATATCATCCTATTTTGGTGACATGTATAGGCAAGCATGGCGTGGTACGTAGTGTTTGTTGGTCGCGTCGTGGGGGATCTATCTAACCCGGGGAAGATTGCTATGCTCAAGTCCAAGGCTACGCTAATAATTGTTCTGAAAATACAACACCGAAGGTGAAGCCGCCGTCGCCTACAATGGTGCAAACTAGCCGGCCACGGAGATTGAAGAGAAGCCACCCCACATACTTATGAAGATTGCTAGAATTGCCGCTTAATTGGTTTTGGAAAGATGTCATGCTTTTATTTATGTCTATGACTCTATGGTCATTGGTCTTTTTATTTTAGAAGTTCATGTAGGCTTAGTTTCTAGAACATTAGGTGGATTTTGTTGTATGTAACCATTAAATCCTCGTAATGTTTTGACGATATTAATGTATGATGATTTTTCGGATTTAAAAAGAGCTGAATTCCACGAATAAATTCAAAAATTTAAAACAAAAACGCCCGGGTGGCACGAGCCCGACGGTGAATGAGCAACAAACCGTAGTGTAACTATACCAAACACTATCGGTTTGAATTACTAACCGTCATAGACGACGAAACATCACCGCATACCGCATTAACCAACCGATAGTCTCCACTCTAATAACGCCGTCGGGTTGAGATCAGCCGACAAGTGTTCACGTAAGTTCACCGACGGGTTCAAAGTAAGCCGCCATTGTTAGCTCTTCGATACATTGTCGGCTCGGCCTAACCCGATAGTGTTATCCCCACGGTTACGTCGGTTCGTTAAAGCCCGGCGATGCTTCCAATATCAACTCGCGGTGACTTCCGAACCCGCATTGCTTGGATCAAAATCTTTGCGGGTCGGGAACACCCGGCGGTGTTCGGTGACGCCGTCTTGCGCCCCGGTTCGATATCAAACCGGCGCCTCCTCGCATCACCGCCCGGTGTTTTGACCCGGTAGTGTTTCAAACCCCACATCACTACGCTATGGATCTGCCGGTTCAGTTTTCCGGCAGTGAAGGGGGTTGGAGCCCGGCAGTAATGGACAATTTTTGTAGTAGTGAGAGTTCTTTAAAATATGCTCTCACAGAATGCCATGTAGGTTAAGGTGAAGCTTATCCTGTTTGGCAGAAAATAACTCCAAACTACTCCTCAAGCAGCTGGAGAAGCCCTGCCAAATGAGACCATGCTCTATACATTTGTGAACATAGTTATGGTAACTTGGGCCAACAATCTTGGAGTTATTTCAGTGATGGAAATAAGGGATAGAACCAGTTTTTTTATCCATGGCCTCCACTTCATTGGCCCCTTCTAATCCCCTTCAACATTTGGCACATCACGAGCGGCTCCAATAGTGACTTTCGTGATACTTATGGAGTGCCTCCCATGCGCCACTTGAGTTCATCAGCATATAATGGTATATAATATGACATATAAGTTGGTGGATGAAAAGGTTTTGGGGATGTCAATAAAAACAAATTTCAGATTCCACCAGGAAACCGTAAGACAAATTTATTAAGACTAATTAATGCATCATTAGCACATGCTTACTGTGTGTCAAATTATGTAATTAGACATAGAAAATTTGTCTCACAAAATTGTTGTAATCTATGTAAGTAGTTATTTTTATTTCCACATTTAATAGGTGAACAGTTTTGACAGTGAACTAAACTGGCCCAAAGTAGGTGGGATTCCTATAAAAACTAAAGTAGGTGGGATATCAAACAATTCCATGTCTTTCTCAGATTCTCGAACTCACCATAAATACATGGCAACAATCGATCTGCAAAATTTGAAGATAATACATCATAGCCTAAGTTGATTAGTTGAATACCTTCAAACAAATGATGTACTTTTTACACCAGCCTACCAACATACTCTAGCAAGAAACATGCATGCAAGTAATTGTACATGTCATTCTATATATAGATAAGTCGTTAACTAAGACTAATTTTTATCTCATTTAGTACTAAATAAACAAGCATATAATCATCCCAATTAGTTCAATTTCACTAGACTCATTTTTTTAGTCCCCAAATCTCTAAATCCAAACATGCCCTAAGCTCATCAAACTAATCATCGTTAAGTGATTCACATTTCCAAATAAAACACTAACTCACGATGACCAACATTTGTTTGTTTTTCCACAATTCTATAAGAAAACAAAGCCCAGAATTTTTTTGGGATACAAGGATCCTCCAAAATTGCACCTAAGGATGCTTTCTTCCCCAGGAATAGTATAAGAAACACGCAATCTGTTCTGATTTCTGAACAGAGAGATCTGATGCATCTGCATCCATCCAACCTTGATGATAAGATGAAAACACCTGTTTGTATATATGAAAGAAAGTAGAAGAGTTAACCAATCACGCGATGCTGCTTCTGATATCTTCTCGAATCCCCTGGAGGAATGGCGGCGGCACTGGCGCCGTGGTGACCGTGACCGCGGCCTCGCCGCCGTCGCTGGTGACCGTGGCCGCGAGGACGAGCACGCCGTGTCGCTGGAACACCTCCAGCACGCGCGTCAGCGCGCCCCCCGGCGCCGCGCTTCCGGCAGGCGGACGGCGAAGCACGACGCTTTCCCCCCGGCCACGAGCACCTCGGCCGCGCCGGTGTCGGCGGGCGCGGCCGTCGTTCCCGCTGCTCGCGAACGCGGCGCGTGCCTCCAGCCCCGCGACCGTGGCCCGCAGCACCCCCACGTAGGCGATCGCGTCGTCCAGGATCCGCTCCATGCTCGCCTGCACGTCGAACGTCCGGTACCGTGAGACCATGGCCAAGAAGAACGAAGAACGAATCAACGACAGGGGAAGAGGACGGACGGACCCGACGGGGTAGGTCGGGGAGCTGCGCACCCAGCTCGGCGTACAGCCTGGACATGTGGCGGCGGTGCGCGCGATTGGCCTCCGCCGTCGTCTTCGTCGCGCGTGGCGAAGCCTCCTCCTTGCCTTTGGCGGGTGGCGGCAGTGTCAGCGCCAGCGGGTGCTCCTCGGCCATGGCGGACTGGTGGTCGATCGAAGTGCGGCGAGCCGGCGACGCGATCGATGTGAAGTGCTTACAACTGGGCCGGGACAAGTGGGTTTTCGGCTTGGCAAATCAGAGGCTTCTCCTGCACTGCAGATTCATGCGGAGGTGTCAGGTTTCGGTTGGTGGTGTCAGCCGAAGCGGGGCCCAAGGAAACCCGAAAGGCAAAGCAGTTTGCTGCTTCAGAGCGAGGTCAGCGGCGCATCTCTTTGCAAATAGGAGTAAGACGGTGCTGGGGCGGTGGGGCCTGGATCTATGGGACAAAGGGGGATAAATTTCATTGAAATGGTGCAAAATTATATTGTTTTTTGCAAAGATTCTTCAGGTTTAGATAAATGTCTCGGTGATTTAGGGTGGACTATGAAGTTTTCTTGTCAATAAGTATGAGATTAACATTAGTCTACTCTAGAGACGGTGCTAGGGACAAGATCTATGACCACAGACCTCCATGTGCAATGACAAGGTGGAGAACGGCTTACTCGCAACTCAAGTGTTGGTTGCACCCAAGGGGTGACATGAAGGGCTCAATAGGTTGTATTCTTTGATGTAGAAAAATTTTAGATTGATGAACAAGCTAAATGTCTAAATTACCCTCCAACATTCTAGCAGTACTCCCCTCCGTCTCAAAATGTTAGTCGTTTTTTTGGTTTTTCGTGCCACAACTTTGACTCGATTTGTACAAAATACGTGCAACATTTGTATCTTCAAATAATTTTGTTAAAAAACTAGATTCAAATATCTTTCTAATGATACTAATTATGTATGATAAATCTTAATATTTTTAATTTATCAAACATATAATTTATCAAAATTGTTTTTTAACATATAATTTATCAAAGTTGTTTCTCGGGAAGTGCAAACGACAAATATTTTGGGACGGAGGGAGTATAGCGCTTAGGATGTCAGCATGTTGTAATTTTGTTTTGGCTCGTCCCTTATAGCTATATAGATACGTATCAAACGAATTGTACAATGTATATAACATGATCTAAAACATTGGTTTAGGGATGGATACGGGCCTAGGGCCACGACCTTAGGAGTACGCCTAAAAAAGATCTCTTGCCCGAACTAAAGTGGCCTTTGCTATTGGGCCAAATTCTCTGCGCTTCTAGTCAACCTAGACACAAACATAGCACGAGCACATACCTTGACCATCTATTCTCATTTGACGTGAATTGGCTTGTAGTCCAATGGTAGGGGGCCGGTCCAGTGGGGATGCTACCCACCGGGGTTCAAATCCTGGTGCTCGCGACCTTTTCTTGGGAATTTTCCCCAGATTTTCCAGCGTTATGCTTTAAGTGGTATAAGCGGCGTTCCGTCGATGACGAGGCGCCTACGGTGAATTAGAGAATCTCCAGATCTGCCCGGCCGCCCCCATCCTTGGAGGTGCTCATAGGGGTAGGGTTTTGTCCTCCTTCATAGGGGTGAGTTAGTCCCTGTTGTTATTAACCTTTGGTATTGAAACACATCTATTCTTAAAAAAAATCTATTCTCATTTGACAACTCTTTATCTTCACGTGTTCCGCTATATGTCCTCTTGTCCTCCTTTATTGCTCCTTTAGAGACTCGAGTCAGAGGGGCGCTGCCTAGCTGTCCGCTAAGGGATTAGCGACTAGGTATTGGTATTTCGTATTTCGTATGCCCAAGTTTCGAAAACGCACAAAATATCTTCATGGAACTTCACCTGAGAGTATTCTAAAGTATCCTATTTATCCATAGGGAAAAGCGGCGGTTTAGAGTCTTGATAAATACATTGACTTGACTATATTAGTTAGCGAACCAAAGACTAGCTAGGGGTAATGATAGTAATAAGGTAGTGCAACACATATAAGATCCACTCTCACAATATAGAGCCCTAGCGTGGCTAAGTGAGGGACAATGAGCGATGGAGATTCAAAGATTAATTCTCTTTATCACAAAAGTTCTTTCTTAGCTATAGCTGAGCAAATACAATGCAACTTAGAACAACTAGATGAATGACCACACACCAAACACTTAAGAGCTCTATTTAATTTGGTCAAGCATCGCAAAATATAACTTGTGTTGGTACAGCTTCAGGACCTATTATACACTTCAAGAACTTTCACAGACACGTGGCGGACTATAGAGACTAGTTGGGGCTATCACCACCCACTGGCAACCACACATACGGGGAGCAAGCCATAAGTACAAACATACTTTTAGCCTAAGCACCACACTTACACTAGTTTATACTACTCTAGTTCCCAATGGAGATCAAACTAGAGCACTCAACTAAGAGCGGTGAACCCGTGCAAAGGTGTGAACATTGCTCACCATAACAAAGGTATACAACTATTATTACTATATTAAATAACCAAAAGTATTACTAGAACAAAGGGGGTAGCAACACTTACAACTATGGAAGATATTGCAATAAAGAAGGTAATAATAAATATATGGCATAATATAATGTCTTACAAGGAAGATAAGATGCAAGAGATAGCTCACCGTTCTTAGGAACAAGCCTAGCTCTCCACCTTTCCCAAGACTAAGTGTAGTGGGTCTATAATCATAGCAATCATCAATTGTTCATTGGGTGTCACCAAGTGTGGGTCTCTGGTGGCTTGGGTAGACTTAAGAACACAAAACAAGACACAACGATGTTTCCGGTTTAGGCTGTTAGAGCCTTATGTCCAGAACTTGGAGTTCTTTGTATTCAAGAGCACCCAAATTGAGGAGTTGTTGTTGGCGGTCTGTAATGACATTATACCGTCAATGTAAGGTGTGTCACTTAGGTTAAATTTCTAGATCTAATACACATAGAAGAAAATGGAAGGTGCATGTATGACTAACTAAATTCAGAGATGGTCATATCGGTAGGTGCTTCACACGAGCAGCAAGTGTAAAAACAGAAGACACATTTTTTTTTTATCTTATAATGTGAATAAGAAAATTAAGATATGAGAGCTCATACCATTGTGAGAAGCAGCAGGATTATGAAGCAACGAAGTAGTGGCCCTTACACGCAAAACATGACCAGCTATCAAGCTGCATCATAATCTGATAAATTCAGACGATGATATTGGGGATAGAGAAAGCAAAGGAGGCTGAAAATTGAGAGGGGACAACATCACAACTATCAAATCGAGAGGAAGCCCACCGTGGAGATGACAGATCAGGTAGTGGGCCAGGAAGTGCATGGGAGATCCAACGACCCTCAAATACTTCTTATAAATTTGGTAACTTCGAATGCTCAGTGGGAATGTCCTTCAGGACAGAATCAGTACAGATCCTTGCTTAGGAGATGTAATATGCATATCCCAGATTACACATGTGTGGTTTGGGGTATTGATGAGGATCTTTCCCACCTTCTCTTCCACTGTCCTTTTGCAACAGCTTGTTGGAATATGATATCACTTACTGTCCCTCTGATGACACTAATATTATAATTCAATGCTTCAAAAGATCAACTCAATGTTCCTTGTTTTATGGAAATTGGCATCACAATGTGCTGGTCTGTTTGGACAATGCGAAATGATGTCATCTTCAGAGGTATTCCAAATTCTCTCAGGCGCTATAAAGAGGTCTTCAAGAAGGAGTTTGCTCTAGTATACAAAGAGCAAAAGCAAAGCAAAACAATAGATCATGTTTAGAGTTATGGCTACATGGCAGACACTTGTATACCAGTCATAAGAAAGATTACAAATGAGAATGAATGCGTGGCTACATTCTCATTATGGCTACATGGCACTGATGGCAGACACTTTTGTTTAGATCATGTTTAGAATTATGGATACATTCTCATTTGTCTCTCATGGCAGACACTTGTATACCAGTCATAAGAATTGTGCTTTGCATGCATGCCTGATGAATGCGTGGCTGCATGAGAAGGTAGTAAAGTTCTCCAGAGTGTGGGGGGGGGGGCCGGATCTTCTATTTAGGTGCAGAAGATAGTAAATTTCTAATAAATAGATTATATGTTGCCTGTCTGCTAGAGATATAATGCTATCTCCTCATACATCTAGGAGATATTTCCTTAAAAAAAATCTATGAGATATTCAATTTTATCCACTAGGGACTACAAATAATATTTAATTGTATTATTAGATTTCTATTAGATATATAACATGTTGCATGTGTTCTGGATATGTTATCACTACTACTTAAAATCACTTCCGTGACGGACACTTCCGATTTTTCGTGGTGGGCACTATAGCCCATCACCGTGGTAAGGTCACGGTAAATCGTGGCCTTACCGTGGCGTGCTACGGTACCCACCATGAAAAATTGATTAACCGTGGTGGGCACGTTAGGATGCCCGCCACGGTTAATAATTTAAAAAAAAAACAAAAAAGAAATACACAGGCCTGCCTAAAATCCCATTTTTGAGCCCACCGGCGAGCTCGTTCCCAACCCGATAGGACGAAACCCTAGCCCAGTGGATCCAATGCCGCCGCCGGATCTGCCACCTATCGCCGCTATGGAGCTTGCCATGACCTCCACCCTAGATCCACCGTCGGCCGCCGCCGGGAGGCCCACCCGCCGCTCAACCGCCTCCACCTCTCCGCCGTCGCGCAAGATCCACGAGCCTCCCGCCGGATCCACGACCTCGGAGGCCACGATCCGCGGCGGCCGGATCCACGCTTTGAGGCGGATTCACGCACCGGCGGATCCACGCCGCGGATCCACGGCGCTCTATTCATCTGCACGCCACCGCCAAATCCATGAGCGGATGCATCCACGCCTCGCCGGATCCACGGATCCACGCCGCTCTTTGGTGGGATCCGCCCTCCTCCGCCAAATCCACGAGCTCGGCCGGAGGCCGGATCCACGCGCTCTCTCCCCGGGCGCCGCACGCCACCGCCAAATCCACGGTGGGATCCACGCGCCTCCGCCGAAGATCCATCGCTGCCCCGCCTTCTTTGAAGAAGGCGGCCAGATCCTCCACGTGTGCCTCCTCCTTTGCCAGGACTAGGGTGGTTGGAGTCGGAGAGAGACGGTGGCCGGAGTGTGAGGGAGAGATGCTGGAGTGGAGGGAGAGGGACGCGGTCTCCCGGGCGCCGCACGCGGTGTTGCGAGGGAGCCGGTGTGAGGAGAGAGGGAGACAGCTCAGATAAGGATGGAGTGGTGAACGCTAATGTCTGAAACCCTAGAGTGTTATATTTATACCAAAGTTAGATATCGGGCCTCGCCCTAGGCTAATTGGGCCCTGCATTTTCCATGACAGGCTCATAAAGTTGCCCGCCTCAATAAATCTATTTTCCGTGATAGGCACGTTAGAACGCCCGCCACGGAAAATAGATATTAAACCTTGCTGGCGTTTTTAAGCCACCCGCCACAGTAAATCGTTTTTCCGTGGCGGGCAAAAGTGCCCATCACAAAAATTAAAAAAAAAACGTCCATCACGGTTAATCGGGTCATTAATTGTGGTAGGCAAACTCAATGCCTGCCACGGAAAAGATTGTGCAGTGTCTTGTAAAATGATTTTATTAGTAATGTATATTTCTATTAGATATAGATAATATGTGTCAAGGGGCTCACAGCGCAATGGTAAAGCCCATTGGTTGAGGGGCTCCCACCCAGGGTTCAAATCCTGGGTGCGACACATTATCCTGGATATATTTCAGGATTTCTCGACGCTGCGCATTAAGTGGTAGGCGACGTCCCCGTCGACAGCGAGGCGCCTGTGGTGACTTCGTGAACTTCAAGATTGCCGGCTCCTTCCTTCGAAGGTGCTCATAGGGGTAGGGTTTGCGTACTTGTGTTTATTGGGATGAGTGTACGTGCGTGTTGAGCGCCTGCGTTGCAATCGTGTAATCTCAAAAAAGATATAGATAATATGTGCTGGAGATATTATATCAGATAGATAACATCCACAAGGGTCTCTAAATCCTTAAAAATTATATCTATCTATTTATTCTCACATGCCATACTCTAAAAGCATAAATGAGATTCTCAAATTGTATACGTGAAGTTTCCGTTTAAAATTTCTTTACTCAATAGAAACGCAGTCTCACTAACAGACCATACACCTGTACATGATACAAAAGGAAATACTAACAAGTTAAGCTATTGAATGAAACACTCTACATTCAGAGCGACACATGTGATCAGATATATATAGTGTGTACAAAGGTTCACTCAGTACGTGTCAAGTGATTCAGTTTTGAATTATATTGCTATAGATATCTCCCACAAGTTTCTTATTCCAATTCCAGAAGCAAGTTAACCGTTTCCTTATGGCATGAGTGCATGACAGCAGTGATCGATGTGGCAAACCTGATCGACCCTTCTCCAATGTTTATTTGGACACACCTCTAACAGAAAGCAGCAGTTTCAATGCTGAGCAACGTTTTATACTGGATGCAATGATCAGAAGAAAGCAATCTCTTGATCTGTCTGTTGCTTTGAAAAATTTATTTGCACATTAAATTAATTTCCATATTATATTTTCCTAGTTTCTGAATCAGATATTAAATCTACCTAAATAAGAAACCATATATATGAGGAAAACCACATTAAAAACACCACCATAATTAGATACTAAGTATATGCATTTAAATATAATGCAATATTTTGTCAAGCTTCTCATTAGTATATAAACCAATATAGTTTCATATAATTTTTTTATACATCATTAGTTGTTAATCTGAATCTTTCTTAACTTTTAATAAAAGAGGGTGAAGGAAGAATGCTGAAGCAGTTAATCTAGCAATGGACCTGTTACAAGATGATGAGAGCATCCTCTTAGACATTGTACCCTCTTCGTCGATGCTAAGTCATCGAAAATCCAATAATCAGGGTAAGCTTTCAGTGATGGTGCAGTGGGGGTGAGGAATGGATGGGGTAGGGGAGATAAGAATAACAGCACAAACGGGCAAGGGAAAACAATAAGTGAGGGCTGTCACAAGGTAGTAGTTGGTAATGTTGCTTACAACGTTTATTCATCGAAGTTGTCAGCCACAAGACCAGGTAGAGAGAGATATGGAGTCGAAGAGGAGCCGATGCACTGCCTTATCAACTTGAACAAAGGGCGGAGAGAAGTGTCGTAGCGCACTAGCTCGTCGCGAAAAAAGCCGCTATATATACCCAAGCATTAGATGCTTGCCGGACGAAACTAGGGGCGGAGGGGGGAGGGGGGAACCCCCTCCCCCGGTTGCCAGTACGTGGATCCCCCCCCCCCAAGCCTTTCCTTAAATTTTTATGTATGACTACATAGACTAAGAGGGGTTAAGCTTGATTGTACACTGTTCAACCAATCCTAAAATTATTTATGGCTTCGTCATTGGATGCGTGGATGGTTGACTCTATATTATATCAACATATATGTACTCCCTCCATTTCAAATTATAAGTAAAAGTGACTTATAATTACATCTTTTACCATTTAAAGGATTTCAAAATTACAAGTCGCTTTGACTTTCTTCGTATATAGAATTTAATTTGCCATATATCTAAACATATATTATATCTAGATGTATGGTAAAATGGATGTGCCAAAAAGTCAAAGTGACGTATAATTTGAAATGGAGGGAGTATTTTTTTCAATTTAATAGTGCATCCAAAAATAATTTAATGTAAACTTAATTTATATGATAAAGATGAAGAGATATATGATTATTGGAAGGTTTATTCATCTCCCATTAATGACATCATAAATGTAAGAGATAGATACTCTCTATTACGTTAACACACTACTAATCCCTTGTACTATAGTTTTGTAGCAAGGGACATATACGTCAATGTACATATCCCTGCTATTACTACTATAAATAAAGGGAATCTGGCCCCAAACAACTCATCATTAGCAAACCAAGATCTCCTCACCAACGACACTCCAATTCATCTTCCTCATCCAGTTAAGAAATTATCGATGGAGAAGGTACTAGTTTTGATTGTTGGTGCTGGCCCGTCGGGTCTTGCTGTAGCAGCATGCCTCAGTGAACACGGCATCCCTTATCGCATTGTCGAACGCGAGGATTGTAGTGCTTCACTTTGGCGCAAACACACATATGATCGTCTTAAACTCCATCTTGCCAAGGACTTCTGTGAGCTTCCTCACATGTCGTATCCAAATGATTCCCCTAAATACATCCCTAGGGAACAGTTTGTGAGGTATGTTGATGACTATGTGGACCATTTCAACATTTTCCCTAAGTATAGCACTTCAGTTGAGTCTTGCGAGTATGACAAAGTGAACAACTGTTGGGACGTCATAGCACGTGACCTGGTAAATGGCCAAGTTATTGAGTATGCAGCTAGGTTTGTAATTGTAGCCACGGGTGAGAACAGTGAAGGGATCATTCCAAACATCCCTGGGCTACATGATTTCCCTGGTGAAGTCATACACTCGTCAAACTACAAGTCATGGAATAACTATGTGGGAAAAGGGGTCCTAGTGGTTGGATGTGGAAACTCAGGCATGGAGATTGCATACGATCTTGCCAGCAATGGAGTGGAGACCTCCTTGGTTATCCGTAGCCCGGATGTCGATGATGTCGATCACATGTTGTTTTCTAATTATTTTCTCATGCTATATTTGTAATACAAATCATGCATGGTATGCTTTTATTAACTCTGCTCTTATTAATTTTCACTACCTGATCCAATCCATACAGGTGCATGTTATGACCAAGGGTCTGATTTACTTGGGGATGAGGCTGCTCAAATGGCACCTTCCTGTGAAATTTGTGGATTTCATTATATTGACTCTTGCAAACATCACATTTGGTGATCTCTCCAAATATGGCATAGTCAGGCCCGATATGGGGCCGCTTCTTCTCAAGGCAAAGACTGGCCGGTCAGCAGTCATAGATGTTGGCACAATTCAGTTAATAAAGGCAGGTGTTATCAAGGTGAGGGTGTGCATTCTCATAGTATAACGCACTCTGCCCATTTTTTTTTTTTAAAAAAAAACTATTTGAAGTTGATAAATAATTTTGCACGGTTTATGTGCGGTGCAGGTGCTTGGGCCAATTTCTTGCATCAGAGGAAACTCAGTAGAATTTGAGGATGGAAAGAAGAGGGACTTCGACTCTCTTGTATTCGCTACGGGATACAAAAGCACTGCAAACATGTGGCTTAAGGTATGTGAGTTACATCCGCCATTCATGCGTATAAAGAATCTAGAATGATTTCACCTTTTGATTCAGTATACTCACAAGGGGACATCAGTTACTAAAAGAATAAAATATACAACCCTCCACCACAGCGCATAGGAAAGCTAGCTACATAGTTTTGTTTTCTACTCCATCCGTTTTGCAAGATGTTTTGTCTAGAGACAGGTTGCTTTTGCTATATGCACTTGGATACATATTATGTCTAGATACATTGTAAAAAGAAAAAAAATCTAAAAAAACCAAACCATGTTATAATTAAGAGGCGGGAGTACAATGTAACCAGAAACTTAAGTTCTACTGTTGAATTATAGCTAGTACCAGATTCGAATTTCTTCATAAAATGGATGGTGTCATGTTCTTACAAAAGTTCTGTGATTGAAAAAATTCAGGATGGTGGGAGCATGCTAAACGACAATGGCATGCCAAAGAAGGAGCGCACCAATCCTTGGAAAGGTGATAACGGCCTCTACTGCGTTGGCCTGGGAATGGCAGGGGGTTGGCTGGAATTTCTCGTGATGCAAAGAGTGTTGCTGCAGACATCAAGTCTGCTTTGGCTTCGATGGGTCCATATTTTAAATGGATTCTGCATGCTTGCTTGCTGGAGTTTACAATAATAATTAATGTTTGTGTTCTACCGTACCCTACTGTCATGCGTGTATAATTTGTGCTTGTTCCTTTGATAGGAGCTGTGTTTGTATATATGCGAGTTTCCTAATGTGTGTGTAATATGTATGTGTTGTCATCTGTGTTGATTGTGTTCGTTTGTGCTTTATGTTTCTGCGTCTGTACTATGTAAGTCCAAAAAAATAAAGAAAAACAATGGTGTGTAATAATATATATGTTGTTCAAATGCTGTGGTAATATGAATATGATAGTAAATAATAATTATATAAATAAAACAATTATATAATAAGTCACCATTATATCAGCACAGTTTCTAAGGGATATCTCTAGTTGTTTGATGGTCGCTCTTATTTAGAAAAAATTGATCCCGTTGGTTACATTCCTGGCGGTGCCGATCGGCTTCTTGCTATGCGTATATCTATGCTCGCTTGCTAAGGGCGCCGAATTCACAAATGACATCAACTTCTCCATCACCGGTGATATATTAAGTTTCAGTGCCAGTTCAAGTGTCAACTGGCAGCGCGCGATACTGAACATATCAGTCGACCTATTGTGTTTGATTCCTGTGCCCTTTTAAACCAACCCTAGGGTCCATCACCAAAAATCTAGTATCTTTTTGCCAAAAAACCCTATATATATTTAGAGGCCTTAGCAATACCAACAATTACTTTTACATACCAACTTCGAAACAATGAATATTTTATATTCTATACATTCATTCGGACAATAAAAGGAAATTATATAAAATTAAATACTATATGCAGTACCCAATAGATATAATGTGTCATGTTGCTTCGGATTCTCTCCCCTGCGTTGCTCTCTCGGGGGCTTTCGGCGGGCTCCCTTCCCGCCACCACCACCCCCTCTCCCGCGAGCTCTCCCCCCCCCCGGCGGCGGCCCTCCCTCTGCTCGCCCCTCCCGTCCCCTTCCACTCCGGGGCCTACCCCTCCCCTCCGGTGAACCCAAACCTCATCCGACCCAAAGCCGGCGTCTGGCGGCGGTGGCCATATTATGCCTTCCCTTGCCGGATCGGCACCTTGGTGGCGCCTTGCCCCTTCCCCCGAGGCGGCCCGGCGTGCCGTCGTCCGAGGTCGGTTCGGCGCGGCCCCGTCGTGCCCCTCCCTCCGGTGGTTCCACTTTGGGGAGGCCATGGCGGGTGGGGGCCTACACTCGGGCTCGGTGGCGGGGGCTAGCGGTGGGCGGCGGATCCGCGCCCCATGGACGGGATATGGTGTGTGGGCGCGCCGCCCCCTCGACCCGTTCTCCTTCGGTGGCGGCGGATCGGATCCCCTGTGCGGCCGGTTCGGCCTCCCACGTGGGTGGTTACGTCACACCTAGGCTTCTTGTTCTTGAGCTCCCTGTTGGTGATGCGGCCCGGCGGCATGCGCCATCCAAAGGCACCATGGTGGTGTAGACGGTGCCTCTGGATGTGTGTCGTCGATGCCGTGGTGGCGTGGATGGCATCGTCTAGCTCTTCTCGTGCATCGGCGGCGTCATGGTGGTGAGGCTGATGTCATTCGAGTGGGTGCATCAACCCCCCTGTTCGTCTGCATTTGGGAAGGTGCTCTACACCACCATTTGCATGTGTAGGGCTGGGCTGGTCTCCGCCGCGCTTGGGGAAATGGTGCCATGGAGAAAGCCTACCCATTTTTTAGGTTGATGACGACGATGCCTTTGGGCGTCGTTCACTTCCCTGAAAGCGTCCAACGAAAGGCCCTTTCCCTGTGTTGTGGAAGCTGGTGTAGGTCGTCGTGCCGTGTGCCTTTTTGTGCTTATTGCTTCTCTTCACTCGGTTTGTCCAGTTGATGGTGGTCGTTGCAGCGATCATATCGGTGCTCCTTTGTCGTGGTCCCGGTTCTCATGACTTGGAGGGTGTCTTCATGGCGACGCTTCTCATCCGTGGTCCTACCTAAGTGACTTGGAGGGGTATCATCATGTTGGTGCTTCTTGCCCGCGGTCCGGGCCCTGGTGACTCGGGAGGAGCACTTTCATTTCGATGTTCTTCTTACGTGGCTACGATTGCCACTGACTTTCTGTTGAGTTTTCTTCAATTTTAGGCTTGGTTTGCGGGGTTGTTAGGTGGAGGGTCTTCTGCCCCTCGCGTTTCTTGCTTTCATTTGTGTTTCGAGGCTTCGTTAGTAATCCATGGATTACCTGCGTACCCGATTGTATTAGCTATGTGTAGGTCTATTGACCATTCCCTTCTGCTTAATGAAAAAACGGGCTATATCCCCGATCACGAAAAAAGATATAATGTGTTATCTCCAATATGCATATGGACATAGTATAATATCTCCCAAAACACATGCAACATATTATCTATGTAATAGAAATTTAATATTATAATTAAATATTATATGTAGTACCTTGTGGATAGAATTGAATATCTATTAGATGTATTAGGAGTAAGTATAGATGGCCATCGGGCCGCGGGCGGCTCGCCCCGCGGCACGTCATCTTTGTGCCCGTCTTGGTGCTCATCGCGCTCGTGCCTGGCCATCACCCCCAAAACGCGCCGCGTGGGCCATTTGGTGTGCCAGTGCTGCCCATGCCACCCGTCATGCCCTCTCCGTCGGGCCCGAGCTGCCGGGGCAGAGGCGGAGCCAGAGCTTCGATGCTGGTAGGATCCTCATGCAACCTGCTATGCGCGCTGGCGCTGTAGGGCGAAGCCCCTTGCGGCCGGCATGGCGGCGCCACGAGGTAACTCCCTTGCGGGTTGCGGCCTCCGCTCGACGGCGCTCGAGGCTAGTGTGGTGCGGTGATGCCCTGCTGCTGCCGACGTTGCTTGGATGACGATGACGACGACTTCTTGTCCAAGGATGACGAGGAGGAGGAGAAATACAACGGCACCAATTCATGTTGTCGATCGATCTACCACAGGGCCGCACTCGCACATTAGCAGGCTGAGAGCTAGGCAGCTAGCTAGCTTGCTAGAGAGTGGTGTGTCGTCGTTGACAAGCTGAGGAGAGAGATATGATGATGCAGAGAAGGAAAGGGATGCGGCCGCCCGTAGCCTGGGGAAAGGATGTGGTCTATGCTATGACTTAGGGTTGGACTTGAGGATTATGTTGGGCTGAAATAGGAGTTATGTCGGGCTACAACCTGCTGGGCTATCCAGGCATCGGGCTGCCTCTTCGAGTGGGCCGTGCCTGTGCCATGCCACCGGCTAGGGTGGCGGCGCAAGCATGGCCTGGTCAGCCAGGCTCTGCTGTGCTCGAGGCCAGCTAGGCCAAATCATTGGGCCGTGGGCGTGCTAAATCACCGTGCCATGGGTCGTGCCAGCGGCCACGGGCTTCATGGCCAACTATAGGAGTAAGCAATATATCTCTAGCAGACATGCAACGTTTTTAGACAAAGGATAGTTCATATCCGGCTTCATCTATAAATAGGCAGAATCAATCCAATTATTACAAGGTTCGGCCTATAGTCCAACACTCTCCACACGGACATCGACAGAACCAAATGAAGAAATGTTTTGACTAAACATGACCAATAAACCTATCTGACAACCATCCTTTGGAACCAAAGAAATGCAAAGCAGATGTCTCTCCTACAAGGATCAACTAGTCCATTGATTGTCACACTGCTGCTGTCTTGCCCATTGGCAGAGCCATAGAGTTCTTTGAAAAGAACCAAAGCAAAAAAAAATTGGTCTACATTTGCCAAAAACCAGCTCATTTCTTGTTATCTAGATTGCCCAACACAAAGCTCATGCTACTGATCAATAACAATAAATTATGTTTGTTATCCCCCTTTTATCCCCTATTGGGTGACTATATTCCACACAATAAATGTATAGCGTGCCACAATAATTTGGCATAAGAACACTTAAAAAATTCATATGCTAATCCCTTTGGTTATATATTCCCCTGTAAGTTCACATCGTGTAAAGAGACAACAATTCTATGCTAATCTCTTAGGTTATTCCCCACTAAATTCCTACGAAAAAAATGTTCCGTTGAATAGAACTAAGTACTTTTGCAACATAATCTTGTTTCCTTCTAACAATATTGAACAACACAGGATATTTGTCCTCAAGAGGTTGGTTACCCAACACTGTCTACCCAGAACTAGGTTTGCGATCCATCTTTAATATTGAAAGAACCATAACTCATAAAAGTGTTAACACCAAAATTTGGTAAAGCCTAAATGACGAGTGGACCGGCATGTGATAATTCGGTAAGGAGGTCATTCGGCTAGCGGTACAAAGATCGTGTGGTAATCAGAGCGTTCGAAGCTTGCCAAGTATTCTAGGCTAAGAAGCCTGAGTCCGAGGAAAGATTGAGCGCGGGATGGTTCGGCAAACGTCGGAAGCTTCGAAAGAGGATATCTAGGAGAAGTGCTCGTGTCACGTGCGACCTCAAGACTCCGAAAAGACTTGGAGAACAATGTATCTTAGCTAGATATTTTCGTTATTTTATTCGTAACTAGTTAGGACTCATCAAGCCTAGGGTATAAATATGAGACCCCCTAAGAATCGTAAATGCATCTACCAAATCAATACAACAAACCCGGCTCCGTGCCACCGGCTCCGTGCCACCCTTCGAGTCCGGTCCAGTGTCGCCGATCTCCATCGCGCGGGGATACATCGACCCGTCGACCTCCGTAAAATCCGCAACCTTGTACCATGTCTAGTATCGTCGCGGCGGATTTAGATTATGTTGCAAGTAGTCTTGTTACCATGCTTAGTATCGTCGCGGTGGATTTAGGCTATGGAGCAAGAGGGTTCTTTGTTAGATCATGAGTCGCGGCGGCAGGCTAAGGTCTAGCTTGGAGCTAGTTATCGGCTTCATTAGATTTGGCAATCTAGTGAATTCATTAAGTTACCAAGTGGTGCATGCTTTTTCTTGCTTATTTATTTTATTATGATTGCACACACTTTTGCCCAATTTAGATTGATATGGTTCGGCTTTATCTTTTTGTTAGATCTAGATGTCATCAATGCTTTCAATATTCATCTTATCGTGTCACTAGATCTATTTGCTTATCGTGAGCCGAGCTTAGATCAATCTAGGTTGTTACATGTTGTGGGTTCGCATACGTTTAGTCATGAGTCGTCGCGGCGCCTAAGGTTTTGCGTGTGAGTTCCTTCTTCATGGACCCCGATTACGGCAAGCTTGCCGAATACGCTTATGCATCTACTTGTATCTTGCATGTGTAAGTCTACCTATCGTTAGAGTCTAGTCTCGGCAAGCCGTATCATGCGGTGGATTAGCTTGTTGCAGTGTATCATGTGGTGGATTGCTTTGTTAGGGCGAAAAGAGTTTAGGATGGTTAGTCGTATGGCGGACTAATAGGAATAGATCCCCTGTCTTTACTTTAGATTAGGCTTATGCGTGTGTACTTTTACTTGTATATGCATACACGCCTCAACGAGTAATGAGTATTTGTAGATCTATTTAGATGTATGCGTGCTTTTAGCTTGTCATGGTTAGATTATATCATGCGGTGGATTGATCTAGTCGTGGGAAGTGGTTTAGATCTGTAGCAAGCCGTATCATGCGGTGGATTAGCTTGCAAGGGTTTAAGCTTGACGGGTTTAGGAAGGCTAGACGTCGCGGCCAGACTAGTTGGATGAAACCTATGCATGTGTCATTTAGATTAGGTTTATATTTATGAGTTACCCCGCTTATGTTCCATGTTGTCAATTAATTCGATCTATGCAATAGAGCTTTATGATAGCACATCTTGATGATTGACTTTACTTGTTCAAACATGTCTTCTATGATCATTCGACAACCATTATTACATCACATCTTCATACATGCTTACCGAATGCATTCATCACATGCTAACAGATAGCTCTCATAGCTATGTGTCGTCACAACCGCCTTAGAGCCATACATGCGAACTGTCTTGGTCTCACCGGGCATGTTCTAGATCTCACGTTTACCTCCTTATCAATTAACAGGTCAAATTGATCGGCACGCCGGATCAAGACACTTTCGGGTAGTCGAGTAAAGCCGCCTATTCCGGCTTGTCGGTGTGTGCGGCGCAGAGTCGATTTTGTGTCAACAAAAAAGTGTCTTTAACATTCATCAAGATTTTCTAGAAATGGGAATCAATTGTTCTTTTGTAGCAACTTCCTACGGTCTTTATCTTTGATATATTTACTCCTCAATAGTTCTTGCCACATGCCTTCTTCATTTAATAACTTAGAAAGCCAATTACCCAATAAACATTTGTTTTATATGTCCAAATTAAGTATTCCCCAGGCCACTTTGAATCTTTGGTTGACACAAAATATCTCATTTAACTAATCTATATTTGCATTAATGTTGGTCATTCTCGCCAATAGAATCTAAATATGAGTTTTTCTAGTACTCCTCTTGGGACTTCGAAAAACAACATCATAAACATAGGTAAACTAGAGAGTATCGACAATGATTTTCCTTTCCATCCACTTAGTCTCTTTTCAATTTTGTTTTCAATAATCTACCAGTCTTTGTTGCTTAGTTTTCTAGTGTGCACAGTACCAAGGTAGCAAAAGGGGTGTTTCCCATTGTCACACCCAAACAATTGCGAATAAAACACCTCATGTTCTTTTTTTACAAAAATAAAAAGATTTCACTTTTGTGAAAGTTAACTTTTCGGCCCCAAAGTTGCTCGAAGGTATTAACAATCAATTTAATATTTACTTGCCATCTCAACATCATGGCTCATGAAAATCATTGTGTCATCCGCGTGCTCTAGAATGGATAGGCCATCCTCGAATAAGATGAGGAATAACCCCTTCTACTACTGACCTACTTCCTTTGCTCTAGCAATTAGTATGACCAATATTTTAAATAGTAGTGGTGACATTGGGTCACCTTACCGTAAGGCCTTCTTTTGTATGGAAGTATGATCCAAGTTGGTCATTTACCTTGATATTAACATTTCCACCTTAAAAAACTGCTCAACCCATGTACACTTCTATGAAAACCCTTTCATTCATATAAAGTCTGTTGTAAGAAACTCTATTTTACTTTATCACATGCCTTCTCAAAATTCATTTTTAAAAAATAATCTCATCTTTTTTTTTTTTGAGTGTAACTCATGTATCGTCTCATGGAGAATGACCACTCCCTCCATAACTCTATTTTACTTTATCATTTGCATTTGAGTGAGGGCTGCAACCACATCACTCATCAATGTGCCTTCTTGTACCGGTACTTACCACACCAATTTGGCTACGTTTTCTTCAAATGCATATCAATGAAAAGAGTGAAAATGCAAAAGTTGCATTGTGAGTAATTCATGTACTTCATAATTCAATAGTATCTTAACAAGATAAATATTCATAATACTGATAATACTTTAAAAGTAAGAAAATAACTTCAAGGTTCAGAATATATTGCTAGTGTGAAATATTAAATTAAGTGGAGGCATATCAAAGAACCAAGCTAAAGCACATGGATCACATCGCCACGTTTACTTGCCTCCACCAAAGATCAAAAGGGAGAGCTAAGCATGATCTAGAGGTGCACCACCTGACCACAAGCATATATCAGTACCAATTCCATGATACAAACAAATCAAGAAAGCAAGATACACCATAAAAGCGTCCCAAACCCGTTATTTAGACATCTACCGTCTCGCTATTGATCATAACAACAACACTAGTCCTTATCTTTTTTCATAGACAAATAACCATACCATAATAAATTCCCAAAATCTACCAGATCGTAAAACATTCATTTGTTTACAACTTTGGTATTATGAAATTTGGCATAAAAAAGTCCCAAAAATAGCATAATCATCTTTGCATCTTCTTTCTATCAGTCAAAACAGACAGCCATCTTGTAAAATTCAAAACTAGAGACATACATGTCCAAAAATCGTGTTCTCTAACAATATGGAAAGCTTAAGGAAAAAATCCACAATTCTTATTTAGATCATAAGTTCAAATTCCTCCTGTTATGGGGCCTCAAATTAGGTAGATCTAAAACTGTCCAGATTTTCGTCACTACAAAATAGTAGCGTTAAAAAAGACTATATCTCCAAATATAGAGGATATGAGGGTGATATTGGTGTCAAAAGAAAGATATTGTAGTCCTCTAAAAATGTTCCCACGTCGTCAGAATTTATTAAGTCCAAGAAGATGCCCTAAAACAGCGACGAATAGAAACTACATAATCTGACAAGTTTCAGGTCGTGGACGAGATCGAGTTTTGGGAATTTCAAGGATCACCCCAACCAAACCCTTTCTAATTACATGATTTGATCCACAAAACTCGAACCAAAGAAGAGGATTATGATGTGAATTCTCACCATGGTTAAACACAACAAGTACGACGATGAGCCTCCGGCTATCCTCGTCATTGCGATGGAATCATCAACCCCATGGAAAACTTGGAGAAGAATGGCATGGCGCCGACAGAGACAAACCCTAACCCTTACCTTCCTCCTTCTCCCTTTCTTTCTCTCTGTTTTCCCATGCAAGAAGATGGCAGCGGCTGCTGGGTTGGATAGGTCACGATGGGAAGAGGAAATATGATGCTGACCACGTATTGGGCTTTGGCTGTTACTGTAGCACAGTTACTGTATCTACACGTCGACTGTGACTGTCCAATACATTCCCTTTTCTGTGCTAAATAAATAATATATGATATCTTTAATCCACATTTAGAAAAAAAAAAAAGAATTTTCAGGTTTTACAATTGGTTTCCACGTTCATGGAGATCTTGAAAGAGACATTCAACAAGCAGATTGGTCTATATTGTTGAATCACTTTCACATCTTTATTTTTAGGCAATAAGTCTATGGTTCCAAAATTTAAACTATGTAGAGGCAAAGTTCCTTGACGAAATCTCATGAACATAGAGTTCCAAAATTTGAACTATGTAGAAGCAAAGTTCCTTGACGAAATCTCATGAACAAAGCCATCAGAATTTTAGGCAATAAGTTTATGGTTCCAAAATTTAAACTATGTAGAGGAAAAGTTTCTTGATGAAATTCCATGAACAAAGACATCATATCCTATTTTATTGTGTTCCTGAAGACTTGATAAAACTCTAGTGGAAAGACACTGGACCAGGTGCCTTGTTGTGTTCCATTTGGAAAAAATCGCAGCGCTCACCTCAGATTCAGAAAATACATTTGTCAACTACTCATTTTCTAGTATGGAGACATGAGGAATGTCATCAATTTATAACTCATCAAGAGATACATGAGTTGTTTTCGATGGTCCAAATATATTCTTGTAGTAACTAGTGATATGCTTTTTCATCTCAACATCACCAGATATTTCATTGTTTCCATATGCCAACTGAAAATACGAGTTTTGCGTTGTCTACTGTTTGCCAACGGATGATAATATTTTGTATTCGCATCACCCTCCAAAAATGTTTTAACTTAGCCCTTTGGTTTAAGCTTCTCTTCTCGGAGTAATTCAGTAAGCTCCTCTTTTAAAACATGTTTCAAATTTATTTCTGTTTCCTCCAACATAGAGTTTTCTGCCTTTTTCTAAGGACTTTCTACCTTCTCATGCAGCCGCGCTATCATCAGGCATGCATATGAAAAGAACAATTCTTATTTATTGGCATGCAAGGGTCTGCCATTTCTTTTGCCGTTTCTTCTTCCCCACAAGCACATGCAAACTATTGCAGTAAAAAAACATACCAACTCTCGATCATGAAACAACTTCCCACCGAGCATCTGTTAGCTTGAACTAGTTTTATCTTGTTTCAACTTATTCTCCCTCACAAAACATTATTGGATCAGCCCAAAATCATATCAGCAGCCACTAAACATTCATGCAACCAATTTACAACACGAATTTGAGGAGCGCTTCCTACTTAGCATTCACAGTCAGAAAATTTATAAGAAGCATTTGAGGATATGTTGGATCTCCCATACACTTCGTGGCCGATTACATGAGCCATCATCTCCACCCCAAGCTTCCCCTCGATCTGATTCTTATAGCTGTGATGTTGTCCACTACCAATTTTCTGCCTCCTCTACTTTCTCTATCGCCAATATCATCCTTTGAATTTATCAGATTGTGGTGCAGCTTTATATTTGGTCACGTTTTGCCGGTAAGGGCCATTGCTGCTTCATTGTTGCTTCATAACCCCGCTGCTTCTCACATTGGTACAAGCTCTCATATCTTAATTTTCATATTTACATTATTAGATTAAAAAATGTGTCTTCTATTTTTTTACACTTGCTACTTGCATGTAGCACCTACCGATGTGACCTTCTCTGAATTTAGTTAGTTATATATGCACCTTCCATTTGCTTGCGTGTGTATTAGATAATACATGTAGAAGTATTTGTTCCTTTGTTTTCTTCTATTCAATGTATTTCTTCAAACTGATTGACAATTCCTGCTTCCTTTTTATGGCAGTATCCCTTGTTAGATTGATCTCAAGGGGCCAAGCCCAACGGCTGGCCCATTTCCCCTTGATTGCGCCCGATCGGGGCGCCTAACCCTAATGGTTAGTGAACCCCGTCGCGACTTCGCTATAAATACAGGGGTGGGGCCGGCAGCACTGTTCACGAGTTTGACAACCGCCCCACAGGTTCCCCACCGACATTCCCAGTCCTCCACCGACGGAGTTGCGCGCAATGAAGCGGGGGAAGCACCACCGACGCCACGACGTCCCTCCGTCCCCCATCGCCGTCGGCCGGTCGCGGTGTGGAGGCCGAAGGCCGTTGGGATCTTCGCCGCGACACCGTCAACATCGCCATGGGCGCCACCGCATCCAACCCCGCCCGTCAACACCGATGGTCGTTACCCTAACCCTACTTATTGTTCTAGTAGTTATTACTGTTTCTTGTAGATCATGTTTTAGGAACCCTACTTGTCTTTGTTGTTCAAGTACGTTTCCCATACCGATTTATCAAGTAAAGATCCTTAAAGAAGTCTATCAATGGTATCAAAGCCGATCTAGTATGTAGACCGGATTTGGGAAAGTAATCGCAAGAAAAGCACAGAGAAAGAGGGAGGATCCGGTTCGGATTTTCCTAAACCTAACGCAAGAGATAGAAACGACCGATCTGTTCGGATCGGGAAAGTACAAACCATTTTTCAGATCGGGAAAAGAAATGTTCATGTGAAACCCTAACCATTGCTCAAGCAAGAAAAACCGATTGCATATCGGGAAACCACAGATCGAAATAACAAAGAAAGTTGCCGTCGAGGTAACGCCCACCGCTGCGACCCCGCATCCGGACCGACGCATAGGGCACTGTCGCATGGCCACTCGACGGTGGCGCGCTCGACCTAAGGAGAACGCCGCGGCGGCCGGGGACTATGCGGCGGCGCCGCCGTCACCATCTTCTCCGGCAGTCCATCGAGACCGCCGCCCGTGGCTATGCCGCCGCCGTGGGAGAAGTGGATGGGAGCAAGTTGCGAGAGAGATAAGGGAAACCAGGGCCATCGCGCCGGCGGGGACGCCTGCCGACCCATGGTCAGAGAACGAACAGAAAGAAACTAAGCAATAAGAAGGAGAAAGAATGATTAGGGTTAGGGTTAGTTTTTTCTGGCGGCCATAGTTTTTATATCTCCGAAATTTGCTGGCAACCGTCGGATCTAACCCTAGAAGATCGGATGGCTGAGATCGCGTTTTGACCAACGTGATGGGCCTGCGGGATTCTCGCCCATGCGGCGGCAGCCGCGCAGAGCGCTGAGCGTGCTTTGGGCGGTTTTCGGCTTTGGGCGGTCGTTTCCCCAGTGCCCGTATATGCATAGTACAGTTTTTTCAATTTTGTTTTTCGTAAGTATTTACAGATTATACCATGCCAAGTTTAATAATGGGAAAGTTGCTCGGTTTTAATCTCTAGTTATTTTGCACCAACGTGTTGATAATTAGAGAGCAAGTTTACAAAGTTATACTTCAAAATAGCAAGTTTTTCATGTTTTCATTGCATAAGTAATTTATGTGATTCTCTTATTAAATTGAACCAATGGGATATTTAATTTGAGAAAGCGAGAATTTTATGCACAAGTCATTTTTGTGATGTTGTTATCTTTTTTTGACCAACGTTAATTGATAGCAATATTACAATAGCACAAAAATTTTATGCACAAGATTTTATTCTATTCTCGCCCAACGGTGATTAGAATATATAAAGCAAGTTAATTGTATATCTTAATTTTGACCAACGTTAAATTAAGATGTGCGATTATTGAATCCTAGTTTTTTCATTAATGATGTTCTCACAAAATTATAATTTTTATTTCGCACCAAATCGGCAATCGCTTTGCACCTCTCCAAAGCAATCCCAAAGTTAACAGGCCAGAATTATATCACATGGCGTGACGAGCTTGAGTCCACTTTGGCACTTGCAGAGATAGACTTGGCTCTTACTGAGCCAAGACTCATTGAGCCGATGGACCCGTCGTGCGGGCCTGAGAATGAGACCGATGAAGCTTTTGCTAATCGGTAGCGAGACTTTGCTCCCATAAGAGCAAAGTATGATCTTGAAAAGTACAAGTGGGACAAGTGTAACACCCCAAATTTTGCTTCTTTTGAAAATAGAGCTAAAATGATTTATTTATGAATTTTTGTGTGCATGAAATATAGGAAAATGATATTTTTTTCATTAAATTAAAATTTATCATAGGGTCTAGCAACATTGTTATGCATACATGCTGGTGCATATTTTCCATTGTGATGACTGTCTTGGGTTTGAATCAAAAAGGTATTTAAATTTCCTTGAAAAGCTCATTTGAAATTGTTTCAAATAAAAGAAAAGACCATTTATTTTCCCCTCACCATCCTTTGTCATTTCGGCCTGCTCCCTTGCTTTGGCCCGTTGGCCTGCTCCTTCCCGGCCTGGCAAGCTCAGCAGCTCGGCCCGCTCCCTTCCTTCATTCTTGGGCCACCAGCGCTAGCTACCTGGCCCAACTCGGGCTCAGCCGAGAGCACGTGCTGAGCACGCGCGGGCGTCGTCGCCCTTTCCGTTCAAAATCGCGAGCACGCCGGCTCCGCTAATGCCGCATGCTTGCCATAGCTGCTGCTCCCTTCCTTCTAAGCCGAGCACGACGCCTACAAATGCCCCCTCAGCACCGCGTCGCCCCTCTTTCCGAACACGCTCGCCCTCGCCAAGAGCAGCAGCCGCCACCGTAACCCTAGGCCGGCCGCCGACGGATTTCGTTCTCGCCGGTCCGCTATCGTTTCATCGCCGTAAGTGCCTTGCCGAGCTTCGTGTCAACCTCGCGAACTCGCCGGACCTATCCTTTTCATTTTTCCTGCACTAAGTCGCTCCAACCGCGTCGCCGAACTTTGCAGTTTGTCGGCGTCCGCCTCTCCGCGTCCCGCGCCGTCCTCGGTCCGCACCGGAGCTCTCCGTTGACCCTGGTGAGACGCCCTCGATCTCCTCTTTCGAATGGTACCGGCCGCGTCCGTTTTGGTGGCGGAATCGCCGGTTCTACCGTCGCCGGCGAGCTCCGTCGCCGGAATCCATGGCCGCCGCCGCGCCTGGCATCTTCCCCGGCCGGTCACGCCGCCCTGGAAATCCCCATCTAATCTAGGCCGTCAGTTCTTGATCGGGCAGCCAAAATCAGGAGATACCCCTTCGGGTGTCACTTTTGTTAAAGAGCCCCTGAGATCTATGGTTATTTACGTATAGGTCCTCAGATCCGATTTATAAAGGAATTTTATTTGTTTTAAATCCCGAAATCAGTTCCGTCTATTTACAGTTTTGCCATTACACTCAAATGTCCATAACTTTGTCGTTTTAAAATCCGATTAGCCCCGTTCAACTTGCGTTGGGTTCGTAATCTCATCATCTACGTGTTTATGTAACTGTTAATCAACTTTTCAAACTTTTAAATTTCGAGTTTGTATTTATTTTATTATTTTATTAATGTTAATCTTGTTTAATGCGTAACTTCGCTGCGTTTAGCTCCGATTTTCGGTGAAATTCGCGTCTATGTGATCGTAGTGACGCGTACTTTTGTTTTATAACCTTTTCAATTTATTTATTTTCTGTTGGTGTACTATTCTCATAGTATCCCTTTTGTTTGCATCGTGTATGAATGCGTGGATGCTTGTATGTTGCTGCGGGTTGATCGATTTAGTCGGTGAGCTTTACGTGGTGATCAAGAAGCAGTGGTCAAGGAATTCTTTGAAGCTTTGGTCGTGAAGAAGATCTGTACTTTTAAGGCAAGTATAGCTTGGGCTTTACCTTGTTGACCTATTCACCTTTAATCATTATTTCATGTGCATGAGTTTAATTAATCTGCTTTAAGGATTGTCCTAGTTTTGTTATCTGCTCCTTGTTACCTTGGGATATATGCATTGGGTAGTTTTGCTAGCGCTCAACATAAAGATAAATGAACTCAATGATGATTACTTATTTATGAGATGTTGGTGATGGTGAACATGATAATGAAACAACAGGGCGAGAGAGCTTTTTGATGCTCTTGGCCCTCCATAAGGACTGATCCGTTGGCAAAAAGCCGGGAAAAACCGTACACCGGGAGGGTCATATGGCTCGACCGTTGTTGATTAGAAAGCTTCGTGTCTAATTTGTTGGGGGTTACCCTTGTGGGGCAAAAAGGGGGTTGTCGGTTGGGTATAGTCGCGGTCCCCGTCCCCTGTGTATAGGTCGCGTGTCATTGTGCCATCGGGAAGGTTGGTCCTATATCCGCTTCTGGCTTCAAAACCTATAGCGGCTCGACATGTTAGATAATCTTTCGAAAGGCTATGTATGATTTTCGTTGTTTAGGCCTAATTAACCTACTCAATTGAAAGTCATAACTCACAGTGAAAGTGTACACCTCTGCGCAGAGTAAAACTGTTATAACAGCCGTGCTCACGGTTATGAGCGGCCCGGAAAACTTGACGGAATAAGTAACATGATAATGGTGAATTAATGGTGATAATGATGTTGAGATGTGAATGGTGAGACATGAACTATGGTGATCTTAATTAATTTGTTGGGGATAAATGGTGCCTAAGCGAGAACTTAGAATTATTAGAATGAATAAAACTTTGACTTACTAAAAGCTCACCGCAGTGTAACCAGTGTCAGTCTTTGAGCTTCATCCACCCAGGTTATATTTGTTTGAGTTCGACATGGACTCACTCTTGCAATATCCCAAACCGGGGAGATTGCTAGATTGCTAAAGATTGAAGGAGTCGGGCTTGTGATCAACCGGTCGGTGGCCCCTCGTGGAGTGGAGACTTCATCCCAGGATCGGAGTGTCTTTCCGTTGTTCGCGCTTTGAGGTTATTTTCTTTACTTTAAGTTCGTTATATATTAAGCATTATGTTTTGATATTTCCTTTAATTGTAACTATATGTGAGATTTGACTTCCTGGGCTCACATATGGTGCGTATCTGGTTTTGTTCTTAAAACCGGGTATGACAACAAGTCCAACCGCAAGTGCAAGATTATAATCGAAAAGACAATCACGAGAAAGCTTGAGGGGTGCCATCCCGCAGAATGTGATACTAGCACAGAGTATCTCGAGAAAGTGAAGAATCGGGTTTCTCGGTTCAACTAAGGCTCATGCTTCCACTTTGATCCAGAAACTCACATCTATGAAATTTACTAGTGGAAGTGTAAGAGATCACATTTTGAGCATGGGTACTATGGCATCCAAGTTAGAAAAGCTTAAGATGCCTCTGGCAGATGGTTTCCTCATTCATTTGGCCTTAAACTCACTTCCCAAAGAGTATGAACTTTTGTTGTTAACTACAACACAAGGCCAGATGAGTGGGATTTAGAAAAGGTCATTGCCATGTGTGTGCAAGAGGAAGAAAGGCTCAAGAAGTTAAAGGGTGATGAAACTCTCAACTTTGTGAAGGGAAAGAACAAGAGACCCTACTACAACAAGAAAGGCTCAGATGGCTCCCCTTCTCAGAATAAGGGAGGGAACTCTTCACAGAGCAGAGCACCTCCAAAGCAAGACAATCACCCAAAGCAGCTAGACAAAGATCGATCGGTGTAGGTGGTGTGAACAAATGGGCATTGGAAGTATGATTGCCCTAAGTTCATGAGGCATTGCCTGCAAAAAGGTGAGGATATTATTACATTTGTTGATGAATCCTTATACGTAAGGTATGCTAGTTCCACATGGTGGATTGACTCAGTGCAACTGTTCATGTTGCTAACTCTATGCAGAGGATTCCATGGAAGGAGAACCCCGCGCAAGAGGAGAAAGACAGATTAAGGTGTGGCCACCGGTGTTGAAGCGAAGTTGAAGCCATAGGAGACTTATCGCTAGTTCTAGCCGTGGTTTCACACTTCGGTTGCATGATGTCCTTTATGTTCCCTCTCCAGCAAGAAATTTGATTTCGGTTTCATGTTTGTCGACTATGGTATTGATTGCCATTTTTCCAAGAATGATTGTAAGCTACGTTTCATAATAAATGTGTGGGTCTTGCCATCCGACAAGACAAACTTTATTTATTATTGATGTCTGACAATATGAATGTTGTAAGTAATGAGCATGAGAATGCAAGCAAGAAAAGAAAGAGAATTGATTCCTCATCGAAATTATGGCATTGTCGTTTGGGCCATATTTCGAGGGGGAGAATAGAACGCTTAGTTAAAGAATCAATCCTTCCACCGCTAGAATTTTTTGAGCTAGAGCAATGCGTTGATTGCATTAAAGGCAAGTTAGGAAAGAATATAAAGAAAGGAGCCGAGCGAAGCGCGGGAGTATTGGAATTAATCCACACGGACATCTGTGGACCTTTTCTAGTAAAATCTCGTGGATGGTTTTGATTCATTCATCACATTCACAGATGACTACTCTCGTTATGGATATATTTATCCAATCAAAGAACGCTCAGAAGCATTAGATAAGCTCAAGATTTTTAAAGCCGAAGTAGAGAATCAACTCGATAGAAAGATAAAGATAGTAAGATCCGATCGTGGTGGAGAGTACTACGGTCATCATACCCCTTATGGATGAGTTCCTGGACCTTTCGCAAAGTTCCTACAGGAAAATGGCATAGTAGCCCAGTATTCATTGTCGGGCGAGCCTCAGCAAAATGGAGTAGCAGAAAGGCGCAATCGTACCCTAATGGATATGGTGCGCAACATGATGAGCTATTCCACACTACCATTGAGTTTGTGGATGGAGGCGTTAAAAACCGCCATTCATATCCTCAATAGAGTTCCAAGTAAGTCGGTTGCTAAAAACACCGTATGAGTTGTGGATCGGGAGAAAACCCTCACTCAACCATTTGTGTGTGTGGGGGGGAGTCCCGCCAAAGTATTTAACCCAAGCATAGGAAAGCTAGATCCCAAGACGGTCAGTTGCCATTTTATTGGCTACCCAAAAAATCGAAAGGTTATCGTTTCTACTGTTCTAGTAGACACACAAAGTTTGTGGAAACGAGACACGCTAGATTCCTAGAGGAAGAGATGATCAGGGGGAGCACGGTAGCGCGAAATTAACCTTGAGGAAAAGCGGGTGTTCGTGCCCATTCCGATGGAGCAAGAGCCCTACTTTACGCTTGTTGGTATACCTTATAGTATAAAATATAGAGGTTTTTAAAACGAAAATAAGGGCTTAAAATGAATATCAACATAGTATAGGGGCTTGACTAACATGATTCCACTAGTTTTGGTGATTTATATATTTTTTCGAGGATTAAAAAGAAAATGCCCAAGAGTTTGCAAGCCTTACGACATAAAGACGTGTCCGTGACGTAACCCAACGTGGAACCTACACTAGAACATTCCGGAAGAGACCGAGAGCACCGTAAAGGAAGCCGGGGCCCACTGGCGAGCCGGCGGCGGCGCCCGAGTAGCGGCGCGGCCGCCCCGTGGGGGCCCCCGTTAGCCTCCCAGTCTAGGTCGGTTCACCACCGCCTATGAGGAGCAATCTAGTCCATCCATCAAGGTCGGTTTGATCCAAGGGTCTGTCGTGCATCCTCCGGGGCTATATAACAAGACCCCCGACCCCTAGTGAAACCCTAATTCATTCTACTCCATACCAAGTCCATCATCAAGACCCCAAGTCAAGATCCTAAGCCCTAGTTCCACCATAATTAGAGCAATAGCTATCTAGGTTAGCTCTAGAGGAAGTCAAGTATTGTCTTGGATTCCGGATAGTCAAGAAGTAGCGGGAGCCGAAGCTTCACGTGGCTTCTCTCTTGTATCTCATTTGTAAGTATTTGTTAGAATACAATTGCCATGACTTTATTCTATTTAATGATTATATTCTTAGTTATATGCTTCTATGCTTATTATGATTATATATTTAGTTTAGTATGTTTGCCTTTATATTCAAGCATGGAGTCGTATAGCGCCCCCTTAGATGTACACTATGTGGGTGGTCGACAATGTGTAAACGTGGTGTTTATACAATGTTTGCTGCGACATCACCCTATATTCAGGGCGTGTGGTAGATCATGGATGTGATACTCCCATTGAGTCCTTTGGAGTCCACCCCCGAATGTAGGGCTAGTTGAACTTTGTTACTATGGTTGGTTGGTTTTGTTCCTAATCTTCCTTAGTAATATTCACCATGTGTAGATATATAATGCTTCCATACGATGATGACTAGGTGTATTGCACTAATTGTAGTATGCATTGACATATAAGTAGGAGTAACTTAGGGATATTCCATCCACCTCACCTATACTATGGTATTTAGCCTTTTATGATACTAGCTAGTGGCATATGATGATCTTTGACTTGGATGATGTTATTATCATTATTATTATCTTATTATCTTTATTATGTGACTTACCTCGTTTGAGTTTAGTATGATGCATATGGTTTACTCTACATTACACCACTTTGCAAGTGAATCAACATTAAATCATCAACCTACCCATAGCCATCCCTTTCTTTGTCGGTAGAATATAAATATGATACTTGGATAGAATCCTGGTGAGATGCTACAATAGGGTAATTCTATCCGTAAACTGCGGTCGATACGAGAATTATATTATTGCAAGAGTTTCAAGTGTCATTATAAGAATATCCGTTCACGCATTTCTTTAGCGTTGTGAGCTAGGGTGACAGACTAGTTTCGTAGGCAATGCTAGAATGTGTGGTACAAACTTTTTGTGCCTATCGTGGTGAGATTAACTCCACCATTGATAATGTTACAAAGTCATAAACCATAACTAATTCCGTCTAACTTTATTAACTTCCCACTCTAACTTTTGTTGGAATGTGAGATTAACTCCACATCCAAGCTGACTTATTAGATAGATACCATTTATACATTTCTAGCGCCGTCCCCTAGATGTGGATCGTGTTAGAGATGTCAACAAGCATTTCGGCGCCGTTGTCGGGAAGAAAGGGTGCTAGCCAAACCTAAACACACATACATGGATAGATTGGTATCACTTGCATCACGTAATGTATCGAGGACCCATTATCAACTACTCAAACAAAGGCTTACCCTTATTTGTCTACTTGTCTTTGATTTTATGCGGGGTAAAAATATTCATTGGAGTAATAGTCCAAAGAGCAATATTGAAAATCAGAATTATTAATCAAGAGGGCAAGAATTCAAGCTCGAGAACAACTTTTACACCTTTTTGATTTGGACGTGAACTTAGGCAAAGCCTATTGCCTATTTTGAGACCATGGCCAACAAGACACTTAAATGAATTTTCAGCTCCAACTACGCCAATGTTACGCGACCGGACCAGAAGTTGCAATTGGGGATCATGACTTTGAGTCAAGATCGGGCTCATTAATATGGTACAAGCTAGCCGTTCTATGGAAAGGCACATGAGGATGCTAGCGCTCATCTCCAATACTTTTTGGAGATTTGCGATACTATCATCATTAAAAAGGAGTACCAAGAGATGCAATCCTACTCCGTCTTTTCCCATTCTCACTATTGGGAAGGGCGAAAAGCGAAGGTTCTATGCTACAAAAAAGATAAAAATACTACCGGTCACTCTGTTCTCTTGCCTTCCTTGCAAAGTTCTTTCCTATAGGCAAGACCAATGCCTTACGGGGAAGATTGCAAATTTTCAACAAACAACAAGATGAGTCTCGTCCCGAGAAGCATGGGAATGCTTTCAAGACAATATCTCGAGAATGCCCACACCATGGGATAGAAAATTGGTTACTTATGCGGACCTTTTATCATGGGCTCACTACAAGTGCTCGTGAAACAATGGACGCCGCGGCGGGAGGCGCTTTCCTATCACTCACACTCCGCGAAAGCTACTGAACTTGTGGAGAAAATGGCTTCAAACCGAGAGTTGGAATGAAGAGCGACAACCCCGCAAGAGGTTAGGGAGGAATGCACTCACCAAGGAGGTAGACATCTTTGTCGCCAAGATGGATCTAATAATGAAGAAACTTGAGGAGAAAGCTCACGAGAAGAAAGAAGTCATGCAAATTCTAGACTCCCGGCATGACATGTGAAGAATGCGGCAACAATGGCCACTCGGGCAATAATTGCCCGAGAGATTGAAGAGGATATGAACTACATCAATAATAACAACTATCGTCCTCAACAAAATCAAAAGGATGGAACCAAAGAAAGACCAAACTACCAAGGTAACTACTATTCAGGTAACTATCAAGGTAATTTTAATAATTTTAACCAACCTTCTTTAAGAGATCTTGTTTTGAATCAAGGAAAAACTATGGAAAACCTGTCTAAGAAGTTAACTACTAATGATAAAATGCTAGAAACAATAAACAATAGAATGGATAGTTTCTCTTCTCAAGATTAAAACCAACATAGTTTCAACAAAATGATAGAATCTCAAATCTCTCACCGGCAATTTCGTTCCACTAACCACATCGTAGAACTCGGGCGGTAAGCGGAAGAATTAGAATCTGCAAATCTTGTAGACATTTTTAATGCATCACTACTTTCCTGGAGAAGTTGGAGAGCCACCGGGTCGGATGATTCCCTACCACCAAAGAAAGAAGATCCGGGGAGGCCACCATCATCACCATCCAAATTGGACCACACGTATTTGAGAATGCACTATGTGACTTCGGCTCAAGCATCAACATTTTACCTCGGGTAATTTATGAGAAAGTTAATAGTAACCCATTGTTATATACAACCATGTGCTTGCAGCTTGCGTGATCGGTCGCTATGCTATCCACAAGGCATACTCCAAGATATTTACGCATACAAGTTGGAAAATCATATGTGCCAGAGATTTCGCAAAGAATCGAGACAGAGGAAGTGAGAAGGCACCAATCATATTGGGTCGACCTTTCTTGAGCACAGCTAGAGCAATCATCTATGCCCGTGAGTGCAAAGATATGTTTCAACATCAAGGGAAGAAAAGAAGTATTTAGTTTCAAGAACAAGACACTCACCTCTCCCCGCTCATCCGCAAGCAATATACGGTTGTGAGATGCCACCGTAACCTACATTCAAGATCACCAAGAAGAACAAGAAGGCTCACCGTGTGAAGGTAATGATGATCAACAAGATAGGTTCCGAGAATGACCATCTACTCAAATCTCCAATGCTTGACTAAGATGGAAGATCCAGGCATCCCAACGATATCATGCACTATAAAATGTTTGACCTTCAATAATACATATTGTGATACAGGATCTGGCATCAACATCATGGCCAAGGTAACATATAAACTATTATTCGATGATATGCCCTTGTATCCTACATATGTGCAAAATGCATATGGCGACCAATCATGCCGATTTCCCGAAGGAATTGCGAAAGACGTGCCCGTGAAAATTAATGATCATTATGTCCTCACTGACTTTTTAGTCATGGACATGGGAAAAGAGTTGGACCCACCACTAGTGTTGGGAAGACCATTCCTCAATACTACACACGCCATCATCTACATAAGAACAGGGAGAAATTCACTTCCAGCCCCCCACGTAAAAGGTACGAGTATATTTCAATTGTTATACTACTTATGAAAAGAAGAACAGACAAAGACGCAGACGCCCCGTAAGAAGAAACAATTGAAGATTCAAGAAGAAGAAGAGGTAGAAGGACCTAGAGAAGAAAAGTCGTCCACCTCAACAAGCGAAGATTGTAAAATTTCGAATTCAAGGTAGAAGGAAAAAAGAAACAATAAACCCAAGACAAAAGATATGCAGGTCACTGGAACCTCCCAAAACAAGAAGTGGATAAAGAAAAAAAGACAACTCCCAAGACATCATCGGGAGAAACATCGATCAAATCATCGAGCCACCAATTGTGACCACCGACGTACCTTTGGGAGTAATGAGCTTAAACAAGAAAGTCTTGTTCGGAGGACTTTAAATCCCGAACCTTCGCCGAAAGGTAATTCGGTAAGTTATCCATATTTACTTCTCAGCATTGCATATCTACTTTCACCATTGCATAGCATATTTCCTTTCTCCAAATTGCATTAGAAAAGGCAATAAAAATATTTAGTGCTTTGCATGTTTAAAAAGTCGAAAGCCCCATGTGAGTAAATCTAAGGCTTAACACCCTGAGATACTTACCGTGGTGGCGCAAAAATAAAATAAAAATGCATTCATAAGTTCTTTATCTTCTTTTACATACAAATAAGAAAATCCAAAAATATCTTTTCTCGCTAAAAGATCCCAGGTGACAGAAGCAACGTGGCTAAACTCTAACGCTTAATCAAGTTCCGCTAGCTTTGTGTCTATTTGAGTTTAGCAGATATCGAAGGAGAAGAGACATGAGGAGACAATATCATCGTCACCATCTACCTCAATTCCCATATCATCAACCCGACATTCCAATCTAGCTTGGGGGAGAGCACCCCCAGTTATCCCGATAAGTATCTCTACTACTACTATTATTAGCTAGATATTTGGTTTGCTTAGTTTGCTTTAGTTTGCTTAGAGTGAGTCTATACAATCTTTAAAGAGTCTTTATTATAGTATAAATAAAATGATCAAGAGAGAGTGTACACCTTTACGCTTTTGCTCAATTAAAAAGAACTTAGATAATAAAGGAGATGATGAATAGTTGCTCCGTCGTAATATCTTTCAAGTACCTAGCTTTCAAGCTTAATTTCTCTCGAAGCTTAAATGTAAAACCGCTTTGACTTGAGATTTACCCTAAACCTGAATTCGTGAATTGCAAATGCTTGCTCTAGAGTCTAGGTAATTGACGGATATGATATATGAAAGTTTTGAGCTGCTATTTCTCTTACTCCTAGTAACACTAGATTTCTAGAGATTTATCTTTTGAAAATTATAAAAATATACATGATAAGTTCCGTATGACAGTGTTTGAAAATCCTACCACGACCATATATACACGCTCCATAGATTAGGAAAACCTCTTTTTATATATGTAGGTCTGCTTGCTTTGCATTGAGTTCGTTCAACCGTTGTCGACCCTTAGAAACTTGTCATGCTGATGTACACTCCATTCATCCACCATCTATATTCCATTCCACTAGACTCCACTCATATATATCTTTGCTTCTACCCCCGAAGTACGCATCCATTATACACATCTATTATATACCCACCAAATATGTTCCACTCCTATCCCGGGAGAGAAGAACAATCAAAATATTCCATTCCAATCAACAATCTCATAAAGCTCCATTACTCTTGTTTATCTCTCAAAAGTCTATTACAAAAAGAGACTTGGGATGTTATTTAAAAAAAAAAAAGAAGAGAGAAAAAGGGGATGAAAAAACGGACAAGTGTCCTACGGGCAGTAGAGCCTACCTCCCTAAAAAGAAAAAAAGAGAATAAAGGAGAGTTAAAAAAATGGACAAGTGTCCATTTGAAAACAATGGGTACTTAGATGCCCGCCTCTCCATAAAAAATAAAGAAGAATAAATGCAACCCAGGTTCTCTCAAGTGTTTTCAAGTTTCAAAAGAGAGATAATTTTTTAGAGAGCTAGAAAAGAATTAGACTTTTTCTCATCCCATTCATTCCACACCTACCATCATATTCACTTCATGCACATGCATCGGTGTGACTCGTAACTTTGGATCCATTGTTTGAACTTACAATATATGTTTAGTAAGTAGATTTAGTTTCTCCCCACCTATGAACTCCGGATATAAGCTTTAGATATAGGGTGAGAGAGAAGAAGGCATAGTGTCCCTCTTGCCTTAGTCCGGAAATACCACATATTATGAGGGAAAGGCAAAACAACCTTATTGCCTTAGTGAGGATCCACCAAAGTACCACATATGAGAGACTTGAAAGGGTCATACTGAAGGAACTTTGAGTTTTATTTCAAAAATCAAGAAAAACTCCGGAATGATGGTTGAACAAAGAGTTTGAGACCTAGTGCTTGACCTGATTGTTCTATCTTTCAATTGCCCAAGATCACAAGAAAAAGCTACAAGCTCCATGAATAAAAGGTAATATGGGTAAGTTAAAGGTTGAAAATAGTTTATCCCGAGATGAAATTTTGTTTGAAAGCATGTGTACTTTTGAGGTGTGAAAGCGTTGTAGCAACTCCTGATCCAACAATATGGTCTTGCTAGGGACTAGCAAGAGGTAAGCTTGGGGGAGCTTGTTGGTATACCTTATAGTATAAAATATAGAGGTTTTTAAAATGAAAATAAGGGCTTAAAATGAATATCAACATAGTATAGGGGCTTGACTAACATGATTCCACTAGTTTTGGTGATTTATATATTTTTTCGTGGGATTAAACAGAAAATGCCCAAGAGTTTGCAAGCCTTACGACATAAAGACGTGTCCGTGACGTAACCCAACGTGGAACCTACACTAGAACATTCCGAAGAGACCGAGAGAGCACCGTAAGGAAGCCGAGGCCCACCCGGCGAGCCAGCCGGCGGCGGCCCCCCTGTGGGGCCCCCGTCCCTCCCGCCTAGGTCGGTTCACCACCGCCTATGAGGAGCAATCTAGTCCATCCATCAAGGTCGGTTTGATCCAAGGGCTGTCGTGCATCCTCTGGGGCTATATAACAAGACCCCCTGACCCCCTGGTGAAACCCTAATTCATTCTACTCCATACCAAGTCCATCATCAAGACCCCAAGTCAAGATCCTAAGCCCTAGTTCCACCATAATTAGAGCAATAGCTATCTAGGTTAGCTCTAGAGGAAGTCAAGTATTGTCTTGGATTCCGGATAGTCAAGAAGTAGCGGGGAGCGAAGCTTCACGTGGCTTCTCTCTTGTATCTCATTTGTAAGTATTTGTTAGAATACAATTGCCATGACTTTATTCTATTTAATGATTATATTCTTAGTTATATGCTTCTATGCTTATTATGATTATATATTTAGTTTAGTATGTTTGCCTTTATATTCAAGCATGGAGTCGTATAGCGCCCCCTTAGATGTACACTATGTGGGTGGTCGACAATGTGTAAACGTGGTGTTTATACAATGTTTGCTCGCGACATCACCCTATATTCTGGGACGTGTGGTAGATCATGGATGTGATACTCCCATTGAGTCCTTTGGAGTCCACCCCCCGAATGTAGGGCTAGTTGAACTTTGTTACTATGGTTGGTTGGTTTTGTTCCTAATCTTCCTTAGTAATATTCACCATGTGTAGATATAATGCTTCCATACGATGATGACTAGGTGTATTGCACTAATTGTAGTATGCATTGACATATAAGTAGGAGTAACTTAGGGATATTCCATCCACCTCACCTATACTATGGTATTTAGCCTTTTATGATACTAGCTAGTGGCATATGATGATCTTTGACTTGGATGATGTTATTATCATTATTATTATCTTATTATCTTTATTATGTGACTTACCTCGTTTGAGTTTAGTATGATGCATATGGTTTACTCTACATTACACCACCGCAAGTGAATCAACATTAAATCATCAACCTACCCATAGCCATCCCTTTCTTTGTCGGTAGAATATAAATACGATACCGATATAGAATCCTGGTGAGATGCTACAATAGGGTAATTCTATCCGTGCGCTGCGGTCGATACCGTAATTATATTATTGCAAGAGTTTCAAGTGTCATTATAAGAATATCCGTTCACGCATTTCTTTAGCGTTGTGAGCTAGGGTGATGTGACTAGTTTCGTAGGCAATGCTAGAATGTGTGGTACAGACTTTTGTGCCTATCGTGGTGAGATTAACTCCACCATTGATAATGTTACAAAGTCATAAACCATAACTAATTCCGTCTAACTTTATTAACTTCCCACTCTAACTTTTGTTGGAATGTGAGATTAACTCCACATCCAAGCCGACTTATTAGATAGATACCATTTATACATTTCTAGCGCCGTCCTAGATGTGGATCGTGTTAGAGATGTCAACAACGCTACCGTTGTCGCTTGCATCCATCGTGGTGCCAAAGACTTTGTTTGTTTGCCAATGGCTACAACGACTAGTGAGCCGGAACCTGTCCCCTCGGGAGCCTAAGAACCGGTTGTCGAACAACAAAGACCTCAAAATGAACAACCGTAAGTAGAGGAAGTGCCACCGCAGGGCCCTCTCGCGCATCAAAGAGCTAGAAAATTTCCAATTTCGATGACTACATAGTCTATGAATGCGAAGAAGTTCGGATGGAGGGTGATCCCACTTCATTTGAAGAAGCCATGAGAAGCGCCGGAAGCATCCAAGTGGCAAGAAGCCATGGAAGATGAATTGAGATCCATGAGTACCAACAAAGTTTGGGAGCTAGAAGAAATTCCCGATGGAGCCAAAACAAGAGGGTCGCAAATAGGTCTACAAGGAGAAACGTGACTCAAAGGGAATGTAGAAAGGTACAAGGCGCGACTTGTGGCAAAGGGTTTTACCCAGAGAGAAGGGATAGATTATAATGAGACATTTTCTCCCGCCTCGAGCAAGGATTCTTTTTAGAATCACAATGGCCCCTGTAGCACATTTTGATCTAGAATTGCATCAAATGGATGTAAAGACAAAGATTCCTAAATGGAGACTTAGAAGAGAAAGTATATATGGCACAACCGAAAGGTTTTGTTGAGAAAGGCAAAGAAAGAATGGGATGTCGCCTAAAGAAGTCTATCTATGGGCTAAAGCAAGCATCTAGACAATGGAATTTGAAGTTTGATCGACGATCAAGAAGTTTGGGTTTAAAGAGAATGTTGAGGACAATTGCGTGTATGTCAAGTTTAAGAATGGGAAATACATTTTCCTAATATCAGACGTGGATGACATTCTACCGGCAAGTAGTGATGTTGGTCTGCTGCAGGAAACCAAAAGGTTTTTGTCCTCAAATTTTGATATGAAGGATATTGGTGAAGCCTCATTTGTTTTGGGCATAAAGATTCACCGAGATAGAAGCAAAGGGGTATTGGGATTGTCCTAAGAGGCATATATAGAGAAAGTTTTGAAGAAATTCAATATGCATAAGTGCAGCCCTTCACCTGCTCCTATTGTCAAGGGTGACAAATATGGGGGGCATCAATGTCCCAAGAATGAGTTTGAGCGATCGCATGAAAGCAGCTTCCATACGCTTCAACCGTAGGAAGTCTACAAGATGCGCAAGTGTGCACACGCCCGCATCTAGCTTTTGTAACCGGGTTGCTTGGCGGATATCAAAGTGATCCGGTATGGAACATTGGAGCCTAGTAAAGAAAGTATTGAGATATTTGCAAGGAACGAAAAAGTTTGATGTTAACCTATAGAAGAACTAATGACCTACGATAGTAGGATATTCAGATTCGATTACGAAGGAGATGAAAGAAAGTCCACGTCGGGGTATATATTTACCCTTGCTCATGGAGCTATATCATGGAAAAGCCGTAAAACAAACAAGTAACACCGCGTCATGGATGATGTATGCCGAGTTTATTGCTTGTTATGAAGCATCGTAGGGTGTGAATTGGCTTAAGAAATTCATACCCGGTTTGAAGGTGGTTGATAGCATTGACAAACCACACCGGGTTGTATTGTGACAACGAGCCAAAGAAGTATTGTATGCTCACAACAATAAGTCAAGCAATGCCGCCAAGCACATTGACATAAAGTATTATGTTGTGAAGGATAAAATCCGATCACGCGATTAGTCTTGAACATATAAGCACGTAAAGGATGCTAGCGGATCCGCTTACGAAAGGCTTACCGCCAACGTGTTCGAGAGGACACGTAGCGGGTATGGGTTTAAGGGAAAGCCCGCGATACCCGGATAGCAAGGGGCCTAAGGCGACGATTCATCTCTAAAACGTAAAAAGTGTTTGTAGTTGTTGAGTCCAACGGTAATAATCGCGACGACGAGGCATACTCAATACAATCGATTTGTGAAGGGGTGGGTTAACAAAGCACGAGACGATAGATGAGATCAAGGGGAGAATGTTAGATTGATCTCAAGGGGCCCAGCCCAACGGATGGCCCATTACCCCTTGATTGCGCCCTGATCGGGGGCGCCTAACCCTAATGGTTAGTGGGCCCCCATCACACCGCACTATAAATATAGAGGTGGGGCCGGCAAAGATTCTCACGAGTTTGACAAACGCCCGCGCCCCCCACCGACATTCCCGTCCTCCACCGATCGGAGTTGCGCAATGAGCGGCGGGAAGCACCACCGACGCCACGATGTCCTCCTTCCCCATCGCCGTCGGCCAATGCAGGTGGAGGCCAGAAGGCCGTCGGGATCTTCGCCGCGACACCGTCAACATCGCCATGGACGCCACTGCATCCAACCCCGCCGTCAACACCGATGGTCGTTACCCTAACCCTACTTATTGTTCTAGTAGTTATTACTGTTCTTGTAGATCATGTTTTAGGAACCCTACTGTCTTTGTTGTTCAAGTACGTTTCCCATACCGATTTATAAAGATCCTTAAAGAAGTCTATCAATGGTATCAAAGCCGATCTAGTATGTAGACCGGATTTGGGAAAGTAATCGCAAGAAAAGCACAGAGAAAGAGGGAGGATCCGGTTCGGATTTTTCCTAAACCTAACGCAAGTGAGATAGAAACGACCGATCTGTTCGGATCGGGAAAGTACAAACCATTTTTCAGATCGGGAAAAGAAATGTTCATGTGAAACCCTAACCATTGCTCAAGCAAGAAAAACCGATTGCATATCGGGAAACCACGAATCGAAATAACAAAGAAAGTTGCCGCCGAGGTAACGCCACCGCTACGCCCTCGCATCCGGACCGACGCGATAGGGCACCGCCGCGATGGCCACTTTCGACGGTGGGCGCTGTTCGACCTAAGGAGAACGCTGCGGCGGGCGCTTAGACTATCGCGGCGGCGTCGCCGTCACCATCTTCTCGGCGATCCATCGAGACCGCCGCCCGTGGCTATGCTTTGTGCGGGGAGAAGTGGATGGGAGCAAGTTGCGAGAGAGATAAGGGAAACCAGGGCCGCGCCCGGGCGGGGACGCCTGCCACCCATGGTCGGTCGAACGAAACAGAAAGAAACTAAGCGTGGAAGAAGGAGAAAGAATGATTAGGGTTAGGGTTAGTTTTTTCGGCGGCCATAGTTTTTATATCTCGAAATTTGTTTGCAAACCGTCGGATCTAACCCTAGAAGATCGGATGGCTGAGATCGCGTTTTGACCAACGTGATGGGCTCATGGATTTCGCCCATGTGGGCGGCAGAGCGCGAGGAGCCGAAAGGCTTTGGGGCGGTTTCGGCTTTGGGCCGATCGTTTCCCCGTGCCCGTATATGCATAGTACGCTTTTTCAATTTTGTTTTTCGGAAGTATTTACAGATTATACCATGCCAAGTTTAATAATGGGAAAGTTGCTCAGTTTTAATCTCTAGTTATTTTGCACCAACGTGTTGATAATTAGAGAGCAAGTTTACAAAGTTATACTTCTGAAAATAGCAAGTTTTTCATGTTTTCCGCAAGCAAGTAATTTATGTGATTCTCTTATTAAATTGAACCAATGGGATATTTAATTTGAGAAAAGCGAAAATTTTATGCACAAGTCATTTTTGTGATGTTGTTATCTTTTTGACCAACGTTAATTGATAGCAATATTACAATAGCACAGAAATTTTATGCACAAGATTTTATTCTATTCTGCCCAACGGTGATTAGAATATATAAAGCAAGTTAATTGTATATCTTAATTTTGACCAACGTTAAATTAAGATGTGCGATTATTGAATCCTAGTTTTTTCATTAATGATGTTCTCACAAAATTATAATGTTTATTTCGGACCAAACGGCAAATTGCTTTTGCACCTCACCAGTGCAATCCCAAAGTTAACGAGCCAGAAATTATATCACATGGCGTGACGAGCTTGAGTCAACTTTGGCACTTGCGGAGATAGACTTGGCTCTTACTGAGCCAAGACCCATCGAGCCGATGGACCCGTGGCGGGCCCGAGAATGAGACCGATGAAGCTTTTTGCTAATCGGCAGCGAGACTTTTGCTCCCATAAGATGGATCACCCAAAAATCTTGGATCCATCCTAGCTAGGCTTTTAGTCTTATGTATCTCATATATAGCTACCGTGAGTATACAAGTTTAACCTTTCTAATAATGTTGTTTTCACCATAGGCAGAACATTGTGACCTGACAAACTACACAAGGTGCTTGTGACAAGGGAAGAGTTTTAATTCTACATTTGTTTTGGTTAGCTGATGCTATTAGTTTTAGGAGAGACATTCTCCTCTAGTCCGCCATATCAACCCCTCTCAGGTGGTGGTGAGTTGAGAGGAGACATGCATGGAGTAAAGTTGAGCAGCAACATGCACTACACCACAACCCAATTATACATCTGACCAATGGTCGGTAAAAATACCGAAATAGCGTTGGACGGTCGGTCGGTATCTCTCTGTAACGGACGGTCGGTCGCTATATCTTACTATTGCGGCGGTAGGTCGGTCGCTATTTTGATTTTAATTTAGCGTTGGATGGTTGGTCGGTGTATGTCATTTACTGGGGCCATCGGTCGGTCGATATACTGAATTGGGCCTATCCGTCCACAATTTAGCCCATTCACGCCTAAAATTTCCCCTCAAGTGGCGCCTAAAATTTTAAGACCCACATGTCAGTTAAGATTTGGCATATAACAGATTTGCGAATGGAGAAGACATGGCGCGCTCTGGCGCCTAAAATTATTTAGGCCCCACCCGTCATACTAGATTTGGCGCTGAGTACCCCAAACCCTAGTGCTTCTCCAATTTCGGCTGCCCGCTCTCCCCACTTCCCGCCTCAAGCCTAGCAAGACGCTTTCCCCACCTCTCGGCCGCGACCGCCGCGCCACCACCCAGCGCTCGGCGCCGATACCGTCGCCGCCCTGCCCCAGCGCCCGGCGCCCCCTACCACCGGCGCCCCTCCCGACGCGCGTCAGCGGCGCCGGCCAAAGGCGGCGGCGTGAAGGCACTATGCCCCCTCGCCGGGCGTGGAGGCGGCGCCGCTGCGTCTTCAGGGCGCTCGAGGCCCCTCGCGACGGGCGTCCTTCGCTTCCAGCCCTCGCGACGGGACGACCCCTGCTCGAGGAGGCGGCCAGCAACCGTGTCCGTGGGCGGCGTAACAGAGGAGGTCTTTGAGGACGCGGTCTCTGACGAGTAGGTGCGAGAGGTAGTGCCATGACCTCCCCGCATTCTTATTGCATTTATCCTCACTGATCTAATGATGCTATGAATTGAGGCCCCTTTACTAAGTGCTTCTTAATGAAGAATGAAGAGAACTGAATCTGAAACTATTTTGATAGATCTGCATGTGTCACTTTTACATTTGAACTGGTGATTAACCTGTGGGCAAATAGCCATGAATCTGTCAACTTTTGCACGTGTTACTCTGACATTGAAACTATTTTGACAGATCTGGGAGGTGTCATACGAACAAGCACGAGTTGTTATCGTGTTTGTGGATTTAAGGTGATGCTCTCTCTCCCCCTCTCTCTGGTTTGCATGTGTGCTAGGAGCTGTGATGGCTGATGTTTTGACAAATCCACTGGCTGGAAGATTAGTTATCTGTTTGCTTCAGTTAAGATTATTATTTCTAGAATTCAGGATGGTAAATTTAGCTCATAAAAGATACTCCAATTGTTTCTGAACTGAAAATGCCCCAATTATTCCTGAACTGTGAATGCTCCACTTTTTTGAGTTTCCCTACAGAAGTTCATTGGTCAGTTGGACCACATATATTATTTTGAACACATGTATCTGCTATATGTGGTAGTGGTTTTTTGGCACTTTTGGTTTGAATAAAACATGCAGTGCCATTCAATTTAGAAAGAAAAGAGATATTATTTACAAAGACCGGGAGGGTAAGTGTAAGTCTCCCGACACACCACACGACACTAGTTGGCTCACTGGACTTGTTGGCCCTGCGAGGCTGCAACAACACAAAAAAAGAGGGAGATAGGCATGTGCCAAAAAGGCCACCACAAGAAACAAAAGGCTCTATTACGTTGACAAATATCTTCTTTCACCCTCCAGGTCACCTGTTGTGCTGTTTGGTATTGGTTGCTCAAAATGTGCTGATTCCTCTTTTTTTTTTTCCAAATGTTGTTTTTGGGTAGAGTTCTGTAATGCGTCGGGTGTCTGTTACTTTATAATGCACACCACACAATAAGTTCCAGTATGCAATTTGCCTTTGCAGGTCGTTCTGGCCGGCGGCTAGGTAGGTCACACACTAGTGAAGCTTCCCCAGTTCCAAGCGCGGCGACCTAGGATAAATCAGAACTCTGGGTTGATTACTTCACTGAAAGCCGGTAATTGCAATTTTCTCGTGAAAGACAGTAGAACTATCTTGTTTGCACGACTGCACCAAATAAACTGCACTGTTAGGAATAAGTCAGGATGGTGTTCATGCATATATACAACACTATCTCGACGAATATGAGCAAGGATTTTAATAGAAGCTTATAATGCCCCTAAAGGCTCATTTCCTGTATAAAATGTCTGAAAGACAAGTCACATTGATACTGCAGATGCCCCTAATGCCTTATTCCTCCAACTTTTTATGTGTGCTCAGGTGCTGAGATCGTGACACTGCAGATGCCATAGGCTATATAGCAGTCTCATGGCACCTTTTGAATCCATTGTTTTTTATATTTTGATGCTTATATAATATTAAACAAAAGTAGTGTTTTCTATCTTGTGCCATTTTCAAAGTGCTGCTGTACACATTATACTTGATAGAACAAATCTTCAATTTCAATCAGTAGTTGTTAGGTACGATGTTTATTATTTTTCCAAAGATGAAGCACCTGAGCTAAATCTGGTACTATAAATTTGCACGCAGTGGATGAAGGATGTTTGGGGCAACCAAGAGCTAAATCTATATGTTTGTAGCATCCTTCATGGAACCTCTATTGGACTTCATACTCACTTTAGTTATGGAAGAGCTGCCCAGGTATGCATTGCCTTTGTTTTTATATAGTCCACTTATATATGAACTGAATGATTTGCGGTCATAGTTAAGTTGAAATGAGCATATTTAAGATCTTTTTTGATAACTCTAAACATGCATTTGAAGTTTTGTGATAGTGTGGATATATCAGTGCTAGCTGTGATGCAGAATCTAGATTGTTGTTATAATATATTTCTAGCTGCAGCCAACTTCCAGATATCTCTATTAATAAACCAGTCACACTTATTTGATATTGTCATTTCATCCAAGGTTCTTGTTTGGCAGATATCTTATTCAGTTACTTGCCGAGAGGAAGAAGTTCCTCCTTTCTATACCAGACCCTCGAACCAAGGTTTGTGCTGAACTACTGCATGATAATAGAAACTTAGTGCTTTGCCATTAGAACTACTATTAGTCACACTTACCAGTCAGACATGCTTTTGATAGTCCCTAAATTATTATGAATTGTCTACTTGCACAAGTCCACCTGCTGCCTGAGATAGCTGGTAACACAATCTTCCTTTTCCAGATGTGTTAATGGGAGGTGCAGTAAGCAGCATGCTTGATGGTGTCAACAAGCCATTAGAAGTACTCATATCATGGAAGATGGACTAAAAGGCGTGGCGGACTAAGATGCGTTCCCGGTCTATAGCTTTTGGGTTGCTATGATGTATACATGCTTAGCCTTCTTTATAGTGAACTCTTTAGAAGTGCATGGGCTGTGGTAGGTGATTTGTAGATTATCCAAAGCACAATTGTACAAATGTACCTGCTTATGGCTATAATATTTGTGGAATATAAGTGTTAGTTATGATGAGCTTTTGTGTCGCAACTGTGATGCTTCATTGATCATGTGATTAGTACTTATCATGAGATTAATGTATAAGCTATAAATTATATATATAATATATGTTGTAATTTCCTTATATGTAGAGCGTCGATGGTTGGTTGCTATATAATATATAGCGTCGAACCATTGGTCGCTATAAGTTGTAACTGGCGTTGGATGGTCGGTCGCTTGTATGTTTGACGTGCCGTCGAACGGTCGGTCGCTATAAGTAAGTTGGTCGCTATAAACTTATAGCGACGCCCGATTCTATCGACCGACTACATTGGTCGCTATATGTTTATAGCGACCGTCTCGTATGTCGTTATACTGACTTATAGCGACCATCCGTAGCTCGCTATAGATAGGTTGTGGTATAGTGATGGCTGTGTTCTCCACCTGTATGTATCGCCTAGGAGGCTAGGAGCAGCCTCACATGGGAATACTATCATCACCATGATAAGTTTCCCAATCATGTCCACGAAGGATATTTTTGGTGGCGTGATCTACTAAATTTGACAAAACTCTTTCAAGAGCTTGTTGTCATCTGTTTTGATTCAGGATTGTAAGACTTGTAGCTTTTGTGAAGATCTTTTTAGCTAGCTCTTGTTTTTCCTTTTGGGCCTGGCAGCCCTTTCTGCAACTTTTTTGTACAATTCTTGTAATTAGTCCTTTGTAAGTAGTCCATCATTTCATTTTAATGAAAACAAAAAATAGGTCTTGAGCAACACAAGAAAGAAATCAGAACAACACTATCTAATGAACAATAGTATACACTAGAAATTGGGATGATCTCACAAACTGGTGAACTTTGCATGCTAGTTCACTGACAGACCGGTGTACATACAAACACCAAACTGTAACACGGGAAACAACTATTAATTATAAGGTATTTGGAGCATGCATAAGCCGGCTCATGCTGTTTTGTGGTGAGAGAAAAACATCGTACCATGAATATAAGACGGGCTGATAAGTTCAAGCGAACAGGGTTGTCACAACACCATGACAAATTCTGGGTTTAGAAAGATTTTTATGATTCACGTTGACTCTGATATGTTTTATGAGAGACCAGTGCCAATACAAATCATATCTCCTTAGCATCATTCCCATATGGAAAACATCAAAAATTGAATCCATATGCATCTTGGGTGATGATTTTAGTGTGGGCTGGTCCAGGAGGATGAACTAGACTTGACCTCAACTTGGATTAATTGTGCCTCTGTCCTGACATGGTCACCCTGTCTAATCCCTCTATACCTCTCCCCATATACTTCATGATCCTCTCCTAAATTCCTAAGAGTGGTAACACTCTCCACAAACCACTTTGTGCAATTGTGGAGTGACTGATACCCTATCGCTAGTCTTCCCAATACTACGAGGTCATGACCCACAAATATATCATAGTCGTGCCCAAACCCACTTTGTGGTCTGTAAGGCTATCTCCAACAGATGAGGCAAAAGCCAAATATACATCCGGCCGCGAGTGCTTTGCCTCTCAAAATCAGCCTCCAACAAATCATGCATTCAACGATTGCAAAATGCATGCGAGGAGAGAGGGTGGGCAAATATCTTGGCGTTCTCTTCCCGCGATGCATCCTTCGGAGGTTGTGGTGGTGGGCCCGGGAGGCGATGGAGGTTGGCCAGGCAAGGGCGGCCGGATCCTGCACCAAATGCGCCGCCCGGATCCGGCTGCGGGAGCCACCGGGGCCGCGGCCGCCACGGCAGGTGAGCCCGCGGGGCCGGTGGGAGCGGGCGGCGAGGTGGTCGGGCGGCCCGCCACGCGTGGCCCGAAGGCCGCCTCGGCCGTCCTCTGTCACGATCCATAAAGGAGAAGGGCGTCGGCATAATTTTATTTCACTCTTAGGGTTTATGACATAAAAGAACCGAGAGACAAGGTGTTTCTATATATAGGCTTAGTTAATTTTGAAAAGATTAAGGTCCTATATGAAAAAGTCTTCGCCATATGCATGCTGCTCAGGCGGGCGGCGCTATTGGAGAGGCCTAGATTATGGGCTTCCAATCTTTTCTTTCAGGCGGTACTCTAAAGCTGGGATGGGTCTCAAAATTATGCATGTGCTGTTGGAGACCGCCTAAGGGACGAGAACCTCTGAGAACTCCAAGACACTAAAGCACAACGCCGAGCATCTAATCCGGTGATCGCCTCTTTTCTTGTCTAGTGGCTATAACCACATGACCTAACGAGTAGAGTTTATGATTTATTGTCTTGTTGCAACACCATCATATTTTCTATTAAATCAAAATCACTAATAATATGTGTCTAATTAATTTTGTTTGCTTTGAGGTAAATGGTAATGTTTTGGAGGAGTACCAAAGCACATTAAACCTAGTCGCAAAAAAAAAGCACATTGAACCTAGGTTTAAACTTGTTTCTTTCGTTCTATTGATGTATATTAGACCTGTCACCAAGCTATCTCACTGAGATAGAGTCAATTTTGGGAAGAGGTTGTGTGATGTTTTTTCCCTTGTAGGTCGATGTTTCAGACATCGGCTAAGCACGATTGTTTCTATTTTTATGTGAAATAAGAATATATATATGCTTCATTATTAGGAAATATAAATCATTGTTCTTTGTTTTTGGAGACTACCTCCGTCCCATGATGAATCAGTTTCTAGACATCTAAAATCAAACTATCAAAAGTTTGACTAACTTTATAGGAAAGAGTTACATCATCTATGATACCCAAAAAGTACATTATGAAAATATATGCTGTGATGTGTATGTCGTGATACTAAATTTGTGTCATAAACATTTGTCTTTTTCAACAAATTTTGTAATATATACTTAAAATAGTTTGACTTAGGACACCTTTGGAAGAAGTTTATCAATATAGTGACGGAGGTAGTACATTATTGCTACGGTCCCCATGTTTGCTTAGACAAAATTATCCAATATAAAGCAAAACTAGGGAAGCGGTCAGATAAAAGCTGGACATTATAAATTCAGCAACATGTATTAATTATTCTCAACATAGTCTCTCACATGTTACAAATCTCAAATTTATAAGCTCCAGGAGAGAGTACAAGTCCCAACCACTTTCGATTTTGAGGCCATTAGCTAGGAACCGTATAACCTGCAAAAACCAAACAATAAAATCAGTCATATGCTAGAGTCATATACATCATAAAACAATACTCACAAACATGGACAGTTGTCTGTATATGTGGAGTTTTCACTTACTCCCGCACTTGTAGCCGGGTGCAAACGGCCTCTTGCAGTACTTGGCGACGTGCACGACGTTCTCCATGCACCACACCTTCTCTACTTCCGGGGTGACCCGCTTGCATAGACATGGGACGTCCGCCCTCTGCCACACAGCGCAGCATGCCGACGATGGTTTCACATTTGGGTTTGGAGGGAACACCTCGAACTGCTTGCACTCCTTCTTCATGTCTTGTGCGTCTTGTTCACACTCATCGGCCAACCCTGTCCCTATGATAGCAAGGACAAGGAGCAGACCCAAGAGTAGTTTTGCCATGGGTATAGCTTGTGTTTTACGCGGTTTAATAGCAAGCCCACTCCTTCAACACAACGAGATGTGTGGTCTAGGCGGTGTGGACTGTGGGAGCTTTCAGTGGGGATAACAGGGCTTATATATAGGTATAGACTAGTCGGTGAAGATGCAACTATAATCCTCTATCTCTTGATGATGCAACTGTATCATGCAAGAGATATCAAATTCTATCCACTATGTACTATATATATGATATTTAATTGTATTATATAATTTCTATTAGATAGATAATACGTTGCATGTCTGCTGGAAAGAGATATCAAATTCTATCCACTATGTACTATATATGATATTTAATCGTATTATATATTTTCTATTAGATAGATAGTGCGTTGCATGTCTGCTAGAGGCAGTATGCTTAGTCCTCAAGCTCTAAGAGATATGGAATTATATATACATTAGGTGCAACTTAAGTATATAACTTTATTATATAATTTCCATTAGATAGACAATATGTTACATGTCTGCTAGAGCCTAGAGATATATAGTGCTTACTCCTCATGCATCTAGAAGATATTGAATTTTATCCACTAGGGACTACATATAGTATTTAATTGTATTATTAAATTTATTTTAGATAGATAATATGTTTCACGTCGCTGGAGATATTATCCTATGTCCTCATGCATCTATTACATAGATATATAATTTCTATTAGATAGATATTATGTTATTTAGCTTTATTGATTATATAATTTCAATTAGATATAGATAATACGTTGCATGTCTGCTAGAGACACTATGCTTAGTCCTCAAGCATCTAAGAGATATGGAATTCTATATATTAGGTGCAACTTAAGTATTTAACTTTATTATATAATTTCTATTATATAGATAATATGTTGCATGTCTGCTAGAGCCTAGAGATATAATGCTTACTCATGCATCTAGAAGATATTGAATTCTATCCACTAGGGACTACATATAGTATTTAATTGTATTATTAAATTTCTATTAGATAGATAGATAATATGTTGCATGATCTGCTGGAGATGTTATGCTATATCCTCATGCATCTATTACATAGACTAGTATAATGTCCGTGCTAATGCTACGGTTTTGCTTTTTGAAATTGACATTTTAAACTAGATATAAGAAGGTATTGTACCGTTTTTGTCGATAACAATCTAAGTTCCAGCATTGATAACTTTCCTCGTGTATTTTGGTAAAAAAAAAACATGTAAGTTACATTGTAGCTAACTTCTTAATCAAGAATTGGATATCTTGAGGGATGTTATCGCAACATTCTTTTTACGATTTTTAATCAAGATGTCACCCACGAATTCCCTCTTTAGTGAAGTTGGTTCCTGTGCATGGCAGATAGCAGCAATAAATAACTAATTAGTTTGTCCCGAGTTTATTGAAACATACTTAAACTATACAAACTTACACAATTGATCGGTGGTAATTTTTCTCCAACCCATGACTTCATGAAATTGTACACAAGAAATCCTCCCAATTTCCTGAAGAGGATGAGTTGTTCATTTGATGCACATAGTTCAAATAACCCCATTTTGTGGTATCAAAGTTGAAAGTTATTACAAATGATTACCAATGTTTATTAGTAGTAACCTTTGTTACCCATGTTGAGTAATTTCCCTTCCATTTCCAAATGTTGTTCTCCAAACATGGATTTGTCGAGAGGCGTGGCGAGCAAACAAACTTTTAGCAATATTGTGGAATGTAGCTTTATATAAATCTCTTTTGAGCAAAACCCTCGTAGCGTGATGGAAGATCTTGAAGTGGATCCAACAAATGCACGGTTTGGGTTTGCAAGTCCACTATAAATAGAGTGTATAGGCTGTCTCGATAGTATGGTAGTAGAATCTATAAAAAAAATACAGATTGTGAATGGTAAATAAATTAAAATTAAACTTTTTAATTAATACATAAAACATAACTTACATTGTTACAATCTTTAATGTTGTATCGCATACCCGGCCAGCACTCGAGTACTTTTTTTTCTAGTTTGTTGCGATATGCCTTGTCAATCTTGAGGCAACATCATGGATCTCGTCCAAAACAAGTTATTTCGATAATTATTATACAATTACATATACTGTAAGTATTTTATGAATCGTATAATTTTTGAACTATTTGTATATGTCAACTTACAACAAACTTGAGGTCCATGAAGTGGTGTATTTTTTTTTGTTGAGCCCAAAGTCTTGGTCGTGCGCAAAGCATCCTCACAGCCATATTAAAGCTTTCATTTTCCAATTCTTCATCTTCTTTTACAATATTCATAATAATATTTCTAAGGGTTAAAGAAATTGGATGCGGTCTTGTACTTTGTATCCACTCTTGCCTAAAAATCAAGGACAAGAAACAAATTACATATAGCATTATATAATTGACAATGGCAATATATTATATATTAGAACAATTTTTTCTTTCTTTAGAATGACTTACCCTAAAGTTTCATCATTGGCAATCAGGCGTAATTTCTGGCAAATTCCCTCCAACAGGTGTTCTTTATTTTCCCACCCTGGTAATTTTGTCATCTTCGCGTTAGGTAACATGAACAAATCAAATCCGTCGAGCTCTTCGACCAGTTCATCTAAATCATTCTCTATCTTAGTATTTTGCTCTTCATCCGGTAATCCTCGGCATTCATTTAAGGGCGAGTTATATATAAGATTGCACTGGTGTCGATACCAACTTCCTTGCTAGTGATGTTGCCGGTGTGGTCGCCGTGGAAGGAGGTGATCGCTCTAACAACCATCGGGCGTGGAGTTGAGGGTCGTGATCCCTACCAAGCTCGCCTTGCCTGTGCATCGGGAAACCACGACCGTCTTCTTGCCGGTGCCGGGTCGGTTTGTCTCGCGGGATAGACTGTCACCTCCTAGCGGACTCCCGTGCCTAGAAGTATCATCGTTGTCGCATTGACTAGTGGAGCATCTTTCTCGTTGGTCGCCCTTAGAGACCGGTTTGGCTTCTACTTTGGCGGCAATGTCGGGTAGTGCCTTACATGTGGGCGATGCCACCGGCCGCTGCGGGGCGGCCAGCCCTCTTCCATGGCATGCTTGGTGGCGATCTCCAACTTTGTCGCCGGCTCCCTTTCGAACTGTTTGATCGTCTCGTGCTCCTTGATCGCAGTTGTGTCCCCAGCCCGACCATTCTCGATGTCGTCAAGGCGGTTGCTAACATTGGAGAGCTTGGTGGTGACGTTCTCGAATTTGGGGGTGATCTCCTTGACGAAGGCCTCGAACAATTTCTGGACTTCATTTCGTGGTCATTGCAAATGGCGTGGAGGATCATGGCTTGCCAATACCAGTGTGAGGGTCACGAAGGGGTGACCCACGACGGCGCGATAGCGGCGGCTAGGGCGCCGCGAGGGCGGCGCTGGCGTGTCTTTGACGACGTCGCGGCAGCTAGTGTTAGGGGGCGCAAATTGGGGGAGCAAGAGAGTGGGAATAGAGGTACTTTGTCCATTCTATTACTGCTTAATTGATTACATCTCCTTAGTATTTATAACTGACTAGACTTGACTCCTAAGCAAACTAGGAGATCCTTATCGAATCAGATTCTTCTTTTACAAACCCAATTTACTAAACCAATACGGACTCGATATTGTAACTTGAGACAACGGCGGTGGCTGCGAGCCGCCCTCTCGGTGCGTCCTAGGGCAGGCCACGGTGGCCACGTGCGGCAGTGCCCTCCCATTGGGCCTAGGCTGGCCCATTCCCTCTGCCGGTGGGTACGACCCCCGTCGAGCGTATGACATATATATATTATATAATGACATAATTTTTCTTGTCTTTCACGAAAGTTTAGGCTGGGTCGATAAAGCTTTAACGAAGCTTAGCCCCTCCCCTCGATCTATATAATTGTACATAAAAATGCAAAGAGGGGCTTAAGGGGGCTCCACTTACCTGCAGTCTGTAGAGCGGCTGGAGCCCGGGTTACCAGGCGCTAGGTTCATCCCTGTTCATATGCAACAGTTATGGTTGTTTCAAGAAAAGCCACCAAATAGAGTTTTTGTAGGCAGAAGATGTAGATTTTTTAGCGTCGCCCCAAGCATTGGACACATGGCCCAAGCATTGCCCCAAGCATTGGACACATGCCCAGGTCGGGATGGCCCAATTTACAACATAACTCGGGCTAGTGGGCCCACTAAGAGCCTATCCAAGTAGAAAAAAAAAAAACTTCTATTTATTTGTAAAGATAAATAGTACTTATTACGTGCCTAAAGTTCCGCGATTACTTATAATTATATATCCACATAATGGAGGAGAGAAATACATACTTATAATCCTATTTTTCTTTAGATATTACCAGCCTATCAGTTCCAAATTATAAGTCATTTTAAAAATTCATTTATTTCTCCTATTTATCAGTTCTAAATTGTAAGCCAATTTAGATATGTATAGTACCATTTATCACAAAGTGTATATTTAAATAAATGGTATACAACCTATGAATATGAATTAAAGATGGTTATAGTAGCCATAAACTATTTTTGTAATAAATGAATATAAAACTATATTTTATTTAGGGGAATAAAAATATCTTTTGGCAAAGGGGAAAGCTACTAACTAAACCCGCCACGGAGAGGGATATATACGGAAAGAAAAGGAAAAAAATTTCCAGAACCCAGAACGGGTCCGGAAGCCCACCTGTCAGCGGGAAGTGGAGCGGACCACGCCGTCTCCCCGTTATGGGCTGGCTGGGACACGGAAACGAGCCCATAAAAGCCTCCGCGTCGCCCCCTCGTTCTTCTGCGGAATTCCTTCTTCTGCCCACGGACCTCCTCAAAGGACGAACATAACAGGAGGATCTTAGCTAGGGTTCCTCCGTTGCTGGGCCGCGATCGGCGATCCGATCCAGTAGAAAGCCCCCAGCCGCGCCGAGCCGAGCCGACTGGTGGGTGGTTTGCTGGACCTTCCTCGTTCCCGTCCATCCTCCTTCCACTGCAAGGTAACCCACCCACCACCGCACCCAACTGCAAGCCCCTCTCCCTCCCCGCCTCGTGTGTTGGTTGTTCCTCCGCGCGCGCGGATTGATTGCTGGCTGCTGGGGTGTTTGCTGTGTGTGATCGCTGGCTTGGATTGGGCTTTTAAGCTGTAATGGACGGCGGGTAGATCGATGGATCGGTCGTCATCGATGGTGTGAGTTGGGTGGGGTTTTCTGACTGTGCTTGATTGCGTTGGTTGGTTGGTTCCGTTACCTTCCTGCTGCTCTGATCGAATTGCTGAATGTGCGTGCTTGCCGTGGTAGGAATAGCTAGGAAGCTGCTTGATAATCGTCGTCGTAGCTCGCTCGAGCCTGAGGTTTAGTTTCCATGGGTTTCCAGTTTATGTTTCTCGCCTGCTATAATTTAATCAGCAACATGTGGTGGGAGGAAATAAATCATCGTCAGATGAAACAGGATGCAATTTGTTCTCCAACCAAAAGAAAAAACATGCAATGATTTTTAGTGTGGCATTTTCTGATCTTATTTTAGTCGATCTGTTTCGCTTAAACTTAAACTTACTATCCACTCTTGTTTCTCGGTGTGCGTACTCGACATGTGTGATCGAGTTGGTTATTGCCACGGGCCGCGGTTAGAGTTCTTATTATATTCTGAATGAATGCAAGCTTGATCAAGCATTTGTAGGACGGTACACCTAAATAATAATGTCTGATGTGCGGTGGATATGATTTCTACTCACAGTTCCATCTCTTTTTTTTTCCATCTATCTACATCGTCCTATTTTGTTGACAACTAGTACTGCTTTCACACTGGAAAGTCTCTGTAATTTTGAAATAGCTAGCTTGCAAACATGAATTTGTGATTTGGATCCACTTCCTGGAACCATTATTACTTCATACAACGACTGACAGAGTGCTGTGATACTGATTCTCTCATATAAAAATGTGATGTAATGCTGAATGTACATTCAACTTGTTGTGCAAATATCTGTAATAAACTCAATAGATAGATATGTTGCGTTTCATAGCTTCTTCATTTAAACCATTGTCTGGTTTGACTTCATTATCTCTGACATGATTGTATTTCTTCCAACCATTTTAGCTATTCTTCTCAGCAAAGCATGGGTGATCCAAACGGCAATGACTCTTCCTTGGTGCATGCCACTGAGGCGGTGTTCGACGAAGACTACGAGATTTTCCCTGATGTCAATGAGATGGTTGACGGCTGTGAGGCGATAATCAGTGACAAGATGGGTCATGATGCTGAAATGATCCTTGATTACAAGATTGTCGACATCCATGATAACACGATGGTTCACAGCAACGAGATTATTGTCCCTGGTAGCAAGATGAATCCTGATGGTGAGATGGTCCCCTATGATGAAACAGTCCTCCATTGTAATCAGACGGTTCAAGGTAGTGAGATAGCGAGTGGCGATGTCACTACTCAGATGAAACTACCAACCTCATCAAAACGCCGAAGGAAGACGTCCATGGTCTGGGAGCATTTCACTACCAAAGATTCTGAGGGATGCACACGAGCGTGCTGCAAGCATTGTAACGGAGTATTTGCATACAGTTCTGGATCAAAAATGTCTGGCACTAGCCATCTGAAGAGGCACATTACCCAGGGTCATTGCCCTGAGATTAAAGTTCAAGAACCTACAGCAGGAGGGACAGAAAATGATTGTCTGGGTACTGAAGAGAAGCCTTCTAAGAGACGCCGCCGCACACGTACTGGTTATGCAAATGCTCGATTCGATCCAGACCGCAGTAAATCGTGCCTGGCGAAGATGATCATTCTGCATGACTACCCTCTGCAAATTGTTCAACAGCCAGCCTTTATATCCTTAGTTGAGGGCCTGCAGCCTAGTTTCAAGATGGTCAATACAGACACAATAGTGGCAGAGGTTTTATGCAGTTTATCTGAAGGAAAGAGAGGGCGTGCTGAAACAAGTTGGAAATATTCCTGGAAGGATAAGTCTCACAGTACAGTCTTGGACCTCTAGCCAAACTCTTGGGTATGTTTCACTTGCAGGGCAATTCATTGATTCTGATTGGAAGCTGCACCGAAGAATGCTCAACTTTGTGATGGTCCCTTGGCCTTGTTGTTCAGAGAATGCAGTTTCTGAAGCTATCAGTAGAAGCCTTCCTCAGTGGAACATGACTGATAAACTCTTCACCATTACTGGAGATTATGAGTCGTCCTCACATGATATCTACAGTCTGAATTTGACAGAGGAACTCTCCAGAAAGAATATTCCCATGCTTGGGGGGCAATTTTTGGTTGTGAGGTGCTATGCCCATATACTGAATGCAGCTGCAAGTGATGTCACTGCTTCAGTTCAAAGTGTCATCTACAAAATCCGTGAAAGTATAAAGTTCATAAAATCTTGTGTTAGCCATGAGGAGATGTTTGCTCGCATCATTTTGGAAGTGCCAATTCCTAGTAACCAGACCCTATGTCTAGACATTAAAGCCCAGTGGAACACCACCTATCTCATGCTGCTGGCAGCTCTGGATTATAAGCAGGCATTCACCATACTGGAGAAATGTAACGGTAACTACAATCAAGCACCTTCGGCAGTGGACTGGGAGAAAGTCGAGGTTGCTTGCAGGTATCTGAAGCTGTTGTATGACTCTGCAAACAGCATTATGGCAACTGAAGATCCAACTGCAAACATATTTTTCCATGAGGCTTGGACAATTCAGAGAGAAATTTCAAATGCCACAGATGATCAAGATTCTATTTCTACTAGTGTCGCAAAAGGCATGCATGAGATGTTTGACAAGTATTGGAAAGATTGCAATGTTGTGCTGGCCATTGCTGTTGTGATGGATCCCCGTTTCAAGATGAAGATTGTTGAGTTCAGTTACTCCAAAATCTATGGTCTGATGAAGGGCGCCAAGTATGTCAAGGTGGTGGATGATGCTGTACATGAGCTCTACAAAGAGTATGTTAGACAGCCACTTCCATTGACGCCAGCCCATGTTAAGCAAGAGGTCACTGGCGCTCTGCCTAACGATAAGAACAACATTCCATCAGATCCTACTTCTACTGGCAATCTACTGTCGGGCTTCGACATGTACCTTTCAGAGGTAACCCTGAGCCAGATCCCGAAGTCAGAGCTAGATCAGTACTTGGAAGAAGCCCTGCTCCCACGCATGGTGGGGTTTGACATTCTGAAGTGGTGGAAGGTTAATGCCATCAGGTACCCAACACTCTCGAGGATGGCCCAAGATGTCCTTGCCATACCTGTATCCACGGTTGGTTGTGGCAGCTCTGTGTTCGCAGCTGGGACTGAAGCCAAGATGCTTGACGACTACCAAAGTTCACTGCCCCCTGAAACCTTGGAGGCACTGTTCTGTGCAAAAGACTGGTTACGGCATTCCTCTCCTGCTGCTTCATAGACACCCGGTTTTGTGTCGGTGAAGACGTGAAGAGGAAGATGGGTTTCCATGTAGTTTTAGTGATAGCTGACCTTTGCATGTCGAAGTAGCAGGCATCCCTATGATATGGTCGTTAGGAATGTTTTAGCTGTGGGATACATCGTTGGCTGCATGCCTGATCTCCCTTGACTCGATGAATTTAGTTAGTTGCCGCCTTGCCGGTGGTTTAGTGCTTTTAATTTTCTGTGTTCTTGGGCTGGTGCCATGCTTGCATTTGCTCTGTTACGAGCTCCAGGTTTCCATATCCATTCCATCTCTGGCGCACATAACAAAAGGATCACACCATTCATGGATGCTGCTACTTGTGAATTCTGCTTGTCCCGAACACATCCCAGTAGTCCTATGTTTATCTGTCTGTTAATTAGGATTGTCAGATACTTCTGTTCCTAGTATTCAAAAGGCGAATGATTCAGTTCTTTTGCTGGTTGAACAATTAGCCATGTGTTAGTGATTTGTGATTTGAACCTCCAAATTGTGTTGAATGTTCCTCTGTTAATCATGAATACCTTAACTTTGTACTACTAAATAGAAGTAGCCGAGTCCATTAGGACATCAAGCAAAACCAGTTCAACATCGTTTTCTCCCCATGTTTCTTTTGTTATTCATTCAGTCAAATCCAGGAGCCATGTAGTCTAGTTAATGGTTTATCAACGTATCCCATCTAGTCGAAATTAGAAATGGAGCTCAAAGCAAATTATTACTGCAAACTTCTCGAACTACTGGCCTAACACTTCAATCTCAACATATCATTTCGAACACCATGGAGCCATGCGAATTGACCACTGCTGAAATCTCTTCCTTCACGGGACCGAAATTCCTTCCGCTCCAAACTTCAGTGCAGCTGCATAGGTCATTCTTCAAAAAAAGGTTCTTCTAAGAACCTTTCCAAGATCTGATATTTGTACGGTCATCTTCCTGCTCACGGAGTCGAGGTTGAAGAACGCGAGATAGATTTCTCCTGCACCATTGGTAGATAGTTCAGAAAGCACATAATTTTGTATAAAAAAAAAAACCCTCATCTGGAACTATCTCGATTGGGAATACAAAATATATCAGACTGCTAAATCTCTATTAAAGTTATGTAGATATTTTAGATTTATGTATTGACAAAATAGAGGAAGAGTTCAACGTATCTAAAATATGAAAAGGAGTTAGGAAAACAATCAGTAGAGTAGTATATTCCTTGTGATGAAAACAATATAGCACAAAAGCTTATCAACATAAATTCTAATATGTGCAAAAAAGGTTTTGTTCCCCTATCACCCAGGCCATCAAGGGTTTGTCAGCCTATAATAGGATCCATAGTTGATCGTAACCCTTTATATTCAGGCATATTTGTAAAAAGATGAAATGCAGGAACAGCAATGGTGGTCTACTGGTCATGTGTCTATGTTTGAAACATTGGACTTAGAATCGATGAGTTGGAAATCAGTCATAGTTGAGGGAATAATTACCTCTAGAGGTAGGAATCGGTGAGTTGGAAATCAGTCATAGTTGAGGGAATAATTTACCTCTAGAGGTAGGCACATAGAGAATGACTTCTCCCCTCGTACAGTTCAAACTATGAAAATCAGTTTTAAATTAAATATGGAAACTATGGTTTCTAGGCAACCTCTTAGAAGATCTTTATTATCCACTCTTGTAATATCTCTATCCTGCAGTCTTGGTATGATTTGTGTGTCATGTGGCCAACCTAAGAATATCATAGTGTACGGTGTACCAATGAGACCTTTGTTATCCCCGTAAAAAAGACCTTTTGTTAACAAAGAGGAAGCACATGTATCACATGGCAAAAAAATTGTAATTCTGGTTACAAGTTTTCATACATCGCAGAGGAGCCAATTAAAAGAGTTGTGCATGTTACTAATTGACATATATGTAGATTTCTCAGAGGCGTAAACCAATTCACATGATGGCCTGTAGGATACATATAACTATATAAGATTAGATTAGATAACTAACCTTTACTTCCTGTTGCAACCCATGCACGACCTCCACTACCTATATTTCATAAGAAACTTTACACTTCAGTGATGTCAATTAATTCAAAACAAACAAAGTTATGTACTATATACCTCCTTCGTCCCTTGATTCCACTGTGGCACATAATCCTGAATAGCTGCTCACAAGATTTCCATTCTCATTTAACTCCCACATCTGTATTAAACATTCATGTGTAACAAATGCCATAAGTTCAGTTGCCAATTCACTTGTTCAAATAAAGTGAATTGCTTGTCTTTCCCTAATAGCTTAAGCTTTGGGGTTGAAATGGCCGAAACCAGAGGTCTCTAATAAACAATAATTGTTGCTCACTCCTATTCCATGTCTGAGGCGTAAGGAAGATTTTGAATTGAACTAGATAGTACACCCAGAAACTCATAACTAGTAATGTGTTTGGTTTTGTGTGCAGTAAGTAACACTTCATGTTGAAAGCATTGGGAAGGTGGTGGTGACAGTAGAGATCTTACCTGTTTTGCATGCCACCTGCATGCAGAGAACATAGGAAACCTGATTTCTGAGGCAGTCCGCCTACTACCAGCAGATGCATCCAAACAAGTATCATCAGTGTTTGTAACTGAAATATGAAACTTGGATTGGTGTTCCTTGTTGTCCATGATAATGGCATCCCTACAATGTATAAAATGTGTTAATACAAATTATTGAGTGAGCACTTTTCTGTTTATTAATGGGGTGAATCTTACGATGCGAGTAGACGTTTTGTTTTTCCAAGGCAAAATAAGACATTTTTATCATTCAGTATTTCATAGTTCCTGCATATATGATCTAGTTTCCCATCTTGTGGAAACATATACCATCCCTTAGCTGCATCGTCGCTGCAAGCAGTGAGACTGACAAACATGCCATCATTCTTGGTAAGGGAAGACCTAAAGTGACCAGAATGTTCTTCGTTTGATGTCCTTTCGCTATACACATAATGGAACTGTAAATATCTACAGGTCAGTTTACAATTCATTTGTGCTTACAAAGCAGACACCATTGTAATAGGAAGCCACGAGTACATGTACCTCTTTGTTATTTGTACTATAGTGGTTTATCTTCAACAAAGTAGGATTGGTAATTATGTTTAATGTACTATCATCAAGATTCCTCAAATCCCCTCCATACATGAGAGGTGATTTAGCCATTGACCAAAGTGCCATCTGTAAGCTCATGTCAAAGAAAATGAGTTCATTGATATGATATACAAAAAGATACAGAACACTTAATTTCAGTGATCATCAACAACCTGTGATTGCTGTTCATCAAGAGTAAGGTTACATTTCCTGTGAGGGCCCTGATTTACACCTGCATTGACAGAAGAAAAAAGGGTCTGTTTGGAAAAAGAACAAGGGAATGAAAAGAAACACAGAGATAAGATATGACATACTCAAACAATTCAAGAAAACTTTCAAGAAGATGAGTTAAATGTAATTAAATAAATTGATGAGTTAAATGTAGTTGAATAAATTGATACACCCACGCGTGCTACTCTAACTGAGCTAGGCCAGTTTTCTCTTTGGCTAAAAAAATAATTAATACCATTCTATAAAAGAGAATAATTAATGCCACAAAATTGTAGATTTTCTTCTTCTCAATATAATGAAGCGCAGCTCTCCTGTGTTTTTCGAGAAAAAAAATATAAAATTGTAGATTTTCCACATTTCCTATACAGGTTTCAGATATTTCATAGACCAACCCCAATTATTAAAAAGTGCCAAGCTGGGACAGACATTGTCGACAGTGCCTTAATGGAACTTCCGTTGCCAGAAAGAATATATATGAACGATGGAAACGATACCCCACATTCATATTGTCTTTTACTTAGTCTTTGAAATTTACTCTGTTTACTGGTACAAAAATTACTAGCATGCATTTAATAGAAAACTATGATTTATTTTCTCCTGAATATTGTGAGTTTGTTTCATTATTAAAAGCCAATAGAGCCAGGCAACAATCAAGCTCAGTTTTATTCATTAACATAGAGTTCAATCATACTTGGATCAGTAAGCCATCCAAATGGAAGCATGTCTAAGTCTGGCCAAGATCTTCCTCATAACCCAGTGGCCCCAATCTTCTTAGCAGCAGCAAAGGAACTACAATATGCAAAGGGAAATAAAAAGTAAGAAATAAGTTTATTTACTACACAACATACATATACAAGGTATGGAAACTAATGAGTATACATGCAATGAAACAGAACAAAGAAGAAATATCTGTTAAATTTACCTTGACACACCAAAATGTGAGCTCACATCCTTCCAGTTGTCCCAATCATCTCCAGTTATCCTATACATGTTAACATGATCACTAATATTCTCAGCTAATGCTGGAGTAACTGAAGTTCCTGGTGAGATTGACAGGATGATCGGACGATCAATTTCTTGCAATAGCTGCAATATAGGTATTAGCAGATTCCAGAAGTGCACTGATTTCAATGAATTAGTGTAATTATAGGATAGGGAGTTATACCTCTGAAATAGTAATGATTTCTTCAGGACTATAATCTGTGCCGAAGATACAATCGACCTTTACTGCAAACAAAACAGAATGGTTAATATGAAAGAATTTATTCAATCCTCAGTTTTGGCAGCAGATGGAAAGGTTCAACTAAGAGTTGGGATATCTTTATGCTATCCACAGAACCATGCACCTAAACAACAAGCATACCAAAATCAACACCCCAATCAGCATACTGTCGATAAAAGAGATCTTAAGAAGGCCCGTCCAGCTCCAATATTACATATTAACACTCATAAATCCATGCGTCATCCACGCACAAGTTCTGTGACTGAGACCTATGTCTCGTGCTGTCCACTGACGGCCATCCTCTAGATATGGCTTTCCTGAAAGGAATCACAAGAGACCATTCTAAGAGTTGTAAACTCGTGACGTCAACTTCTACATTTCAGTATTGGCTAAGTATGATGTCCTGTCTCCAAGAGTCGTTTGTTCAATTGTAGATAGAAGTTCAAATTTCACAATAACACAGTTTTTTTTTTTTTGTCAAACATGTAGGAGGGCTGTGCATATTTGTATTAAGAAGGAAAAAAGGGGTAATAACCCTTACAGCACACACACACTCAAGAATCTAGAAAGCATAGTGGCTAAGTTATTCAAAACATCAGATAACATGAAACCACAGAAATATCATATAGATAATTAAAAAAATACTGTGGGAAAGAACATTTCACACAAGATTACGGAATAATGGAGCAGATAAGTAAATCAGAAATTTTTGGTGCCCAGGGGAACCAGAGTTCCGATGAGCAAAGATACAGTTTATCCAACATTTTGCAATGTTTCAAAAAAACTCAACAAAGGATAATGTATCGGGACACAATTTATCCAACACATAAGGTAATCCTGTAAAAAATACATTTTAAAAATTATCTTTCATTTCAATTCAAAAAGAAATTAAGAATGATTCCTGTGCATGCAAGTTAACTTAACGATGATTATTGGTTTTTGGGTATACAACATGATGTTAACAAGGACTAATAGCAAAGTTGGACAACCGTGACAGAATGAACATAACAAGATTTCCGAAGTAAAATGCTAATTTTGAACACTATTAGTTGCCATGTACTAGCATATTAAAAGGAAGAACTGTACCGTCTTAATGTCCAAGATAGGCGTGTTTGCATTGAAAGCCTGCACACTTATCCCTTTCATCAAATGGATGCCAAATTTCAAGCCCATTCCATGAACCTTACTGGCAATTTGACTGAACCCTCTATCGACTCTAGATGATGGAAATCTTTCAAGGTCTAGAAAAGGTCGACCCCATTGATCAATGTTGTCAAATCCATATGAATCTGTGTATGCACCTTCAACAAATTTCCGGTACCAGAGGAAATCAATAACTGCATACTATCCATAGAGACAGAACAAAAAGTTAAACGAGTTGTCAGGATTTTACTCACTCCCATTCCTTATGATCTTTATCTATAACCAAATTAAAGAGTTAGGGAAATAACCTGATATCCATGTGGGAGTAACTTCTCTGCCATGATCTGTGCATTCTGCAGGTATGCATTCTCGTCTACAATCCATGAAAAAGAATCATAGGAGTTCCACCCTCTTGGAGGTAACGAGGCATGTTCTTCGCTTGCCTCGGAAGTTCCCCTGAAATTTACCCGCACAAAAAATATTAAAGTAAAAGTCATTTTTTCTTAAGTCTTTGTTACAGTAGATCAAATCTTGAAGCTCTGTAAGTAAATTTCTTCATTATAAAGAACCTAACTGTAGTTTTTCTACTTTGACCAGTAGCACAGTGTTTCATATTCATAAATGCTTGACTAAGATTAAGTTAGAGAGAAAAAAAGTGTTGGACACAAATAAATGTATATGTGTTCATCAAGCTGATCTTGTGTACGTGTGTCTCGTATTGGTGCCTTGGGCCTAAAACCGACAGTGTCTTTGTCGGTTTCTACTCCAGTCCGAGTGTCCGTGCTGTTCACTCTAGAATTTTGAGGGATATTAGAGTATAATATGGTAAGAATCAGGAATGATCCAAGGATTAGTTTTCTCTATAAATGCTTGAGGCAGGCACGCGAGGCTCAAAACGGATCATTATATTCATTATTACTCTCATACGAATCAGGCTACACTCAGTGTGATTTGGTTAATATCTCTCAAAAATTTCCTGAAACAATTCACCGGTCTAGAGATTTCAAGCATGAATTTAGCCAAAAATAACTAATAAGCCTTACAGTCTTGCTCGTACTCTACTAAGATGCAAATTAAATAGCACAACTTCAACCAATCAATCAATGAACTAGCTGAATCGCTGAAGCGAAAGTAGTGGCACCTAGTTCCGGAACTAACCGGAGCCATTTCTGCAACCAAACAGGGAAAAAGAACCCACCCATATATAGTACATATATAAAGTAGAACCACAAGAACCGGCAAGAAGTGCTTACTGACCAGAGGAAGAGGAGGAGGAAGTGGAGGGCGCAGTGACGCCTCCATGGCGGAGTGGAGGTAGCCCCGCCCATGGCCTTCCCGCCGCCGGCCAGCGAACAGGACTCGCTGCCTCTGCTCTGGGGTGCGGCTGTCTGTACTGCTGTTACGGTAGCAGAAGGAGAACAGAATTGAGGCGAGCTGGGAGAGAAAAGGTAGCAGACCAGAGAACAGGCGGCACTTTATTGGAGTGGCATTGGGTTGTTGGGGAGAGAGAGTGCGTCTGCTGTGCTGCCGGCTGCGTGTCAACTCCCGAGGAGGTCACGGGTGCAACCGGCCGTTTGCCGGCACGCAGATTCTAGTGTAGGCAGTCTCGTGCGTGAAGCCTGATGAGTGATGATGAGACGCCGCAACCCGTTTCTTGGTTGGATTAGACGATTCTATTCTATCCGCGGGTATTATATTCCACCGGTGTCCGGTGGATATGTCTATGAGTACGGTTAATATGTAATAAGCCAAAAGTATATAAATAATATAAAACATAAACAAAAACTCTCTCTCTCTCAAACTGTGTGTCGTTGGTTTCATGCCATAAGTTTGACTTCATGTGTATAAAATACATGCAAACATTTGTATCTTTAAATATTTTTAAAAAAACTAGAATCAAAGACCTTTCGATAATATTAATTATGTACTATAAATATTAATATTTTTAATACATATTTGACTACTGATTGTTTCTTGGAAAGCACAATGACAAATACTTTGGACAGACGGAGTATAATAAATATTTTTGTGTGAAATTTACTATAATATAAAAAATGGAAAATTGTAAATGTACCTGTTTTCTAAACATAAAAAACTTTGTTATTCAATTAAGAAAAAAAAGGGTGTTTATTTGTATGTAGAAAGCGCCTAGCATATATAAACTTCCCCATGTTACACACAAAGAGGAAACAAAAGTACCTTAATTCTCAAAAAAAAAAAAAAAACACACCTTATGGCTTGTTTGAATGTAGTTGCATTCGCAAGAATCCACATGTGTAGGGACGAATTTGGCTGGAATTTAATTCAAAGTTCTATTTCATTCCATCCTTACACATGGATTGAGATGAATCTGATAACATCCAAATGAGGTCATAGCGAAATAAAAATATTTAGTTGTTGAGTTTGTGTAACACTTTATATTACATGACATTAAAGCATTCTCTTTTTTTCATTTCACAAGGTTTTGTTCCACTTGTTGCTAACATTAACCATATAATGTAATTTATTGTATTTTTTTAAACATTTGTAGAATGTAAGCTAAAAACGCAACAAAACCACACCTTCTTAACACGAACATGAAAAGGATGGATTCCGGCAATGATACTGACTTTAGATAAGATTAATAACAATCCATGGATCTATGCTAGCTAATGGACAGAGAGGGGCGACAGTGTTTCACATAATAACATATGACTACTACGCCAATATATTTATTATTATACATTTGTATTCTACCAACATCAAGTATATACATTTGTATTATTTTTTTTTCTAAAAAACATCAAACAATATTTCAAGTAATGGCCTGGCCGGTATTGTCCTGTAACCATTCACACTATCAAGGACAAGAATCCAATTATATTTGTTGATGAAGAGAGAGGCCGGTGAACAGGCCGTAGTTGGTTTCTGAAATATACAGATCGGTAGAGACGACAGAAACAAAATAATAAACACACCTTGTTCCACTGGAACTAGTAGCTGCAATGCAATAATGCAATTGCACAGTACCATATATCAAGATGAACAAGGTGTAGCAAACAAGGAACTAGTAATTTAAGCAAAGTCTGATCAGAAATGATAGATTTGGATGATACATAGACGACGACGACGACATCATTTCCTGGCAAGAGCTGAATAAGACAAGTACTGAATATGGATATGTTGGTGTTGTGCTTAAAATAGGAGGAGAGGACTTAAGTTATACTCCATCTGTCCAAAAAGAAAAAAAACATGCTAAGTGTCAATGATGCATGCACATCCGATCTATATCCATCGACACTGATCTGATTCTGATGGCATAAACGCGGCTAGTTTGCAACCTTAGCACGCCTTGGCCTTCTATGTACTTTGCCACTATACGTAACCATGAATAAGAAAGCGCGACATCCGGTTCTTCCCGATTTGTTTTTCCTTTAACCCTTTCTCCAAAAAAGTACACCTTGGGAGACTTAATTTCAAATTTAGACCCAGGGTCGGCGTCACACGTCTTGGCACACGTCTTGTCCTCCTCATCGATCAGAGCTGATCCTTCCAGTGCAGCGTCACTCAGATCTCTCAACACCGGCTAGAGCGTTTAGTGTCCAAACGTCAAAAGCTATGGCAGCATATTGTCATATTCGGATTCTATCATCTATCACAACATCCAAGTGAGAGTTATTCTATTACTATACGCATATTCGATCAACATCCATACTGATTCTTTACTGTTCTGCATCTTGGACCATCAGTTATCCAAACACTTCTGTCAAATCCCTCATTATGGAAACCTCATACCATTGGCCATGTGTAATTAAGATCCGCACTGGCTTGCAAAAAGGAAAAGTTTTTAGAATATATAGAAAAACTACTGCAGGAACTTGAGAACTTCTCTCACATCTCGCAGCATGCTTGGTCTATGGAGACGGATCTTCAGGCAATCAGGCAGCAGAACGCAGCGAAGAGAATTACTGCACAATTCTAGAAGAATACTGAAAAGCTGGAACACCAATGTGTCATCCCTAAACAAAAACATCTAGAACATCAAATCAGAGGAATTTCAAGAACCTCTTATGTGACAAACTGATCCCTCTGCTGAAATGCCAAAGAGGAAAGATCCTAAGCACAAGAGATTCTCTAAAGAGAAGAAACATAGAACTGGAGGTTATACCTGTGTGTTTAGACTCACAAGCTGATGAGTCAGCTCAACATCTTTCCCTAAGTTGCCCCCTTCGCCATGGATTGTTGGCAGTCTTTTCAGCTGAGAATAAACACCAATGCCTATCTCCTCCAACCTTTTTTTTTACAAAAATTCTCAACCAACCTTGAGCAGCTCAGGAACCAGATCAGGCACTTTTTTTCTTCAAGGAGATCATCATGTTGATTTGTTGGGCAATCTGGATGAGCAGGAATAACCTCATTTTCTAGAACACTACACCAACTATCCAGAGCCGCAGAAGCCTCTTCAAGCTTGAATTCGATGCTTTAATATATGTGTGGAGCAAAAAAAAAGATATTTTCCACTTATTCAGTTATGGAGACACGGCTTAGCTTAATTGTGTTGCTCTCTCTCTCTCTCAGGATAGAAATACAAATTGCCATGACAATAACATGTTTAGTGTTTATTTTTTTTCTACAGAGAAGGGCATGATTTAAGGACCGAAGTAAAAGAATGCAGTATTTCAATGAGAATCAAACAATCAATTCACAACAGGAACCCAAACAAGACAAGACTCTACTATTATATTATTATTATGGACACATGTCTACCTTAATCTGTTCCAGGTTTCTGACTTCAAAGCACCGAACTGAAACACGCATCACAAAAGTTTGGAACACAATATACCAACGCCGTCCGAAGCACCTTTATGAATACAAATGAAACAACCTTTAGTTTCCATAATGAAGAGCATTAAAAATATGCGTTGTAAGAACGTTTAAGAGAACATATATCGTAGCAATATTATTACACAACCCAAGTCCGACAGCAAATTCCAAAATATTACACTTAGAGTTCGGCACATTACAACAGAGACATTAAACGAAAAAGGTCAAACGAAACACCACCACAGGAAGTTCGATAATATTACACTCAAGGAGTTCAGGACATTACAACAGAGATAGTAAACGACAACCACGGGTACTACTTGTTGTTGTTGACGAGATAGTTCAGCCAAGCCAACCGCTCAAATGAGTATTGAAATTCGAGGTACATCTTTCGCTCCGTAGAGTTCCTGATTATGTCAATCGCACGGAAGAACAGGGGAGAAGCGAATGGCACACCATCTTCTCGTAAGAGTCGCATAGCTGTTCTAATCTCCATGCCCAAACGCTCATCAGCAGCAGCAATTTGCATCTGTAGTGCAGTTTGGTGTGTAGCAGCAGCAGCAATGCTAGTTCCTAGCATGTCGGTTTGTGCAGCAGCAGCAGCAATGGTAGCTCCTAACCCCCCGGTTTGTGCAATGCTAGCTCCTAACTCCCCGGTTTGTGCAGCAGCTGCATTGCTAGCTCCTAACCCCCCGCCGGTTTGTGCATTGCTAGCTCCTAGCATCGCGCAGAACTTCTTGTTTGGTGGGCTTGATGGGCCCTCGACCCCGTAGGATGACCTTTTGGAACCAGAACTAGAACTAGAGTGGTAGGACGAACCAGAACTAGAACCATAGTGGTAGGACGAGCTTTTGGATCCGGAACCAGAACCAGAGTGGTAACTGGGAGGTATTGGTGTACCTAAGTCACTTGCCCAGAGGTGAACTCCGCGGTCACCTGCCGAGATGTGAACTCCGCGGAGGGGGCCGGTGTTGTTGTGCTTGTAAAACAGGCCATGAAGTATATCCACGAAGGCCGGTCGTTCAACACTTGTTTCAGTACTCTACAGTGAAGAGATGTGTTAGTGCGTGTGTGAAAGTAATACAACATGAAAAAATAGAATATGTGATAGCACTTCCAATAGGCACTATGCATGCTTACCTTGGACTGAATGGCCTTCCAATAAGCTTTGTACTTTCGTTTCATATCTTCAAATTTGTGTTTCAGCTGGTCTTGTGTAAATTGTGGGAACTCCGCGCAAACATTGGCCCAGCCAACCTCACTTAAATCACCATTCTTTCCCCATATCCAGTTGGAGTACTCGTACTTCTCCGTCTGTACTTTACCCAGGAAACGTCTGAGATCTGATCTCTCCCAGCGTGAGCGTGCCGCATTACCGCTTGTCATCTGTGGAGACATGTGATGGCTAATTTGGTATGTGTGTTTCTATACAAATCAGAGTTTGAAAATAGCAAACATGACGATAGAACTTGCCTTGCTTCCCGGCGTTGAGCCGGAATCTGTCGACGAAGGTGCCAGTGTAGCGTCCGACGGCCCGGTCGTGGGCGTAGAAGTTTCAGAACCAGACGATGCGACTAACCTGACAAGATGACATGGTATGGTGTGACGATTAAGCACTCAAAAAAACTAGCGGCAAGAGCACCTGAATAATCTATTGCTTAGTTGCTGCTAGTCATTGGCAATTTGCAAATCAATAAATAGAAGAGAACCAGAATGTGTTCAATCTAAGGAGGGTGATTGCATACAAGTAGCACCCACAAATTGAAGGCACAAACTAATTAACTGATGAAATGTAGTACTGTACAGTACAGTGTTGTACACCGGCCGGCTTAATCTGAAGTGGGTCGCAATGCAATCGGTCGGGAGCTTACCGGAGCCGATGACAATGCCAAGAACCATGGCCGCTAGCTCACTGGTGGACTGCAGAACCGGCCACCTCCGCCGCCTTTGCCTTGCGTCGCGCTCGCGCCGGCCCGGGGCCCACTGAAGGGTAAACAACGAAACAGTAAACCCTAGTGTGCACCGTATGTGTGACTACATCGACGGGGAACGTGAGTACCTACCGGATTCGTTGGCGGTGGCACGAGCTGAGGATCCAAGGTCCTCACTCCCCGTGGAGAGAGGATCGAGCAGCGGACGGCGGCGTGTGAACGAAGGCAAGCGGTGGATATGAGAGTAGCAGGACGCCAAGGCAACACACTAGAGTTTTATATACCTGTGACCTCTGTACTGACGTGTCACCAACCGTGCACAGACAAGCCCAAATGATGGTCAGACTGAAGGTGTTGCCACGGAAGATGAAGGTGGAGTTAGTTGATCAGAGAAGGAGCCGGCGTGTCAAGAAGCCGAGCGTGCTCGTGGCTGGACCCGAGTGGGCCAAGAAGTGAATACAAGCCCAGTTAAGCCCATGTAACGGGCAAGGGAGCTGTGATCTCCTATGTATTGCAGAGAGAGACGTGAGAGGGAGGTGAACTCGAACACGACACTGAACCGTGCCTTGTGGCCGGCGGCGGCGCGCTCTCGACGGTGGTCGGAGTTGCGATTATCGAGTTTCCCCGTCCGACTATCCCCGTTCCCCTTAGGACGGTAACATCTGGTATCGGATTCGTTCGATCCCGGGATCCCTCCACCAAATCGCCCCTACCAATTCCGATTCGCCCAAATTCATCCCCATGTCCACTGCACCTACCACCGCGTCTGAGTTCCTAGCCACCGGCAAGGAGCAGGAGATGCTGGACGAGATTTTAGCGAGGTTGGAGGAGATGAATGCCCAACTCCGTTGTCTCGTCGAGCTATCGTCTCCCTCGGCCTCCATCCTCACCGCCGACAAGGAGGAACCAGAGATCCGCTACTCCACGATCTCGACCAAGCCGCAGGACACAGATCCTGACTTCCAGTCAAGAGTGGATCGCCTCAGCGGCCTCCCCGACTCTCTCCTACACGACATCGTCTCTCGCCTCCCCGTCAAGGACGCCGCGCGCACAGCGGTCCTATCCCGCCACTGGAACCCCATCTCAGCTACCTCGGCTGTCCTCCACCTCGGGCACCTCGGCCTCCGCTTCCACGGCATCGAGGGGCCCGTTCCCAGCGAGCTCTTCGACCGCTCGCTTGACGCCATATTCGTCGCCACCACCAATGGCTCGGAGGAGCAAGAGCTCGCACCTACGCCCACAGGCCTGCTGGACAACTCCTGCGCCGCGTGCGGAATCCCCTTCGCCCGCAGCGCTGGCGGGTTGGAGGACCACGCCTCGCTCAAGGCCGACGATGCCGCCAAATTCCTCGCGGACCACGACCTGACTGCGTACAACGCCGCACGCGCCTGGCGACCGCCTTGGCTTCGCGCCTCAGGCGGAACTCCGTCTCGGCGGTGCTGCTCTCCGTCGCGGGAGTCGGCGCCGGTGCCCACAACCGTGCTGGTGGTCGAGTTCCTCATCAGGCCCTATGATCCGGGCGCCGGATTTGTTGGCGTCCACGTCAACGTCGAGGAGGCTGAGCACGCACACGTGACGACCTTGGCCATGGGGCTCCTCCGCAACATTCCCGAGCAGCTACCTGTCGCCTTCCAATTTGGCGTCACCGAGCTCCTCATCTCCTCGCCCACCAGGTGTTCGACACTAAGCCTGTACCAGTACGCCCGTGTGAGTATGATCATTTCCTCGGCCACGGCTTCTAATCAGAACACCAAGCTCGATGTCCTAGTTGCAGCCGTAGAATATATACTGGTGCAACATGTCAGTATCAACTCTGTTATATCTATTGGCTTGGATGGGTTATGTTTCAGCAGCAGCTTCTGTGATGCACGAGAGGTGTTTGAGTTGTTCCACTATTGCATCTCAGGCAATAATCTGCTCAATATCAGTTGCATCAGTTATGTGCAGTGGAAACCATATATGACACCGCCGGTACAACTACAGAAGGCATCAAGAGGTACTAATCTGCACCTGTTACCATGTCTATTCCTTGTCTGCACTGGAGCTGAAACAAGGCAATCCAAATTTTTGCTGGTGCCCATCTCTGGAATTTGCTATGTTCAACTGCCTATTGTGCACTCAAAATTTCAGTCATATGTATGGTTGTCTGAGCTGTCAACTTGGGCTCCTAAACCAAAGGCTACAAACATTGGTCTATGCTCAGAGTGGTTGGGTGAATGTTGATCTGGACAACATTGAGTGTGAGTCATGCTGGTCCTTCCTGCACAAGCTCCATTGGCTTCAATTTCTTGAAAGTAATGCACGAGTTGATGAGGTCAACCTCAAAGGAGCTGCCAATCCGTTTCAGTCAAATTTATATCAGATTTGTCTATTCATTGAGATATTAGCAGTAGGCAAGTCCTTGCTCTTGCATTGGGAAATTTATTTCATCACATATTTTTGGAGCAAGTACCACATAAGTTTCCCTGATCTGACTACATCCCAAGAAAAGTACAGAGCTCTTTCTGTTGCAAGCAACAAGAATCCTCCAGATTCAGTTTTGGCATCCATTCTGAACTTTGCTAGTACCTCATTAGAGACAGTCAAGCAATCATCACTCATTGATGGATTTCTGATCAACTTCACAGCATGGTTTGCTCTCAGTTTGCATATAGCAACAACAATGTATCTGTGGAATTCGATGCTGCTGAATGTGCTAGGTACAAGCTGCAGGTTGGTGTTCCAAATAGATGTGCAGCTACCTAAAGTTCAGACCATTGTACAGTATCATCATGGCCTACTGACAAGCAACAGTGACTGGCCAGATATCCAGGTGCTTTGGGATACAGGTGATCACCATCTCAATATTGTTTTATTTCCGACATCAGTTTGGGTTTGGGATCCTGGAGAATTGGAACACATTTGTTTGTTGTTTCTGAGATGGCTTGGGGACATGCCTTGGTCCAAGGAGGGAAGCACACCACATATTCGTATCCAGAATGATATCAGATTGACATTCAACACCGATGACTTGCAAGTGCCTTGGAATCCTGATGGCTACAAGCTTATTTGGAACATCTCTACCACGGCTTGGGGGCAAGCCGTGTTTCAAGGAGGGAAGGATGTCACCAACCGTGCACAGACAAGCCCAAATGATGGTCAGACTGAAGGTGTTGCCACGGAAGATGAAGGTGGAGTTAGTTGATCAGAGAAGGAGCCGACGTGTCAAGAAGCCGAGCGTGCTCGTGGCTGGACCCGAGTGGGCCAAGAAGTGAATACAAGCCCAGTTAAGCCCATGTAACGGGCAAGGGAGCTGTGATCTCCTATGTATTGCAGAGAGAGACGTGAGAGGAAGGTGAACTCGAACACGACACTGAACCGTGCCTTGTGGCCGGCGGCGGCGCGCTCTCGACGGTGGTCGGAGTTGCGATTATCGAGTTTCCCCGTCCGATTATCCCCGTTCCCCTTAGGACGGTAACATGACGGTTTTCAGGGAAATCAGCCAGTGAAAATTCACCTTTGTACTGCCGAGTTTCATGAAAATCCGCCAGTGAAAATAGCTACTAGCACCGATCACCTCCAGGCTGCAGCACATCACACACTCCCGAACCTTCACCGAGGGGCATTCATGCTGCATGTCAGCACTCTTGGACGGGACGTTTGGGAAAGAGAGGAGCAGTAGTAGCAGTCTGAGAGGTGGGGCACGGAAGCCCTGAAGTGAACCCGGTTCACACGGTTCAAGGTCACCGACAGGGGCAGGCAAGACTCAGACCAGCCCGGCCCACGACGACTTCGTTCAAGTTTTCACACGGTGTGTGTGTTTTTTTTTTTTTGACAACGAAACGTGCATTGCATTGCATTAGCAGCAAGAAGCTGCTATAACAATAACACAATTTATGGTTACTGAGTAGAGCGCATCCATAAAGGGGCACCTCAAACATGATTGGGATGAAGACAAATCCCATGATCCTGCAAATCTAGTGAAGAGAGATGAAGAGCTTGTTTCGCCAATTGATCCGCCATCTGGTTGTGTTCCCTTCTAATGTGATGGACCTTGAAACTTCCTTGGAGCATTACATTGATGATTTCTTGCGTATAAGGCTTAATCCTCCAATCTGGAGGATTCTCATGATTCCGACCGTTGATGTAGTCCGCCAGGAGCTGGTTGTCCACCAGAATATTTGCTTCTGTAATCTGCAACCTGTTGAGAGTTTGTATTGCTAAATCAAGCGCAGCTGCCTCAGCCATGATGACTGAGGAGGCTTCAGTCATGGACGCCTTGATGAAGATGGAGAGGGGTGGAGACATATCAGTGTTGACAATAAATACTCCAAGTCCTGCTCTTGTAGTACCTGCATGGTAAGAATCAGGTCTAATGGAAGCATCAGTGTAGCATCTGAAGCCCTGTAAATCAGTAGGGTGTTGAAGTGTGGGCGCAGCACAGCCTCTGGTGTAGTTTGTACCTGCAATCAAATAGGATGTAGAACTCATACCTTGGCTGCCATCATGTCCCCTTGGAAGTGATCCAGTGAGATTTCGTTCCCCAAAGTGTGCGACTGCGCATGCTCTTGCCAAGACAGGACAGGACAGGGGCCTACTGCTCCCCTTGTCATGCATGAGGTCTCGTGGCTCGTGCTCAGATACCCATCTTCACCTCTCTCCACGCAATAGGTAGCCTGCCATGCTTGCTCCGGTACAGATGCAGTGCGGAGGAAGCGGGCGCGGGCAAGCTAGCTTCGCCTCCACTACAGCCCTGTTTGATGCCAGGGTCTGTTAAGCTTAGGCCTATCTAACCTTAAAGCATCCAAATAGAATGGTTAGATTGATGTTAGATCCTGAGGCGATTCGGAGGGCGACCCGGCGATACTCCGACGATCTTCGTCATCTCCGGCCGACATCTCGCGCTGTGAGCATGACCCTTTCCCGTCTCTCTCATCCTCCTCTCATTCCTCACCAAGATCGGGAAGCCCCGCCTACCGCCGGACTATTCGTCATGTTCCGATGAATGGGGCGAAATCGGATTTATGTCAGTACGTATTTCCAATGGATCCTTCTCCAACGAACCTCCGTCGAGTGGCCTTGGCGGCTAAATTCCCATTCGAGAATGTCTCGGAACAGGGTGTTAAGCTTAAGCATGCGCCTATAGAGTTCAACTGGAAGTCAAATGGTGGGAAACCTGCCATTGATGAGAAGCAGAGCTCTGCAGAGCGGAGCATGGATGTGGGGGAATCTCTGCAGGTGGGGCGTAATCGGACTTCGGTGGTTCCGCCCACCCCACCAAAGGTCCGAGTCGCCCCGTGGATCCTAGGGCCAATACCTGGGGGATACACGCGGCGAGAATCCGCCGGACTTCGTGAGCGGTGAGCGTAGGGTGAGCGGTGAGGCCACCGGAGAAACCCAACAGCCACCTCTAGTAGAGGAGAAATTCCCCAATCCTAATCCAGACCCTACCACACCTTTCTTCTCCAACCTCCGGAGATTCGTGGGTTTGGCAAAACCCTACCTCTAGATCCTTCGCGGCGGCTGTCAAATCGACGCCAGCCCCCATCGTAGTGACCACCATGTATCCTCCACGCGGTGGGCGTCGCAATGACTGGCGCAATCGTGGGAGGAACTATGGAGGGAGAGGCGGTCACGAGGGAGGTCGTGGTGAGATTGGGGAAACAACGGGAGGCGTGGAGCAAGGAGGTGAAGGAGGTGAGAATCTAGAGAAGGGAGGCTTCGTGGAGGCCCGACTAACCGTGATCCAAACCGCGGTCGGGTCCGGCAGAGGAAGACGGGCTTCCAGGAAAACCCTCGTGATGCTATACCTTCTCAAGAAGGTGGTGGTGAGGTACAAGGTGGTGGTGCTTGTTCCAAGTGGGAAGCCCACAAGGAGCGGCTAGCCGCCAGATGGGGCCCCGGGCCATCTTTGGCCGGTGGTTCAAGCAATAACCATGCTATCCCCGAACCGCCAAGAAAAGGATGAGGTAAACCCCCAATCTGGCTCTAAGCAAGCATGTGAGATCTGTGGCTTCTACAATCACACCACCGTTGAATGCCGTAGGTCAGTATTGTGAGTATTGCAATGATAACTCTCATAGCACATATGACTGTATTGCATGTCTTGCTTGGAATGATGCTCCTCAATTATGTGTTTGCGCAAGTTGAAGGGCAAAGCTTCTTTCATATTGATGAAATCAGAGATCCTAAAGTAGCAAGAGATAGGGCAAGTACTGCTATAATTACTGTGACTCAGGGCAGGGCTACTGGTAAAGACATTGAGTACATGTTCACTAACTCTTTGGGTTACGAATCTTGGAAATGGTCTGCAAAATTTAAGGGAGAAAATACCTATACTCTTAGGTTCCCTACTGCAAAGATGGTTCAGCAATGGTGCTTATGAAGACTATGAGTATTAAGGGGGGTGAAGCCCAAATCCTGATTGAACCATGGACATCTGCTGGAAGCAAAGCTGAATTACAGCAGGGATGGTTTAGGGTGTCTAACATCCCCGATGACCGTAGATCCTATCTAACCATTCACCGTAGCTGGACTAGTGGGAAAGATTGTGAGCTAGATGAGAAAACTAGATTCAAATCTGAATATGTGAGGATGAAAATTGCTTGCGAGACTTGAGCAAAGTCCCTAAATCTGCAGAAGGTGTATTGGGTAATTCTGTGTTTGACTTTGGATTTGAGAGAGAGTTAAGCATTGAAGCTAAGGAGAAGCAATCCAAGTCTGGGATTCCCATAAGAGATGATGAACCATCCTATAAGAAGCCTAGAAGTGATGAAGACCAAGGCAATCATAAGAGAGATACTTTGCCAATGATGTCACGCGACAATGAAAAAAAGCATGGGAAAGAGAGTTATGAGCTCTGCACCTCCTAAATTTCAAAATAGATCACTATCTGATCATAATGTGAAACTGCTGAAAGATGCTCAGAAAGCATATATGGGTGAGGGCTCATAGAACTATGGGAAGGTTCTCATACCTGATAAGATGGTTGTGTCTGACTCTGACAGTGATTCTCTGGGTGGTGAGTCATCCCAAACCGAATAACAAAGTCAAGTCTCCCAAGAGGAACTTCAAACACAATGAAAGTTGGTTCATCATTGAGCAGGTTCACTTCCTTGAGAAGACAAGCAAAGAGATTGATGTAAGCTTAACAACAACTAAGGGAGAAGAAATTAATATGGGCAAGGAAGGTGAAGGTACCTGCAACATCAAGGCTAGCTCTCCTGAAATTTTTATCTCTGATGATAATATCATCAATAACCAAGATAGTCAGCCTAATGAGGAGGAAACTTGTGTGTTGGATATTGCTGCTGATACATCTATGCTTGAAACTGAGCATCATGATAAGACTATCTTATCTCATGTTGATGGCTTGAATGAGGAAGTTGTGAAAATCCCTGAAATGAATGATGGCGACATGCTGTCTAAGGTTGCTGGAATGAATGGGCCTGACCCTCAAGATCTGGTGCAAGACAAGCTGCCTCAAGAAGCAAGAGCAACTAGAAGGAGTGAGAGGCTCTCAAAAGATATTGCCATGACAACCAAAGAGAAGAATGAGAGGATTTCTAAGAAAAGAAACCTTGAAGGTAACAAATCCCGATCATAATATGTTCTCTGTTTTTACCTATTGATGAGATTGATGAATTGTCTACTAGCATGGGTGTTGATATAGGTTGTGATAAACTAAATACTTTTAACTTGCTTAAGGAATTAGAATGTGCCAGGCATGAAATCTTTGTCAAACAATTACCTCAAAAATAAAACTTGCATGATAGAAGAAAGTAGTACAAATGATGAATCTCCTGCTAACATTATTCTTGATAAGGGAAGAGTATTCTGATACTGATGATTATATTCTTGTTTTGTCAAAGAAAAAACAGAGGGAAAGGAAAAAAGTAGTCAAGTTCTCTCCACTTGCTACTAAAAATGATTTGGGTCGGAAAGTCCTGCGCCTAAAAGAAGAGAAAGGGTAGGAAGCCTAACCCCTCGTGTTATTAGGAAAACAAAAAAATAAAAGTTTCCTAATGCAAGGTCTCATATGGAATGGCAGAGGCCTCGGGAAAACTGGGGTCTCCACCTTCTTGAAAGATCTAATTTTTCAATATGACTTGCACTTCATTGGTTTACAGGAAACCATGGTTGAAAAATATGATGATGGCATTTTTAGACAATTTGATCCAAACAAAGATTTTTTCTCGATGTGGAATCCCTCCAATGGTAAATCTGGGGTATACTAGTGGGAGTTAAAAGTGATCTGTATGACGTTGAAACTTATGAGCATGGTGAATACATGTTACAGCTCAATCTTGTGGATAAAAATCTTAGGGCAAAGTGGAATCATTGGTTGTATATGGGCCAGCTCATGAGGAGCTTAAACCCGCATTCCTAAGTGAACCGGCTCGCTTTTGCTCTAAGTCCAAGGAACCCATTTTGGTGGGGGTGATTTTAATTTGATTAGATATGCTAATGAAAAAAAAAAAACACTGGGGTACATAGATATTCCAGCTTGTTCAATGCTTTGATCAATCTATATGAACTCAGGGAAATCACTATGGCAGGTGGAAAGTTCACCTGGACCAATAACCAAGAGAACCCAACTCTGGAGAGATTGGATAGGGTGTTAATGTCTAGTACATGGGAAGATATCTTCCCTCTAGTGATGATTAATAAACTACCCAGAGAATTATCTGATCATAATCCTCTTATAGTGCTTACTGAAGCTAACAGGGCTAAAAAATCAAAGAGCATTAAGTTCAAATTTGAACCGAAGCCAAAGCTTAAGAACCCAGACTTCTTTTCTCAAGTAGAAAGAATCTGGGCAAATCCATGTTATGCTAGATCAACCCTAGATTGTTTGCAAATGAGATTGAAACTCGCAAACAATATCTCGAAAGGGTGGGGTGTGAATATACACACAGCCGGATGAGGAAAAAGGAGACATGAGTTATTGGTAGAAATCCAAGATTTAGAAGCTTTGGAGGAAGTTAATTGTCTTTCTCATGATCAATGGGCACAAAAACTGAATTACTTAATGAAAATTTTAAGCTTTTAGAGCAAGAAGAGATATATTGGCACAATGGGTCTCATGAAACCTGGGCTGCAGAAATGGTGATATGAACACCAAATATTTCCACAGAGTGGCCAATGGAAGAAGAAGCAAAAATACCATTCTTAGCTTTGAGAAGGATGGGGTGATTCTGGAGGGTGATGAGAATTTGTTGCAACATGCAACTGAATATTATACTGAGAATTATTTGGCCTGCTCCCGAATTTGATATTCAAATGAGCAATGATATATGGGATGGCTTGGCTAAGCTAGATGCAAATGATAATTTGATATTGGTTAAGCCTTTTTTTCGAAGCAGATTTTGGGCAGCTCTATCTTCCATGGAAAAGAATAAAAGGTACCGGCCCTGATAGCATTCCAATTGAATTCTACCAAGCTTGTTGGAAAATTGTGAAACTTGATATTATACAACTATTTGATGATTTTCACAAAGGTAATGTTGACATTAGCAGGATCAACTATGGCATAATAACTCTATTACCAAAGGTATCGATGTCGCTAAGATTCAACAAGATCCGCCCTATTTGCCCGCTCAATTGTATATACAAATTGATAACTAAAGTCCTAACCGCTAGGATGGAGAAATTTGCTTTGAAAAATTGATTCACACCGCCTCAAAACTGCTTTCATGAAGGGAGGAATATCATGTCCGGTGTTTTTATCCTACATGAGATAAGGCATGAAACTAAAAGGAGAAAAAGAGTGTGGAATTATTTTAAAGTTAGACTTTGAGAAGGCTTATGATAAGGTAAATTGAATTTGTTGCTATACGGCTTGAGAGCTAGGGGATTTAATGAAAAATGGTGCTCTTGGATTGAACAAAGTTGTTACTTTGGAGGAACTGTTAGTGTTAAAATTAATGATATCATTGGCCCATATATCAAAAGCTATAGAGGGTTAGACAAAGGGACCCCCTCTCCCCTATTCTCTTTAATTTTGTAGCAGATTGTCTTACTAGAATGATCCATCATGCTCAAAAGAATGGCAAAATCAGGGGGCCTTATTGAGCACATCATCCCAAATGGGGTAGTCATACTTTAGCATGCGATGCATGATACCATAATATGTCTAAAAGATGATGTGGAAAGTGCTAGGAACTTGAAATTATTGCTATATTTGTATGAAATGATGGCTGGCCTTAAGATAAATTTCAACAAAAGTGAAGTGGTGGTAATCAATGGTGATGATGAGGTGGCATCTAAGTATGCTGAAATTTTTAATTGCCGATAGGATATTTTCCCATTAAATACCCGGTGTACTGTTAGTCCCAAATTTACTACATGTGGCGATTGGACCCCTTTATTGGATAAAAGTGGTAAGAAACCGAGTGTTTGGAGAGGTTCTTCATTAACTATTGCTGGAAGAGCTTCTCTGATTTCATCTAGCCTAAATAATACTTTTATGTACCACATGTCTATTTACCTTTTCCCAAAGACCGTGGTCAATGAACCGGATAAAGATAGAAGATCATTCTTTTGGCAAGGTGGCCATACCAAAAGAAAATATCATTTGGTGAGATGGCCAAAGATATGTAAGAGTAAGAAGAAGGGAGGGTTGGGAATCAAGGACATTAGAAAAGTGAATGTCGGGTCTCATATGTAAATGGTGGTGGAAATTAGAGAATGAAACGCCTATGGCAGAGATAATTAAGTATAAATATCTTAAAGAAGATTCCATCACTACCGTCAAGCATAAACAAACAGATTCTCCAATCTGGCCGATATGTTAAAGGTTAAACATTTGTATCTACAAGGTAGAAAAATGAAGGTCCGTGGATGGGAAGAAAACTTTTTTGTGGCATGATAGTTGGCTTGAAGACAAGCCTCTATCTGAAAAATTATCCATCTGTATAAACCGTGTGAACGTAAAGACATCAAAGTAGCACAATTCCTTGAAACATCCAAGATTCTCGTCCCTTTACTCGATGGCTTCCTGTTGATCTCAACTCGAAAGTGGATGAAACTCAGGGGATAAGATCCCGGGCCAAGTCCCGAGTACAAGCCCGGATATAAGTATCCGGAAATTAGAAAAAAAGTGGCGATTTTCTACGTTAAATCAATGTATAATGCTCTAACTACTAATGAAAGTGGTTTTGATCATAAAAGAATCTGAAAAGCTAGAATTCCTCCTAAAATCAAGATATTTCTATGGCTTGTGGCCAACAAAGCTATTTTGACAAAAGAAAACATGATTAAAAGAAACCGAAAGGAGATCCTATTTGTTATTTTTGTCACTATCCCGAAACCGTTGATCACCTCTTGTTTACTTGTCCTATTGCTAAAAGCATCCGGGCTACTATTGCAACTTGTGTTGGTGCTACTCGATATCCCATCATCCTTAGAACGAGGGATGGATGTGGTGTGATAAGTGGATCCCCAGGTGGGACACGCTTTCATGCAATTGGTATGGCAGCAATATGCTGGGCTATTTGGAAAAAAAAAAAATGAATGATGTTTGTTTTGAAGGAAAACGGCTGCATACTCCACTTGAGATTATCACCATGCGTGTGCTTTAATGAAATTTTGGACAGGTCTATCGAAGGAGGAAGACAAGGAAGCTTGGACCCGAAACCGCCAAAGCTACTCTCCGCTCTCGATCAACCTCGCTCCACCAAGACCCCCACAACCCGACTCTGCGCCGACAAATGAAGTCGGGCAAGCGTGGATGATGGCAACCGGGGAGTAGTCGATACCGTTTCTAATTTGCCGTAACAGATAGTTGTCATGCTTTTGTGCTTGGGTCCGGTTGTTTGGGTGGTTGGGGGTTAACGTGTCCCCCAGCCAAGTTCCCATTAGAGAGTTTAAACTCGCTCGTTCTTTTTCCTTTCTCGAACATATCTAAAAATTGCTGTATTTCCGTTCTTTGCAATGGAAATGGGGAAAGTCCCCGGTTCGAAAAAGATTGATGTTAGATCCATCTAACAAACCTAAAAAACTAACCCCTTAAGGAGGCGTTTATTGGGGTTACTTTTGGTGTCCACTTGTTGACACCCAAAATAGGGCCTCGTGTAGATGGCAAAATATTTGCCAAAAGCACCGCTTCTAACCGCCGTACCACTCCTCGTAGCACTTTCGTTTGTATTTGGTAAACACCGCCTAATTATGGACTAACTAAGCTCAAAAGATTCAAGTCTTGTGATTTGCAACAAAACCGTGTAAGTGGTTATTTTTTTTACTTACATTTACTTGCTCCGAACATATGTCTTTTTGGTGTATTTAATGTGATGTGATGGAGAGGGTCTAAAAATTTGTAAGTTTTTTGGCAAAACTTTGGCCATCTAAACATGGCCCTCTACGCTATTTTTAGAATGGGCAACGTGTCAAGAAAATAAATGGATGTCATTTCATACTTTGAACGAAGCACAAGACTTGAAGAAATCGGGTTGTGCGCGTCAGGGCGCGCTGGACGCGGAAGTCTGCGTCAGTTGCTCGCGTGAGGCACCCCCTTGCGATTTTGGACCTTGTTGTTGGACGAGTTTTGGTAATTGGGAACGTCCCGGGACTGTTTCCTAAGGGGATAAGACCACCCCCTCTATATATAATAAGAGGTTCATGGCCGATTTGATCCCATCTACATCCAATCGTCACAACACATCTACCAAACCCTAATCTTCTCTCTTCTTCCTCTCTTCTTCTTCGTTGATGCCGCCATGAACAATGTGACCGACGACGACAATGCCCTAGAGCGGTCGCCGCCTAGGAAGCCCATTGCCACCGCGACGCTCTCACGGGTCCGTCCCAGCGCGTGTGAGGTTTCGGTAGCAAGAGACTTCGCCGGGCAGTGTCTTGGCGTGATCGCGCCCCGACGAGGCTCCTCCGCGACGTGCCTTATGCATCGCGCCATCGCTGTGTGCACACGGTCCGTGTGGACATCCCTAGGGCTTGTCAATTCCGATTTTTGCTTGCCCAACGTGAGAGCCATCTAGCTCTTTGTTTTGTTGTGTTACCGGTTTTATTGTCAACACCCACCAAAAAGCATCTCATCCGGCGCACTAGATCCCTTTTATCTTGCTCGCCGCCCCCTATCCTCGCGCTCGCCGCCGCGCGGCTCCCATCCGCATCGACGCCCAACAACGCACGCCGAACACACCTCCTCACCCGACCTCATCTGGTCGCGACGCAGCCCGCCGACCGCATCACTTGCGCCTCCCGCACTCCCGCACCCCAAGACCCGCCGCGGCCAGCGGAGAGGAGTTGCCTGGCAGAGCCTGGAGCTCCCCCAACCGCCCATGCGATCTCGCTTACCCTCCGCCTCCCACATCCAGCTCGCAAGCCCAAAGACCCCACAAGAGGTAGCCACACTAGATCCTTATGAATGATTGAAAAAAGTGCAATTATTGTCAATCTAACCCTGTCATTCAAACACATTTAGAGTTAGTTGAGGGCTAGAGGTTGAGTTAGAAACTCTAAGACTATCTCCACCGTGACTCTCCTACAACGCTTTCCCCTCTCTCGGCGACCTCCAGGGCCTCAACGCGCTTCTTGCACCGCCACACCACCTCCGCTCCACTCCGCCAACCGCCGCAATGCGCCCGCCCCGGCCGAGTAGCTCTTCAACCGCGCGACTACCTCGCCTCCAACACCGCGGCCTGGGGCGGCATCGGGCCACCCCGCCGCCCGCTGCAGCCCAACAACCGCCGCCGCCCGCGGGCCGGGTTCCAAGTCCGGCCGCCACCGACCCGCCCCCGCCCCGGCCGACCTCCTCTTCTTCCTTGAGCTGCCGCCGCTGAGCGCCCCCTCGCCGAGCGACGCCCGCCGAGCCACTTCACCGGCCTCACCGAGGTGGGGAGAGCGCCAGAGCTTTGCATCCTTGCTTGAGCACGACGCTATTTGTCCGCCTGCTCGAGGTCGATAAGGAACGCCACGCTAGTGGAGCTTGGCGCCACGCCCGCTGGGCGTAGTTTCTCGCCTCGACACTTTTTGTGGTGAAATGCTATGGCGGGAGGATTTGATGGTGATGGCGGCGCCGCACCTTTTCAAAGAATCAAAGGTGCACCAAAATTTTGGTGGCGCACCACTTTAGTGGTGGCGCGGGAACCAAACATGTCCGTATAGTCTTAGGCTTTGTTTAGTTGCACATGAAATTCCAAATGATAGAATTTAGGCAATTGTAGCACTTTTTTTGTATTTGGCAAATATTGTCCAATTATAAATTAACTAAGCTCAAAAGATTCGCCTCGATTTACAACCAAACTATGTAGTTAGTTATTTTTTACCTACATTTACTACTTCTTATATGCATCTCTAGATTGGTGAAAAGGCAACCCAAAAAGTGCTACAATAACTATCACATCAAATCTTTTACGCATAAATGGAGCATTAAATATAGGTAAATAGAAAAACTAATTGCATAGTTTAGCTGAAAAGTGTCAGAAGAATCTTTTGAGCCTAGTTAGTCTATGGTGGGACAATAATTAACACAAACTAAAAGTGCTACAAATAGCGAACCCAATATGGGTGTGTTTGGTTTGCCTTCCGTGTCTAGCCTCAGCTATCTCAATGTAACGTAATAGGTTTAACTCGCCCAAAAGAGAAGTGAGTCTCGTTGTTTGGTTTGCATGTATTATGTTAGCCCGCTAGGCCGTGGTCCGTTTGGTTGCTCGCATGATTTTGGTATGGTCACCTCTTCCCCGGTTCTGGTCACTTTACCCTACATCAGCATTTGATCGAACATGTCGCGGGCGGCCGGGTGTAAACCCATGGCCCACCGCGATGGCACCCCTCCTCCCCTTCTCCGCCCCGAACCATGGCCTCCCCCCGCGACGCGCCCCACAAGCTGCATGTAGTGCCTTTTCGCTTGGGCCGTGCCGGGCTTGCCGCCGCCACGATGAACAGCCAAATGAGGGGCGGCTTCCCGCTAGGACGCGACGGCGAGCTTGGCGAAGGCCGCAAAGACCGAAGCGCCGGGCTGCATGAGAAGCGCGCCGCAGGGAGTTTTCGACGCCGCAGCAGCCGCCACGCCTCTCTCCTCCACCGCGGCGGCGCCGCTCGCTGCGGGGCGCGAGGCCGCACTCGCCGTGCCGGTCACGCCGTGGCCACAGCCGCGGCCGTCTTGTGCCCCGAGGGCGCTGCCGGTGCCGGTACCGCCCGTCGCCGCAGAGGGAAGTCCGCGCCGCGACCTGCCCTCCATGTCCGTGAACTCGCCGAGCGACGCCGGCCCGCCCGCGCCGCCGCCGAGGTCCCGGCAAGACAACCGCCACCAGCTCCCGCCCAGCTCTTTGCTGCCATGCCCTTGCCCGCCGCCCGGCGGAGCCGCCGCCACACGCCCACGCCACCGCTCGAGCCTCCTCATCCCTCGCGCCAGCGCCGCACGCCCTCCTTGAGCCGCCGCGTCCTCGCGTGCCTACCGCTGCCGCCGCCGTCCTAGATGGCGCCGCCCGTCGCTCAATTGTTGGGTGCTACCGCTGGTGCCGCGCGTCGGCGAGGAAGAGGGAGATGTCGACGACGGGATTCTCGACGACGATTGGAAGAAGCAGCACGGGAGGTGAGGGAAACACCGGGCGCCGAATTAAAGCAGGTCGCAACCTGGATGAACGGTTAGCGCCAAGTTGGCCTTCTCCACCGGGCCTTCGAGCAGTATGGCAGGCTGCTCCTCTTCCCCTCCCCGCCCGCCCCAACCCCAGAAATTGCAACCAAACAAGTGCTATTCAGGCCTAACCTAGCCTGGATAGTTCTTTTTGGACCAACCAAACACACCCTATATTTCACCAACTAAACACAAAGAAGACAGCCAAACAACCAAACAACCAGAGTATCGGTCTAGTTGTAAAATAAACAGAGTATCGGTCTACGCTCCGCGTGAACCTATCGGCAGTGCAGCACTGGCCACAGGCCTCACCTGCGGCCTGCCCTGTTCGGTCAAATCGGCTGGCAGCCGCATGCCTGCCCATGGCACAGCTATGCCGGACCGAGGCCCGCCGGACACGGTCTACAACATCATCATAGTGTGCCATGGATGGATAGCACAAGTGTGATAGTAGCAGAGGTTGCCTACCTGCGTACGGAAAGCAACCAGCGAGCCAAAACAAGCATGGGAGACCGGGACGGTATGCCACGGCAAAAAACGAAACCACAGGCCATAGTTGCCACAGGAAACCTTCACCGTTGGAGCTCAACGGTAGCAAGCCTCGAGCTGCCACCATTTTGGAGAAAAATATACCAAGTCGCCAAACTACTCGTACTTCTAATAGCATGGATTAATTCACTTCACTACAGGAATCGAAAGCTTTGCCGAAAGTGCAGGATGCACTAGGCAAAGGCACCTTTGCACTTCGGCAAAGGCATTGCCGAGTGCCCAACTCGGAGAAGCCCACTCGGCAAAGAATTACTGGCAAAGAAACTTTGCCGAGTGCCGATGTCGGGCACTCGGCAAAGGATTCGCCCGAAAGTGCCGCGGTCGAGATTCCGGCAAAGGAAACGTCGACCGTTAACTGAACAGTCCTTTGCGGAGTGTTGACACGCACGACGCGCAAAAGATTTGTACTCTTATATTTAAAAACTTTGTCGAAAGTACCATGTCAAGATCGCGCCCGGTTATTTATTTTAAAAATAATCTTTTTCGAAAGTGCAATATTGGCGACACTCGGCAAACTTATGGTTACTTTGCCGAAAGTGCCACCCATGCACCTCGGCAAAGCTGGGAATTTTTTTTTTTTTGCTGTTTTTGTTGTTTCTTCTGCAAATACACATATATATATACCACAATGCATCCATATATACACATAAACCACATATATCACAAATTCACATATATAATGCACATATATATCACAAATTCACATATATAATCCACATATATCACAAATTCACACATATAGTCCAACATCCAAACGAAATCCAACATGTCCAACATCCAAACGAAATCTAACATGTCCAACATCGAAACGAGATCCATCACAAAGTGCAACATGTCCAACATCCCAAAGAAATCCATCATGGTGCAATAGGTCGAACCTAATCACCACAAACTCAACTTCACTACCCCGACCCGTGGCCTCCATGGTGCGAAGAGTGTGAGGGGCCCTCACCTTGCCCCGATACCAGCCATCTTTAACGGGCGCCGAGCGCGCACGCCACCCGTGGTGTGTAGGAGGGACGTGTGGAAGCCCGTAGTGTGGCCGCCAAGCGTGCTCGAGGGAGGAACGCCACCGCCACGTTATACCGTGGAGTCGGGCCAACCGGATGGGGTGGAGAAGGGCCACTGGAGGAGTCGGGTTCGAACCCCGTGACAATTGGCTGCATAAAGGAGAGGCGATCTCATTAGTACCGCAGGATGGCCGCACAAACCAAAGAAATAAACAACAACATATACTACCCGAGTCCCTACGGGACGAGGAACGGAAACGGGGGTGGAGCGAATGCCAGGTAGGCAACGGAGGCAGGGGTCACACCCGGATTTGGAGGCCCCCGAAGAAGGCCGCCACGCCCCGCATTTGACGCACCGAGTATTGCCGGTATGCCTCCAACTCCCGCCCGATGGGCCTCGGCCGGGCGCCGCCTGACCTCAAAGTTCGCCGCCGGGCCGCCCGCTTGGCCTCCAACTCTACCATCCGGGCCTGCAATATTACACCCGTAACATTGAAACAATGCATAGGCAGCGGACATGTGTAAAACCAAAGAACGGCGCAATGAAACTCAGAATACCAAACGCCCGCATCATCTGGCGCGCGGGTTTCTCACGCCGGGTGCTATGGGGATGTCGGAGGAGGTCGTGGTTCCTTGAGCGAATCTCGCCAGCCCACCTAACGCAGGACGGTCGATCGCGCCATGGCCATCCAAAGACCGCCGTCTTTGCTTCCCTCCTCCCAACCTCATCACGCAGGTCTCGTGTCTAGGGGCACGGTGGTCGGATCGGTCGCCCCCATAGCCCCGCTTTGCCGCCTCGGTGTAATCGGGTAAGCTTGGGGTAGACGCGAGCGTTGGTGTACGCCCCGGGCCTTCGCCGGTCGTAGACGCTTGTCCTTGTCGGGCCGACGGCGCTGTGACTCAAAGGCGAACCCCGCGTACTCGCTGATGTGCCGGCCTTCATGCGGGCAAGGATCAAGCGAGGAGAACACGTAGATGGTTAGAAGTGGGAGATTTGAGCGCTTGAATAAAAAAATCAACGAGTAATCGCACCCATCTATCCATATACACCGGGAGGGGCACGCTCCAGGTGGTGTGGCGCCCCTTCCATCTCCAAGCGACATCTCCGATGAAGTCTCTTAGTCTCGCACATCTCCTCCAAGAGCCACTTGTCCACAATGGCCTCCCATCGCCCTTGTACTTGCCGCACTACCACCGACACACATACGCATAACATAGCGGTAGGATGAATGGAAGCCCGCTTATTTTTCATTGAAGGAATCGGGAATAAATGTGTTCTACTTAACCTCGATGTACTGCCCCCTCGTGAGGTCGGTCTCCCTCCGAGCATCATCTCCCTTGCTTCATGCTTCCTCACCACCTTGCCAAGCACGCCAAATGTTGAAGGAAATGATGCACCGGACATGTGCCTCATGGTACAGTCCTTGAGTCGATCTCGGCGGACCTTGTCCTCGCACTTTAGCGACCGGCGCCTCTTGCCCCGCCTCACGTGAAGTAATCCTGCATACGTACAACATGTATCATTCTATTATTTAAAAACATAGTATTTAAAAACATAGTATTTAACAAACGTGAAGTAATCCTCGCATACGCACCTCACCCGTAACTCCCTCTTGATCTTCACCGCAAGGGCGCCCTCCTCCACCTTGATGAAGTGCTCCCACGTATAGGGCCTCCCTCCGCCCCGGCTTCACCATGCCGGGGTAGTTCGATTTAATCGAGGCTCGGATGCCATTGATATGGCGCGAACCGCACCTCATCACCCTCGCCCTCATCGATGGCGTTGTCTACTTCCATGCCCATCAACGAAAGAATGTCTATCTTGCAAAATTAGGTGTCGCGATCGACGGGGAAGAAGCCCGGTGGAAATATCATCTCCAACTTGCGGATCAACACAGGTGCAGCACGCTCCGGATCAACAATCGCATCCCGAGATAACTCCTTAGCACAAAGTCGGGCGAAGAAAAAGCTCAACTCGCCAGACGCGCCACACCGGCTCGGAGAGTATCCCCGAAGTCATCGCGGGGAAGGATCCGCTCAATCCATATGTGGAAGTCATGACTCTTCATCCCTAAGACTTTCATAGTGCGCAAGTTCACTCCCCTACCGGATTCGCCGCGATACCCATCGTGGAACGATAACGTCTTCATCCACCGTAGTACTTCCTTCCTATCGCCCTTTTGATGATGTAGTCGGCCGCCCCCTTTTCCATCTCTTCCCGGGCTAGGGGTCTTTATCACTAGCTTTGGTCTATCGCGACATCATCTCTATGTCAAGTCTAGCCTTAACGTTGTCCTTTGACTTCTTAAGGTCCATGGTTGTTGGGCGAAGAGTGCCTCGGAGATATTCTTTTTTCCGTGTGCATTACATCGATGTTGTGTGGAAGAAGAAGATCCTTGAAGTAGGGAGCTTAGTCAAGCCCGATATATAAGTCCACATGTGTGTGGTAGCATATCCAACAAAAACAACCTTTCTTTTCATCGATTTTGAGACCAGCTAGCTCGGCAAGGACCTCTTCACCGGTCATAAACTTTGGGATGGGGTCTGGTGACTTGAACACCTTTCGTGAAGTGCTTTTTGTCTAGTCTCGAATTCATGGTTCTCGGGCGTAAATTGACGATGTTTGTCAAACGAAGAATACTTGCCACCCTTGTTCACCCGTGTGAACATCACAAACCTTTGCATGTTGGGCAAGGGAACTTCCCATGAACACACCACGCGCTGAATATGCCATAAGCGAGAAGTCATGCATTGAATACAAGTACCACACATGCATTGTGAAGTTCGCCTTTGTAGCTCTGGCCGCACGCCAAGCATTCCCATTTTGCCAAGCATCTTGCAATTCATCCCACACCGGGCCGCATGAACACACCCATATTGTTGCCCGGGTGCCCGGTATTATCAGCGTCAAGAACAAGTGCTTGAGCTCAAACATGACACCGGGGGAAGATTGAGAGGGATCACGAACACGGGCCAACAAGTGTATGCGGGCCGCCAACATTCCGCACGGGTTGAACCCATCATTCGCGAGCGCTTACGCCGCATATTCCCGAGCCTCCATAGCTTTTTCAGATGCATATTATCGGCGTGCTTCCATGCATCACCATCCGATGGGTGTACCAACTTCTCAGATCAGTATCTTTTGCACTTCTTGTGCCATGTCATTTGTTTCGCGGACTCCTCTCATGTACAACCGTTGGAGCCTCGGTGACGAAAAGGAAGGTGTCGTAGGACCATCTCGGGGATCTTGGACTGTTTCTTCCCGCCATCACTACCTTCCACCTCCACAAACCTAGAGGCTTTGCACTTTGGACAAAGCGTTGCTTCCTTGAGGTCTCCCCTAAATAGGACGCACCCTTCGGACAAGCATGGTACGACTCATACGGCATCTTGAGTCCACGAAGGACTCTCTCGCGACTCGTACGTGTTCTTCGGCAGGACGTGACCCTCCCTCGAAGCGCTTTGCCAATAACCGACAATAGGGTGTCAAAGCCGCCTCGACTAATGCTCAATTGCGACTTCAACGCTATAAGGCGTGAAATGGCATCCGACTTCGTAAACCATTGTCTTCGCGTGAAGGGGCTGCCGTGCGCCTCCATCATCTCGTTAGAACGCCTTTGCGGTTTCCTTTAGGTTCCTCCTCCAATCCTTCATTGAACCGTGCATCGTGGAAAGTCTCGCCATCATGTACGCCATCCCGGCATCGCATCATACTCCTCGAGGAGGGGCCTCACCCACTTCCTCTCTAATACGATCGACTTCACCGTGGAAGATCCAAATGGCTATAGTTTGGGACGAATCCGTGCTTGTAAATATCTCCGCCCATATCACCCTTTCATTTCTTTTTATTGTTCTTACATTTGCCGCAGGGACACGCGGCATCCAAATAGACCCTTTAGCAAATTGGGCCAAATGCATGCTCCAGAAAGCATCGGTCCCCTAATCCATTCAAGGCTCTTACTTGCAAAGCCCATGTACATCCACTCACGGTTACCCATCCTCTCGCCATACGCCCATGTCGTACGAGCCATATAACCAAAGCAATTGCATCTACATGGCGTTCCTACCATCTAATAGGTGATGGATAGGTCCTAATCAACCGAGGATGCGTGAGACAAGGTTAGATTCCATGCTCCGCTCCTATCCGACACGCGGAATTTCGGCAGCACCTCCCCGCTATTCTCCCGATACACGCCCCGGCGGGGAGAGTGTGTATCCCGAGAACAATCCGGGAGGTGTGCCAAAAATCCGGCTCGGGACGGAGTCGAGCATGGATGCTAACCCATCTACGCATCCACGGGTCATCCCAAAAACGTGGACAATCGAAATGTATACGGCCGCAGATATGCAATGGATCGCATACCAACGCCCTATCTCTTTCGGACGGAGACGCCTAACCGGGTCATGCTATGTAAGACAACTATAAGGACGGGCCTGAGGTGATTAATACCTACGGTTGTCGGTGGAGACGCGGTGCGGCAAGACACGCTACGCTTCACGGGACGGGGTCGCGAGTCCCTCCCACGGATCCTCCTACAAAACAAGGGCAAAAAATAGTTAGTGTCGACTCAAAATTTCAGCAAAGACCTCCCCTCACGGGGAGGTTCCCAAAACCTACAAAAACATGGCACGAAGGCCAACAACCACATATATATACCCGAATATGGGCACGAAGGCCAACAACCACCAATATATCAACAAGAGCCATTTACTTTACTTCTCTTTCCATGCAGATGAAAGTATTCAAGTATTACTGCAACAATTACTACTAACCCTACAACTACTACTAACAACTACTTAACTACTAACACTACTAATACTAAGAGCTACTTAACTATTTACTAACTACTACTACTAACCCTACAACTAACACTACTAACTACTAGTACTAACCACTACTAACCACTACTAGAAGGATAGGGGGCTTTACCTTGGCCGCGGAACGGCAAGAAGCAACGGTCGGCGACGACGGCGTCGATCACCGCATAAAGACGAACACCACGGCAACACGCGAAGAATCGATGACCGGGTCGGATCGACACTTTATTCTTCTTCCTCCTCCCCCCCTTCCTCTTCTTCCTCCTCTCTCCTTCCCTCTTTCTTCCCTTCCTCCCTCTTCCTCCTCCTCTTCCTCTTCTTCCTCCTCTCCTTCCTCTTCTTCCTCTTCTTCCTTCCTCCCTCTTCCTCCTCCCTCACCTTTCTCCCTCTTCCTCCTCACCTTCCCTCGCCCGCCGGGACGGGGCGGGGCAGCCCGTGGCGAGGCGAGAGCGCCCGGCGCGCGGCCCGCCCGGCGGATCTCGCGGAAGACGGCGGGCGCCCGGCCACGCCGCTTCGCCCGCGAGCCGGGGCGGCCGGGCGGCGGGGCTGGGTCCGACGGCGTACCGATGGCCGGCCGCCGGAAGCGGCGGCGGCGGCGGCGAAGGCGGCGGCGGCGGCGATGAACGGCAGCGAGCGGCGATGAACGCAAGCGGGCCGGCGAGATGATAGAGATAGGGTTGACCGAGGAAATGGGCCGCTGTCGGGCCAAATAATCATCCGGCTTTGCCGAAGTGCGAGAAATCGGGCACCGGCAAAGCGGTTTTGGCACCCAAAAAAATCCTTCGCTGCCGAAAGTGCCGGGTAATGCGGGCACTTTCGGCAAAGCTCCTAGCAGATGTCAACCATGGCACTTTCGGCAAATTATCCCATTTTTTGTTTTTTCGTCCCTATATTTTTGTGTGGCCTTGAGTGCGGTAATTACATCTCATGTTCAAAATTTGGGACAATTTGAAGTTCTTTTGCTATATTTCATGGGTTATTTCTATTTTCTTGCATTTTTCGGACCACTCTAAATTTGAGCTGCAGGTACATGAAATAATGGAATGGGTCATTCAAAAAATATTATTCATGATGTTTGGCGTATGTTTAGGCTCAATCCGGGGAACTCACGTGTGAAATTACGAACATTTATGTGTCGAACATGGCGAGTTACATGCGGGAAAATGTTTTTTAAATTCTATAAAATCAAGCGAAGTTTAAAAATCATGAAACTTGGTGAGGTGTCTTGTCATCTCATGGGAGGCTGTGTAAAAATTTGAAAAAGTTTCGAGCAAGTTGTGACGTCGGATGCCTAAAACTCGCACATCCACACACTTAGATCACATGTGAGAGTGTGGAGATGTATGAGTTTTTTAGGCATCCGACGCCACAACTTGCTCGAAACTTTTTCAAATTTTACCACAGCCTCCCATGAGATGACAAGACACCTCGCCAAGTTTCATGATTTTTAAACTTCTTCGCTTGGATTTTATAGAATTTAAAAACACTTTTCCCGCATGTAACCTCGTCATGTTCCACACATAAATGTTCATAATTTCGCTGAAGTTCCCCGGATTGAGCCTACACATACGCCAAAACATCATTAATAATATTTTTTGAATGACCACATTCCATTATTTCATGTAAATTGCAGCTCAAATTTGAAGTGGTCCGTAAAATGCAAGAAAATAGAAATAATTCATGAAATATAGCAAAACAACTTTGAAATTGTCCCAAATTTTATACATGAGATGTAATTACCGTACTCAAGGCCACACAAAAATATGGGACCTAAAAACAAAAAAAAGTGCATAATTTGCCGAAAGCTTAAATGGCACTCGCAAAGACCCTATTTGCCGAAAGTGCGTATACGTGCGCACACCGGCAAAGGATACCTAGTTTGCCGAAAGTGTCTAACGTTGGACGCTTGGCAAAAGGTAACGGTTTACGGGCGTTTGGTCCTCGTTATTCTTTGCCGAGTGTGTTGTTTTGCCGAGGGCTAAGCACTCGCAAATATATAATTTGCCGAAAGTGTTGAACATCGCCCGACGATGCCGGCACTCGCAAAGAAGTCTTTGCCGAAAAGTACTGAAAGTTGGCACTCCCAAAGATGCTCTTTTGCCGAGTGCCGACATTTTGCTCTCGGCAAATGTTTTCGCAAGGCAAAGAAGCGGATTCCTGTAGTGCTTCAACTTCTTATAGTAGCTGCTGCAATCCAATATTGTTCCTCGCTGTTGCTGCAACCATATATAGCTGGACTGTTTCAATCATGCTCTGCGCAGAACACCTATATTATGCAACAAAAAAAAGATTCGCCAAGAACCAATACCTCCAAAAGCAAAAATGCGACATTCCCAACACAAGAATAATCCATCAACCATTTGCCATGCTCCTACATTATCTCCAAAGTCCATCAAGGTGCGAGAGTGCCACTTGAAAAATTATCAAGTTCACCACGCCACGTACCAAAGATTAGCAAAATGCATTTAGTAGGAAAGTAACAGCAGGAGCATGTGTTGTACAAAACAGGCCTAGTCATGCAAGAGTATGGTAACGATGACGCTAGACTAACTTTAGTCATGCAAATGTGCCTTCTCTTTAGCTTTAGCAATTGCCATTGCAAGTGTCTATCTGTGCTTGTCGGCTCTTGTGTCTAAGAGCACACACGACGTTCTATATAAATAAATGTGCCCATAGAACCGGGTGTCATACCTTGTGAGAGGTCGATTCTTCAAAGGACCCGCTCCTTCCCATCAACCCTAGTTCGGCAAACTGTCCTCGTGCTCTCCCCTCCCTCCCTCCCTCCCTCCCTCCCTCCCTCTCTCTCTCTCTCTCTCTCTCTCTCTCTCTCTCTCTGCGTCGGTTGACACTCCGCCGTGTTGGGCACAATGGAGTGGGAGTAGTTCGGTGGCCGCCCAGCCTTCGGTGGCATCACCACCACGGGGGATGGGGCCAGAGGCGCGCCAAGATCCACGCCGGGGATGAGGGGCCACCTCCTCTCCACCGCCCCCACCGCCATCACTCCCTCGGATGACCACGTCGTCGCCGCGCTCGGTCCCTGCTCGACCTTGCCTCTCGCGAGGCGTGCCTTGTGTGGGGTCCTCTCCACCACGTGCTGGACGGGAGATGTGGGGCTGTGCCGCCGCCGATGGGGAGGCGTGGTCGTGCCACTGCCTAAAGGGGACGGGAGGTGGTCGGCTGCTGCCGTCGGTGGGGAGGCATGGCTACGCCGCCTCCGAAGGGGAGGGGAGGTGGTTTTATTTTTTTTAATGTTGTGGGTCCATTTATGGACTCAAGTTGGTTCTATCCATTGTGCACCTTATATCAGGAAGCGTCGTATGGGTCATCACCACCGGCACCGAGGAAGGAGATCGGCTAGGAAGCAAACCCGAAGACCAGCTAGGAGAGGAAGCAGATCGGGTAGGAAGCAAACCCTAGTTCACCGCCGACACCGAGGAAGAAGAAGCTCACCACCCGGAGTCCCAACGAGCAGCTGAAGCATGTCGGCGAGACAAAGCAGATCCGCGGCAGGGGAACGGAGAGGAAGCCCGTCGGTGACGGACCCGGGCTCGCCGCACACCCACACGGAACCCTAGCTGGTGTCTCATGGGAGTGCACTAATGGAGAGCGAAGGGGAAGAAGGGATGGGGCGAGAGGGGCGGTGGTTGGCTATATAGGCCATGGATTTCATGGCGGAGGAATGGCGGGACGAAGTTTCAGCTGTCATGTGCGAGCCCGCTAGAGCCAAGGATGGAGGCTACGGGAGGGTGTGCCACGACAAGAAAACGAAACCACATGCCACAGTTGCCACAGGAAACATTTTAAGCTCAACCAACCGTAGCAAGCCTCCTGCTCAAAAAAAAAAAAAAACCCCCGTAGCAAGCCTCGAGCTGCCACCATTTTGGAGAAAAATAAACCAAGTCGCCAAGCTACTCGTATAGTAGCATGGATTAATTCACCTCAACTTCTTATAGTAGCTGCTGCAATCCAATATTGTTCCTCACTGTAGCTGCAAACGTAGCTGGACTGTTTCAAGCATTCTCTGGGCAGAACACCTGTATTATGCAACAAAAAAAATTCGTCAAGGACCAATGCCTCAACAGCAAAAATGCGACATTCCCAAGAATAATAATATGCATCCATCAACCATTTGCACCTACATTTTCTCCAAAGTACATCCATCAAACGCGTGATTTTTAATAACTTATTTTTTGACATCTTATTTTATTGCAAAAAAAAAAAAAAAACGCTAAAAGGGAAAAAAAACTAAGGAAACTTAAAAAGTGCGCCACAGGGGACTTGCTTCAGCATTCTGCAGTGAACAGATGTGTTAGTGCGTGTGTGAAGTAATGCAGCATGAAAAAATAGAATATGTGAGAGCATTTCCAATAGGAACTATGCTTACCCAGGTCACAATGGACCCTGTGAGCTCGTCTCGACAATGATCAGTACCTCTTCCACAGCTGTAACTCCGTTCCCACGCCATGAACCTCGGTGCCATGCCCCACGCCGTGAACCTCGGTGCCATGCCGAGATGTTATACCTCGGCGTTGTGATCTATGGTGCCGAGAAAATGGTCTTGATTGTGCACGAATACGACCAGGGTGTTTTTGAGAGATTCTTAAAAAAAAAAAGGATCAAAAAGCAAAAAAAAAGACGGCATGTATGAACATGTGCTATTATATTAAGGGAACATGGCAGCAATATTATTATAACCCAAGTACGATAGCAAGTTCACAAATATTACATACGACACGTACGATGACAAGTTCAGAAATATTACATTAAGAAATATTACACAGGAGTTCATAAATATTACATACGATAGCAAATTCAAAAATATAAAACTCATAGTTCGGTACATTTCAAGACATTAAACGACAAATGATGAAACAAACACTTGTACTTAACACTTGTACTTGAAGGACATCCATAGCTACTTGTTGTTGTTGTTCTTATAGTTGACGATATAGTCAAGCCAACCCTTACGCTCATCCGAGGTGAATGAGAGGAACATCATACGGTCCTCATGGTTCTTGAACAACTCAATAGCACGGAAGTTCTTGTCAGAATTCCATGGCACACCATCTTCTTTTAAGAGTCGGATAGCTGCGAAAATCTCTGCCATGCGCTTTTCAATGCTCAGATTGGAACTCAGTGAAGGAGCAATTTGTGCAGGGATGTCAGCTCCTCTGTTCTTATTGTTGATGATATAGTCAAGCCAACCCTGACGCTCATCCGAGGTGAATGAGAGGAACATCATACGGTCCTCATAGTTCTTGAACAACTCAATAGCACGGAAGTACCGGTCAGAAGTGCATGGCACACCATCTTCTTTTAAGAGTTGGATAGCTGCGAAAATCTCTGCCATGTGCTTTTCAACACTCAGTGCAGGAGCAATTTGTGCAAGAATGGCAGCTCCTCTGTTCGTATTGTTGACGAGATAGTCAAGCCAACCCTTACGCTCATCCGAGGTGCTCATTGAGAGGAACACTATACAATCGTTATTGTTCTTCAACAACTCAATAGCAAGGAAGTACCAGTCAGAAGTGTATGACACACCATCTTCTCTTAAGAATGACACACCATCTTCTCTTAAGAGTCGGATAGCTGCGAAAATCCGTGCCATGTGCTTTTCACCGCTCAGATGGGAACTCTGTGCAGGAGCAATTTGTACAGGAATGCCAGCTCCTACCCATCCTAACCCTTGTGCAGGAATGCCTCCTAACCCTTGTGCAGCAATGCCAGCTCCTAACCCCTGTGCAGCAAACCCCTGCGGTGCAGGTGGTGCAGCAAACCCCTGTGCAGGAATGCACTGTGCTCCTAACCCCGATATCCCGTGTGCTCCTAACCCCTGATCAGCAGCTCCTAACCCCGCTAACCCCTGTGCTCCTAACCCCTGAGACCCTTGAGCAATGCTAGCTCCTAACCCCTGTGCTCCTCCTAACCCGTGTCCAAACACCTGTGCTCCTCCTAACCCCTGTGTAGCATCTGCAGTATGTGCAGCAGCAAAGCCAGCTCCTCCTCCTCCTAGCATGTGGTCGCAGAACCTCATGTGGCAGAAGCACCTGCAGGAGATCCTGTCGCAGAACCTCTTCTTCTTGCTTGATGGGCCCTCAACCCCGTAGGACGATGAGGACGGCCTTTTAGAACTGGAACCAGAGTTGCTGTACCTGGAGTGGCAACTGGGAGGTGCTTGTGTACCTAAGCCACCTGCCGAGAGGTAAACTGCATTGACGGGGCCATCGCCGTCGATGTGCTTGCAAAACAGGGCATGAAGCATATCCAGGAAGGGCGGTCGTTCAACACTTGCTTCATCAGCATATCCAGTTGGACTTACACTTCTCCATCATTGCTATTTCCAGGAAACGTTTGACATCTAGTCCTCGCTTGTCATCTGTGGGGACGGCTAGTTTTGGTTTAATTCCATACAAATCAGAGTTTTGAAATAGCAAAACAGGACAAGAGACAGAACTTGCCTTGCTTTTGATTAATTTCTAGCCTCAGTCGTAACTTGAACGGAGAGGAAGCTGTCGACGAAGGTACCAGTACTGTAGAGAAGTTTCAGGACCAGACGATGCGACTAACCTGCAAGATGACATGGTATGGTGTGACGATTAAGCATTCCAACTAGCGGCAAGAGGACCTGGATAATCTATTGCTTCGTTGCGGCTAGTCATTGGCAATTTGCAAATCAATAAAAAGAAGAGAACCAGAACGTGTTGAATCTAAGGTGGCTAGTGGTGGATCCAGAGGTGGGCTGCCCAGCGCCCCCTGGGAAGGTGATTTTCTATGAAAATTACTGTAGCTTAGGCTTTGATTTACCATTAAATCTCTTGATTTTAGTTAAGTCTTCATTAATTAGCCCCCTAAGACCTGATCCTGGCTCCGCACCTGAAGGTGGGTGATTGCATACAAATAGCACCCACAAATTAAAGGCACAAACTAATTAACTGATGAAGAGAGCATGTCGATGGAGTACAGTAGAGTGTTGTACACTGGCCGGCTTAATCTAAGTGGGTAGCAATTAATCCAATCGGTCGGGAGCTTACCGGAGCCGATGACGATGGCAAGAACCATGGCCGCTCACTGGTGGACTGCAGCGCCGGCCACCTCCGCCGCCTTTGCCCGGGACCCGCTGAAGGGTAAAGGACGGAACAGTAAACCCTAGTGTGGACCGTATGTGTGATTACATCGACGGCCGGGGAACGTGAGTACCTACCGGATTCGTTGGCGGCGGCACGAGCTGAGGGATCCAAGGTCCTCACTCCCCGTGGAGAGAGGATGGAGCGAGCAGCGGACGGGGGCGTGTGAAGGAAAGCAAGCAAGCGGTGGATATGAGAGTAGCAGGACGCGCAGGCAACACACTAGAGTTTTATATACCTTTGCACTGGCGGTTTTCAGGAAATTCCGTCAGTGAAAATAATAAAACTTTTTTAATGGAAAAACTGGGTTCATTTTCAATTTATAATAACATAAAGAGTAAAACCTACATGGACTTTGCATGATGATCAACTAAAAGCGTGAAGCCAAAAATAAAAAGACTGACCTAAGATCATCCTTGAAACGAAGAGATTCATTTTTAAAATTTCTAAACCAAATGCTAACATTGACCACTCCATTATTGAAACACTTCTGATCTTCCAAATCTCCCATGATGCTATGACCATTACCTCCGTGAAGAAAGGAAAGTTTTACTGCTGTCGTGCATGAGCCACTCTCGAATATAAGCCTAGGCTGTTATCCCATTGTAAACCAAGTTTCTCCCAGCATTTTTATTTTGAAAATGAGCAGCCAAAGAAGAGGTGATCCCAATCCTCATCAATGGCATCAGTTGTGTATTCTCATCTTCATCAAACAAGTTTCTCCTTTACCTTTGTGTTCAATCTGTCCACCAGGACTAGCTAGGCAAAAAAATTTACTCTTGGCGTGCACTTTGATTTCCAAAGCCATGTGAAAACGGGGTATGTTTTGGATGGCGAGTTTGTAGCATTTTCTTGATGATCCCCACTGGTACGTCCAGACATCTGTATTTTGATCATCGAACGAGTGAGTGGAGAGGGCAGCTAGCTGTGAGCATTTCTAATTCATCGAAGCTTCTTGTGAGAGTGGGAGGAAGAAGAAGCTGTCAAGACCTTCTGCTGATATGGCAGCATTAACACTTATATCACACACACATTAGCGTCCGGAACCTTGGTGAGCTACAAGCACCCTTCATTGGCGTGGCGTGCAGCGTGCTGCATGTGGCACTCTTGGACGGCACGCTTGGGAGAGAGAGGAGCAGTAGTAGCATGCAGTATCCGGTAGAGTCAGTCTTGAGAGTGTTCACACGGCAGCCCTGAACTGAACCCGACCCAGTTCACACGGTTCTGTCGCCGACAGGGGCAGGCAAAGGCAAGCAGGACCAGCGACCAGCCCGGCCCACGACGACTTCCTTCAAGTGTTCACACGGTGTTCAAGTGTTGCAGACCATCCCTCTCCCTCCAATTATTGTTCATACGATGTTATGTGTGTTAAGAACGAAGGGGAGCAGTGTGCCAGTGTGCGAGGTCTAGGACTGCGCATGCTCTTGCCAAGACAGTGCTAGGCTACTAGTGGCATGCAGCTCGCAGTTACGCTGAGTGGCAATTAGTGTTAGATGAAAATCTCGCGATGCATGGCCGACTCAACTTGGCTTTTTACATTATCTGTTAACTAGCTAAGCATTTTGGCTTGTCTAAGCTAGAGAAACTCACATTAGGTACAATAGAGCTGGTTGTCTAAGCTAGAGAAACTCACATTAGGTACAGTACAATAGAGCTGGTTGCTTGTCTTCCGTGATACTCCAACCAAAGCATGCATGGCCGAAAGCACTTCAGTCTGATGTCCCTCTGCTGTCTACAAGTAAACAGGAAGCCGCCGCCGCCGTTCTCGTGGCTCGCGCGGAGGAAAGTGGGGGCAAGCTTCGCCCATAAGCTTCGCCTCTATTACTACGCTCCGCCCGTGAACCTATCGGCCGCACTAGCCGCAGCACTGGCCGCAGTCTGTGGCCTGCCTGTTCGGCCTTGTTCGGCCGGGTCGTGGTCTTTGGTTGGCTGGTGCTGATTTGTTGTGAGAAAAAAAGTACTCGCTTTGGCTAGTTGGTCACTACGGTGGCTGGTGCTGGTTTTACGTGAGAGGAAAAACACTCTTGCTGGCTTCCAGCCACCCCGGCCCGGGCTTGGCCTCGGTCAAATTAGCTGGCAGCCGCATGCCTGCCCATGGCACAAATGATGCCGGACCGAGGCCCCCACCGCCGGACATGGATTCCCTACCCGCGAACGAAAAGCAACCAGCGAGAGAGAGGGTATGCCACGCCAAGAAAACGAAACCACATGCCACGGTTGCCACGAGAAACCTTCACCTTTCGAGCTCAACGCTATAGCAAGCATCGGGCTGCCACCATTTCGCCGAGCTACTCCTATAGATTAAGAGGTTGTTTGGTTTGTGGCCAGGCTGCCACGCCTATAACTATTGGCGTCAACCACCACCACCCCACAGGCGATTGTTTGGTCTTCATCTAGCTTGTGATCGCCACAACTTTTCTCTTGTGTCGTTTTTTGTTTGTTTAGGTAATCGTTTTACGTGGCGAAGTTGCGGCAACCACAGCCAAGCTTTCTTCCGCCTCCGCCACGCAAAAGTCTGCCTCCACCATAGCAGGCATGACAAACTTTAATTGGCCGTGACATGGGGCAAACCTCCGCATGACGGCTTTATTGTGACATCGGGCGATCATCTTACTAGAGAAGGCAGTTGGTCCACTTTCCTACTGCAGAACCACACTTGTGCCTGTTTCGAAGCGTCACATTCTTCCACAAATGGTTTAGTGAAATCTGCTAATTGTAGAACTGGTGCTATGGAGAGAGTCCTCTTGAGATGTTCGAAGGCGCTTATGGCAAGCGGAGTCCAATGAAAGGAATCTTTCTTAAGAAGGGGTCGATAAGGGGTCTAGCAATTGTACCAAAATTCTTGATGAACTTTCTATAGTAGCCACGAGTCCCGACGCTTTGTCGGACAGATTGTAGGTCGTGGCCATGCTGTGATTGATTTAATTTTTTTTGGGTCCACTGCAACTCCTTTATCGGATATGATGTGACCGAGATAGCCCAGTTCCGATTGTCCGAATAAACATTTGGATCTCTTGAGGAAAACACTGTGGGACAAGATTCGAATATCTCATCAATATGCCACAAGTGGTCGGCCCAAGTTTTTGCTATAAACTAGTATAACATCGATGAAAACCTGGACAAATTTGTGGAGGTAAGGACCCAAGATGTCATTCATTAAATCTTGGAAGGTGGAAGGGGCATTGCATAATCCAAAGGGCATGACCAAAAATTCGAAGTGACCATGGTGGGTTCGAAAAGTTGTCTTCTCATTGTCAGATGGGTGCATGCGTACCTGGTGATAGCCCGAGCGAAGGTCCAATTTGCTAAAAAATCGAGCCCCTTGCAATTCATCCAAAGAGCTCAAAGAATGGCAGGTATAGGAAATTTGTCCTTGAGTGTATTATCATTTAGTGCTCTGTAGTCGATGCATAAGCGCCATGTAGCATCCTATCAATATGATAGGTGATGAGAAGGGTGAAGTGTTGTATCTGATAATACCTTTAGAGAGCATGGAGTGGCACTGTCGTTCCAATTCATTTTTTTTGTATCTGAGGGTACCGATAAGGTCGAACTACTGTTGGCTTTGTTGGGTCTTTCAGGTGGATGTGGTGATCATATCGCCGCTGTGGTGGTAGCCCCGATGGCTCTCGGAAGAGTTCCCAAAATTTCTTCAAAATAGGTTCCAATTAATGGTGTATCCGAGGAGAGTATGTGAGTACCTGGTGGAGGTCCTCCTTCCTTAGCGATACTGGTCCAGAGAATAGGGCGGTCGTGTTGCCAAAATTTCATTGCTAACTTATTGAAATCCCAGACAATGGAGCCCAGTGAACTTAACCAGTCTACTCTAAGGATAAAATCATAACCTCCCAACTTGATGCTATAAAAATTTGCTGTGAATGTTTCACTAGCAATGGAGAAATCGATATCATTATACGTGCCCACATTGGATATGTGATCTCCATTGCAACTACTACATGAAGTGAAGAGGGCGCTGGGGAGCTTGGTAGGTTCATTCCAGCTACTATGTCTGAGTCGACAAAATTGTGTGCTGAACCAGAGTCGAGCAAAGCTAAGAAATCACCGCCACAAACTGATATATTGACTTGCATTGTTGGGCTGGTAGTAAAACCTGTCAATCCGTGAACTGGTATTTTAATGCTTGTGGTATAACTGATCGGTACCTTATAGACTCGTCTTTTGTCGAGTTGAGAGAAATAAACGTCACGGCGAGCACTACTACGAGAATTGTCCATCACCGCGGGCTCCAACCCCCCTTCAAGCGCCTTGGAACCGAACCGCGGGAACCATAGCGGTAGTGATGTGGGGTTTGAAACACTACGGGTCAAAACACACGGGCGGTGATGCGAGGAGAGACTGCCGGTTTGATATCGAACCGGCAGCACATCGTCACCGAACACCGTCGGGTGTTCCACGGACCGACAAAAGATTTTTGATCCAAGCAATGCGAGGTTCGAAGTCACCCGGCGAGTTGATATTGGGAGCACTCGCCGGGCTTTAACGAACCCAACGAATCTGTAGGGATAACACTATCGGGTTGGATTGAGCCGACAATGTATCGAAGAGCTAACAATGTCGGTTTTACATTGAACCCGTCGCTGAACTTTACGTGAACACCGTCTACCGATTTCAACCCGACAAATAAGTATTAGAGTGGAGACTATCGGTTGGTTAGTGCGGCCGGCGGTGATGTTTCGCTGTCGATGACGGTTTGTAATTCAAACCGATAGTGTTTGGTGTAGTTACACTACCGGTTTGTATGTCATTCACTGTCGGGCCCATGCCACCCGGCGTTTTTGTTTAAAATTTTTATAATTTTTGAATTTTTCCTGAAAATCAGCTATTTTTAAACCCATAAAAGCATCATAGATACATTACATGGTTCAAAGGTTATATACAACTAACTCCACCTAATGTTCTACGAAATTGAACCTAGGACATCAACTTCCAAATAAGGAAAACAATGACAATAGCCATGACCCAAATCAAAACATCTTTCATAGGCCAAGTCGCAATTCTCTAATCTTCATATCTATGGAGAGAGGCTTCTCATCGATCTCGTGGGCTGGTTGATAGTGAAAGTTTTCACCATAGTAGGCCCCGAAAGCTTCAACTTCAGTCTTATATTTTTGTAACAATTACCAGGGGTAGCCGGAGACTTGAGCGAGCAATCTTGCCAGGGTTCGATAGATCCCCGGCACTTGACCAACATGCACTACATACCACGCCATGGTTTGCCTATACATGCAGCCAAAATAGGATGTTAATGCTATGTCATTCAGAAATGTTGTACAAACAAGATTTTGAACACCACGAAACTCATGAATTTCAACATCTATCTCATTTCAATCACACTTGAGCATTAGAATGTCTTCAATCATTCTTTGTAAATGACCACAATGTTTAAATCTAATTTGTTCACCATAGACCAATTAAAAAACTTTTGCTACTATATAAGGATCCCGAACTGTTTGAAAGCAAAATGTAAATAGAAAAAGGAAATAGCAGGTTGGATTTATCAACACGGGCATTTCAACGAACAACTCAAAGGCGTGGCCGACGCACTCACCGAAGCTTCGCGGCGGTCCGCGCGCTCCCGTCTTGTCTCGGCGGTGAGAGACGCAGGCGTCCTAGAAGGAAGCGAGAGGGCACGAACGGGCGTTCTTCCGCGGAATCGAGCTCGAGGTCGCGGCAGGTGGGTGTCGGGCGTGACGGGGGGACGGCGGAGGCTGCAGATGGCGGTGCGGTGTAGCGGCGGTCCCCGTCGACGTGGACGAAGAACAAGCGGGCGAGGCGAGGCGAGAACAACGCGAAATTAGATCTCATTCTCATAGGCAAAATCTCGAGGAACTAAATGGCTAATTAGTTCTCACCGTGGAAGGGGAGGAGCCGGCGCGGGCGTTGGGGACGCCGAGAAGAAGAGAATGGAGGGGGCGCCGTAGGGGGCGACGGACGACCGCGTGTGTGGTGGTGGTGCTCCGTCGGGCGACATTAATGGGGGAACGATTAGCGCGGGGTTGAAATGACTGAAAATTTCAGCTTCGCCGCGCCAGCTATTATATATCGTCGAGGTCGAAACGAATGGCACGGGTTCAAATGACTTGTGAAATTTTCACCTCGCGCCCATTTCTATAGTTAATCACTACGCCGGTATAAACTTGGTGACCCGACGTGATCGGTTTAATCGTTGCCACCGCCACACGGTACCACCGCTCACGGTGATAAGATCACACTTGTTGCCACCTACCACCACTCATGGTGATAAGATCACACCGTTGCCACCTACCACCGCTCATTCCCACCTACCACCGCCTATAAAAAACAGCCCCGCGAGAGAGCCATGTATGGCGAACCGTGCGCCGGCCGACCTCTTCCTGTTATTTGCCAATTCTCCTATCCACATATATGGCCTCTATTTGGGAGAAATCCCTCCACATAAACATTTTATCATGGGTAGACAAAGGTGTATACAGCAGTACTAGAAGGGTGTTTTTGAAGATTAAGCTACAACGTTGCTTACGTGTCGGGGGTGTGATGCTCGTGCAACGCCATTGTTGCATGGACTGCCGGAAGACGGAAAGCGAGGAGCCAAGTAGCGTGCATTCTTGTGCTTGGTCGCCGGGAGATGAGAGCCCCGTCTCTGTCGGGCCTTTACCGGCACGGAGAGACATTGGTTCTTCACAGAGGTCTCATCCGCCTTACTTAGATCAGTAAGCATAACGTGTAGCATTGTAACCACCTCGGGCATAGGTGCTAGAAGGGTGTTTTTGAGGTGGTTATTTCTTAATGTGTTTGTACACTTTGATTATTGTACCGTGTCAATTGTAATCAATTAATTGTAATGCTTTTGTGAAGTATGTATAACCCCGCCAACCTGTAATTACTCGGGGTCGTCGCGTAGAAATTCAATTTAATTGAAAAAATACCAAACCTTGTCCGAAAAATCTCAAACATCATGGTTCCTTCACACGTGGCATGTGCACGTCTAAAAAAAAGTTTGAGGCCGAGACCACACCGGAACGAAGATGACCCAAAGATAGCTTATGGATGTAATTGCCGGTCATGCTTCCGATGAAAGGGGTCATGTACCTTTGTGAAGCATGTCTACTCCCACAATGTAGAAATGTCTTGAATTTTTTTTACAACCTTGTGCACCCAAATTATGCCCCACACAAGATCTTAGGTTTTTTAAGATCCATATTTTTATTATTAGATTTTCCTACGTGATAAACGCGATAGAAGGAGGTTAATTAAAGCTTGAAAACTTATGAATTTTGCACCAACCTACACACTCGAATTGCCTCCTAGGATACATGAGACCATGTGGGAAATTTTGGCACCACTGCTCTGCATTAGTGGGTAACCCCTGTTCAACCTGTAATTACTCGGGTCGTCGTCGTAGAAATTCAATTTAATTGAAAAAATACCAAACCTTGTCCGAAAAATCTCAAACATCGTGGTTCCTTCACACGTGGCATGTGCACGTCTAAGAAAAAGTTTGAGGCCGAGACCACACCGGAGCGAAGATGACCCAAAGCATAGCTTATGGATGTAATTGTCGAGTCATGCTTCCGATGAAAGGGGTCATGTACCTTTGTGAAGCATGTCTACTCCCACAATGTAGAAATGTCTTGAATTTTTTTTTTTTTTAACCTTGTGCACAAAAATTATGCCCCCACACAAGATCTTAGGTTTTTCTTATCCATATTTTTGTTATTAGATTTTCCTACGTGATAAACGCGATAGAAGGCCGATCACTATCGGTTTCGTATTTGCAAACCGGTAGTGTTGTCTCTTTTCTTGTCGGGGCTCTATTAAAACCCTAAGCAGTGATATATTTCAAACCGGCAGTTTAGTAATATCTTTCACTTTGCCGTGAGATTACTTGGACAGTTTAGTAATAACTTTTCGGTTAGTACATAGAGCATTTATATATTTATGTTCGTCCATGAAAGATAAGAAGGGCGTCGAAAAAATAAGAACAAATTTGTATTATGATATATAAATGCAAACATCCATTGGAAAGGAACACACGATTACATATATATAGAGAGAGGAGCAAACCGATTACAATATCCGATTACATATATGATAACAAAGACCTTGAAAAAAGTTACATATATGATAACAAAGACCTTTCCAAGAATAGATCAATATTCTAATCAAAGTGTACAAACACATTTAAAATAAAAACGCCGAGAAGGTAATGTGATTCTTGCCGATGAAATTCCGATGGGATTTTGAAAGCCCGTCGGCGCGCCGTTGACGTTCCATCGGTGCTCTCGTGAGGTTTCTTGTGCTCGATCTAACAAGGATGGCATAACTCGGATTTACATTGAATCCACGGCAAGGATGCCTTACGAGATAATTATCTTTGCTCGCCCTAAGCCGTGGTTGCGTCCAATGACAAGATACATAGGCATTCGCAAAGAGAAGATCATGTTAATCTATGAAAATCTGCTTTGATCACCAAAGGAGATTTTCATTGAAGCAGTTTTCATAAATCAATATGATCTTATCCGGAGAATGCCATGTCTCTCATATGGACATGTAAATCCAGGTTGTCCAAATCTCTCAAGCACACAAGACCGGATGGCTCCGTGAATCTCACAGTTGTTCTAACCTTCTAACATTTGCTCAATCTTCGATAAGATTCTTGTAGCATCTCTTGTGTGTGAACCATTTTGGTGGCCTAAGATGCATAAGAACGATATCTGTACGTGGAGGGCTTTCTCCCATAGAGAGGCCATAGATATGTATGTGGAGAGTAGCAAAGAAGATCGAGGAAGAAGAACAGTAAAGCGAATCAAGAGTATCAAGAAAGAGGACGAAGAGAACTCGAATTGCAAACCTAAGGGCCGCACTAGCCGCTTTTCATAGGCCGGATGCCGTGGTAATGACCGATCACGCCGGTTTCAATTGGCACCCGGGGTGATATGGAAGTTCACTGCGGATAATTGGCACCGGCATAAACCAAGCACCGCGGGTCGCGGGTACGGAGAACGAGGCAACAAGGTGCTTCCCCGCAATGGTGCGTGGTCGGGCCGTCGTATGCGTCGTTCGCCGTTGACAATGCAAAATACTGCCGGTTCTTAGTTTTAACCCGACAAGTGATACTCCATAACACCGTCGCTGTAGTGGTACAATCGCGGTGATATATGTGATCACCGCCGGTCTTTGAAAGTGCACCCGGCAGGTGTTATTACCGACATTGATATAACCCGTCGACGCAGCCGCGGGGTGCTCGACCTTTTCTCATGGGAAGCGAGACACCGCCGGTTTAATTAAGCGTAACCAATAGTGAAGACTAGAGCAACACGATTCTCAAGGCCGCAGCCGGTGACGTATCACAGGCCATGACCTACTCGGCAGCCTATATATACGTACTACTAAAATAAAAATTTATAATACGGAGTGTAATGCGTGGCGGCGAATGGGGTTAGTTGAAATCTCAATGCATTAACGCTGAGATAAAATTAATGATTTCAATAAATCGATTTTTAACGGATATAACTATTTGTTTCACCGATTTGTTAATCACCGTCGGTTCACGTGTGGGCCCGACAAAGATCAATGAAGGTGGAGACTCGTTTGTCATCCGCGCGCCGCTGGAAACGCAGCCCAGAAATTCGCGCAACCGTGCGTCGCGGGAAACGCAGTGCCGCCAGAGATCGTCGCGAATTCCAACCGGGCGATCGTGGGAATTCCAAGCGGTTGGGTTGACGCCGCGTTTGATCGTGGGGAAGTGGAGCAGCCGGCTAAATCACTATTTAAGCACACACTCTGATCATGGCGTTCATCCTTTCCAGTTCTCTAATCCAGCCACATTCCCTTTGCATTCATCAGCGCCATGGCTGCCTCAGGCTCAAGATCCAACAAGCGCACCAGGGAGGAGATGGAGGCGGCGGAGGACAAGGGCAAGGAACCGGTGGTGGAGGCGCCGGCGGCCGACCCCCGCTCCGACTCGACCCGACTACGTCCCGCCCTCTCCCTAAGCGGGACCGCCGCATGGACCTTCGGCCGCCCGGCCAGGCGGCGGCCGATGACCTTGCCGATCGGCGCCGCCTTCAGGGAGATGCTCGAGAGGGATTTCACTCTCGATCGTCTCCGTCTTGCCTTCGTGAAGCCGAAGGAGAGCCGGGCGGACGGCCATGGTCTTCTTCCAACGGTGGAGCCACCTGAAGAAGAAAAGATCAACCACTACGGCCCCAAGGTGGAGTAGTTGGCCGGGATCGTCCCTCGAGGCCTTGGCCAAGAAGGACGACGCCAGCCTTGAGGGGAGGAGGAGGAGGGACGAGGACTAGGCCGTCGGCCTTCCTCTTTTTTTTTTTTTTATCATTTTTATTATATTATATGTTCTTTTTTTAGTAAAATAAAAATTATATATATATTATTTGATTTGAATCTTAACTTGTTCAATGTAAAATTTGTCAAAAACAAACAATTAACTGTCGGTTGTGCTTTGGAAAATACGATCGCCGTTGAGTGCCAAGGAGACGGCCATTGGGCGCCCCGTCGCCCGATTCACGTTTTCCGAGGAACCGTCTTTTGGAAACGCCACATTTATACCCCCACTCCGTTATCCAACACTAACTTCTCTTTAGTGCCCCACTCACGGGAAAGCCGGACTCGCCGCCCACGATCGTCGACATGGCCACCACCCGGGAGGAGATGAAGTTCGTTGTGGACCTCCTCCGCGCCGCCCTCACCAAGCTGAACGGCTCGGCCGACAACGTTGGCCTGCCAAAGGTGAATCTGCCCCTCGAGGAGAGGGCCAACTTCTACGCCCTCCGGATCGACTCTCGGGCCGATACCCCGCCGGGGGATACCGCCAAACCGAGGAGGAGGCCGGGAAGGCGGCCGCCAGAAGCCGCCAAGCGCCAAGGCCAAGAAGGCCAAGAAGGCGGCCTAGGTTCTCTTCTTTTATTTGTTTATGTTAATTTACGTTGTCCGATCCGTGGGATGTGTAAGATACAATGATCCGTGTGGTTAATTTGCTAATGGTTCAGTTGTTGGTTAATCTGTTGCATGGCAATCTCTTTATCTTTCGTTAATTTGGGTTCTACTTGTTTCCTTGAATCGATTTATTATTTATTATGATGCGTGTCAATCTTAATTTTCTATCATTTGTGTTCAATCGTTCCTCGCCTTAGAAACCGCGGGCCGAGTCCTATTTATACGTACATAACCCCCCCGTCTTCCGGTCCGCTCTCCAACACTCCGCTCTCCAAACACACTCCCCTCTCTACCCCGTTTTTCACGATGGCCGGCCGGGTCGGTGACGCCGCCGACCGGGCGGAGAAGTCCATCCCCGCATCGCCTCGGCGCCGCCCGCAACAAGCTCAACAGCCTGGCCGACCAAGTTGGCCCGCCAACGGTGAATCACCACTTGGAGGAGAAGTCCATCATCGCCCTCCGGATCGAGTACTTGGCCGATAACCTCGGCCGGGGATACCGGCGGCCAAACTGGAGGAGATGGAGTCGGCCGCCGGGGAAGAAGGCCGGGCGGGCAGCCAAGAAGGCCAAGAAGAAGGCCAAGAAGGCGGCTTAATTAGGCCACCGCTTTCTTTTTATGTTAATTTATTGTATCGCTTGTTTCTATGACGCTTTAATTTGGTTTGTGTCGTTTGTTAATGGATCGATCGTTTGTTAATCGATGCATGTTAATCTTCGTTTCGATTTTTGTTTTACTGTTCCTTTGTTTCCCCTCCCAAATCGCTATCGGGTTCGAATCAACCCGGTTGTGTCAATCGTCGAATCGCTATCGGTTCCAATCAACCCGTTGTGTCAATCGTCGAATCGCTATCGGTTCTAATTCAAACCCGCGAGTGATCTGTGGTCCATCAAGACCACCGCCGGGGAATGATTCAAACCGGTAGAGATATAAATCTTCACCGCCGGTATTGGTCGAGTCCGTGGAGGTTCTAGTTTGTCCCGCGCTGGGCGGTTCATCACTGCGGGGGCGCGGTTCATCGTTACCGGTGGACTAAATTTCGGCAGTGATACCGGCGGTAGTGATGAACGATTCTGTAGTAGTGGAGTGCCATTGCGGTCTCCGTGTCGGTGGGTTTTGCAATTGAACTTCAATCTGTAATAAGGGTGACAATCCTAAAATATAAAGCTTGACATGTTGTTGTACTGAGAGATGTTATACCTTAGTTATTGTTCCAAGGAATTTATTTATGTAGTCCTCCAATTCACCCAATTGTCGTGTGTCAATGAGGTCCCCGAGATGATTGCGGGTAATTGCTGCTAAAAATTGAGGACAAGTTGGATGTTCCAGTTCCTTTTCCCAACGTGGAACGCCACTAGTTGCATTTGATCATCCTCCGTTGTTTCCTGGGCTAGAAAAAAATTATTGCATTTATACAGCCAATGGGTAGGATTGCCCTCACCATTATATTCTAAAAATACCAGCTTGAGTGCGTTGGGTTGCCGTTTAGGTGGATCCAGGGGTTGTTTGGTTGGTTTTGCTGGCTGAGAAGATGTTGGTAATGCAGTGTGGTGGATGGTGAACTCGTCATTGTTCGAAGGTAGAGGAGAGCGCTTAGACGGTGGTACGTACTTGTCGATGGATCGCGGTGAGCGGGATGTGGCCTCCATTGCTGCTATGTACTCGTTGATATCGTTGTGTAGCTTAGCCATGAACTCCTTGCTCTAGTTAGAAGCCATGGGATCGCCAGGTTTCCGAATATCAATCAGCTCATTAGACCGGTCAGCGAGGGGAACAATGAGGGTCATGATGTGGCGCAGGTGGTGGCGCGGCAGACGCACACGCGTGCGCCCGAGGCGGGCGGTGGCGTGGGGATGAGGGCGGCGGCGTTGGAGGACACAAGCTAAAGGGATAAACCCTAAATTATTGTTTCTCCAAAATTCTCCCTTTATATAAGGGGGTTTACAATTGCTAATGGGTCAGGACCATTAGACTTTACTTTTTTCTCTAATAAATTATAAAATAAAATGCTTAATAAATTTCAATTAACTACTGAATAATTAGCCACTTTATTTATTTCTGGCAACTCTTTTGCTGAGTGTGACAGTGTCCAATCGATCCGGTAGGTTGCTAACATTGCAATAAGTTATACTACACGTATGTATAATAAGAAAAAAGTTCACTTTTCCTCTCCAATTTTTACGAAAGTCACTTTCCTCTCTGAATTCCAAAACCGGATAAACGACCTCCCTCAACTTTTTTAAACCATGTGTTTTACCTCTCTCGAGTGGTTTTGTCGTATTCTTTTTTATTTATTTTTGTTAAATAATTAAAAATCATAAATTAAAATGGACTCCAAATAAGTACATCTACACAGGGAATATATAATATGGTATGCTTTAGTACAAAGAAGTTTTTGCTATAGATTCAGATCAATGTTTTTTTGTAATTAGTTGAAATAATTCATAATTGCAACTTCTATTGTTCAATTATGGCAAAATTTTAATGGTGGCATAATTATTGTATGCTTTGAACTATAGTTAAAATTCCATACTCATTGGATCATGTATCACCACTACCGTCCCACTTTCACTTTTGGCACTCGGTAAAACCTGGTCACCGCCTTCTTGCGCCCATGTTTTTTTTACCAAAGGTCATTTCAGCACTTGCAACGGCTTTGCCGAGTGCCTAACAAAAAGCACTCAACAAAGATGTCGTGGTCTAATACCACCGTCACACGGTAATATCTAATGTGCTCCGATGGCCTAGCTCGAGACAATGACACGGGATGTATACTGGTTCGGGGCGTCACGCGCACCCTAGTCCAAACTATCCGAGCTCAAATGCTCATACCGGGCTAGTACAAGCAAATCGAGAGAGGGAGCGGGCTCCCAAGTCTCTATGATTGAGGCGAGTGCCAATATCGAGTGGAGGGAGGAAGAAGGCCGGAATGCTATGAAGCTAAGAGTCTTGCCCCAAACCGATGGCAAGCGTCCCCTTTATAGTCGCAAGGGGAGTGTACATGGGCGCCATTGCGGTCGAGGGCTAAAGAGGGGGAAGGAAGTGAGGTAGTGAGGGTGGAGACGTGAGAGAAGTCGGCCGATGAGCTCGTGGCCGCCGGTGAGAGCTCGATTCGAGCTCGGAGGTGTGTCGGGCGAAAATTGGTCGCCGCCGACGCTGGATTCGCGGGTTAGGGCGGTGGTCACCGTCGCCATGTCTCCAATCGTAGTTGAACGGGTCCTCGGCATGGGCGCGCCATACCGTGGATGGGGTAGATGTACATCGGATGTACCCGCCTGGAGCTGTAGCGGAGTTGTTGGAGGTGATGGGGTATGGCGAAGTGGTCAGACGGCTGCCCTTCGCCATCGCAACCCCGCATGGCTAAACCGCCCGACTTGTCGAGAGAGTGGTTGGCCAACTCCCGTACCCGTAACTTCCTTGAGAAGGCGGGCGGACGAGCTCTCGGCGGATAGAGCTCGTTGAGTGGGAGCTCGGCGAGGCGGAAAGGGGTCTCTACGCGGCGAAAAATGGGAGAGCTCGAAAGGGCGGAGAGTTGTCTTTGTCCGGAGGGCTCGTGTGTGAGACCTCGAGCGAGGCGGAGAGTGGGTTCGCTCCCGAGCCCTGATAGAGCTTCCCTAGAGAACCCAATCGAGGCGGAGGTGAGATCCTCGGCCGCCCGTGCTAAGCTCGTATGAAGACTTCATACTTGATGGAGCATCTAGTCTTGTTACGTGTTTCGTGAAGTCGATGGTCCGGGGTTGCTCCGACTCGTTGATTGCGAGTTGAGTGCTTGTTTAGGGATATCCCGAATATCGATCCCCACAAAAAAGAGCTATTTGCGGGTCGAAGTTTTTGTCGATTTAGTTTTGTCATGGGCAGTGACGAAGCCAAAAATATAATTTTAGGGCGGGCTAAACAATACATAATCAAGCTTAGCCCGTCCTAATATAGGTAATTATACAAAAAAAATTAAGGAGGGCTTAGGTGGGGCTCCATGTAGTTTAGAGCTATAGGGAGGCTCGAGCCCGGTCCCCACCCCCCCTAGTAGATTACTGATTCCGGTAGGGAAGGACCAAACCTGGTGGTGATAAAGATTTTGCAGCGGGAATTAGCTCAGCAGCATCCATGCTAAGTTTAATTTAGGAGTCAGGTCTAGGTGTATAGTTTTTTAACACAAAAATTACTAATTAAGCTATTGTTTACTCCAATTGGTGTATCTAAAGAACAAAAAGATCTATATATATGGTTTAGTTGTCTTAGTATTACTATAACTCTTGTTCTTATGGTTGTTGCACTGTTGTTGCTCATATTATTACATCTACTTTCTTAGCACGCATGCATGTTTTTCCAAATTTTCCTTTCCTCATATATCGGCTTGTTATAATTTATAAAGACCAAAATTTTATTTTATATTTTTCAAGAATAATAGGACCTGACCTGTCTATCAAATGAAACCAGACAAAGTATCATCTTAGGAAGAACCTCTAGAACAAAGCTTCCTACGTCTTAAATAATCACTTATATATTTCCGGTGCTCGAGTTTTGAAAGTTGATTTCAGACAACACTTTTGTAAAACCAATTATAAATAAATTTTTACTTTTGTCATTTGTCTTTGTTTCGTAACATATCAAATGTTTGTCTTTGTCTGACTATAGAAATAATTGTAAATTGTTAATTGTCTTTGTGTCAACACATATTAGATTTGTCGGGTTTGTGGTTGTGACTTTTTATATTCTCAGAACAAAAAATTGCAGATTATGCCAGTGTAAATGCAACGAACTGAAGTTGCAACTTCAGTATGAAAATATATATGCATTATTGTTACTACCTAAATTTCAGTAAATTCTTAAAAGAAAATAAATTTAGCTTGTTTCTTTTGTAAGCGAAAACTCATAAGCGCTGATATAATGAGCAGGTGATCAACAAGGAAAAATACTAAAATTCACTCCCCAATCAATGCAAGAGCGAGGTTCATGATGATCAGATGATGAGATGGTACAAATTAAATACAATGACCACAATTACACATCGAAATTCTTGCTGCAGTTTGGGCATCTAGGTACACACGTTACAGCAGCAGGTGTCCTCCTGGATCAGACGCTGCTTCACCACTTCCAGAAAACGTTGGAGCCGCACTTGAACTTCTCCTTCCCCTCGCACTCAATCTCGAGGTCGTCGGTGATGAAGGGCACTTTCTGCAAGAACACAAGCACGGACGACACGCATGGCACAATCGATTCATCAGATGGTCAAGCTAGAGAGGTTTCCTGAGTGAGCTGATGAGTTATATATGAGTGTGAGGATCGAGCAAAACCTTCTGCTTGGCGAGGTCCTGGCACCCAGTGAAGTTGTAGGGGAACGTGCAGCTGCCGAACTCGACGGTGTAGGCGCGCGCAAAGTTGGCGCCGCTGGTGGCCAGCCTCTTCTTGTCGTTCAGCTCCTGATCGGTCGGATCGCAGCAAAAATCTTGTCAGGCTTGAGGTTCACTACTTCCATGCATCGAAACAAGCAACAACTCTGATAAATACTTATTACACGAAAAACTCTGACCTTGTTGGCCTTGCTCTTCTCAAGGTACTCATCGATGATCCCGGCCTTGGCCGATCCGGTGGTGGCAGTGACGGCGAAGACGGCTGCCAGGCCGAGCAGCGCGGCGCGGCGGCCCTCGGGCGCGACCAGCTGCACCCGCTTCGCCGGCGACGAGGCGGTGGCGGCCTGGGGCACTGCCGCGGCGGGCTTGAGGCCGACGACGCTGGAGTTCACGCCGGCCATGACTTGGTGTGGTGTGGCTGATCGACTGGTTGTGCGTGCTTGGAGCTTGGTTGGCTGGCAGCTGCAGGGAGAGTAGAGTGGTGATGGTTTTGTTTTTGATCGTGGGTGGCTGTAGGTGCGGTGGACGGGAACTGACGCTGGCGAGGGTTGTGGTTGTGGTGGTGGGCGTGTGGATAGGGTGAGGCTGCTTCCATCCCATTGGCTGGGGCTCTGCACATGTGGCACAGTACATTATCCAAATGGCGAGGGTCCCCGTGTGACACGTGGCATGTGCCCCTTGGGTATACAGATCTTGACGAAGGTATTGCTTGCTTAGGTGGCATGTATGGAGGCATGTGACTTTCAGAGTCTCCAACCCCATTCCACTTTTATTTAGTGCCATATCTTGCTATATATGTTTCCTATAATAATATCTAGAGCCACCATAAGATGTACACTCCCTCTGTTTCAAATTATAAGTTCTTTTGAATTTTTTTGATACATCCATTTAGTTATGTATCTAAATATAATATATTTCTAAATACAAAACAAAATGAATGAACAAAAAATCAAAGTGACTTATAACTAGAAGAAACAGGAGTAGTAGTGTCTACTTACATTACTTGAAGTTGTTTTCTATTTTTAATTTAAATTGCCTCATGTTAATTTCATACTAGTCATCCATTCGAATCTGTTTCTTATGACGAGCCCAAACACATTACACATTCATCTAAAGCTCTGTTTGAATATACTGGCTGCTATTGTTTGGTCCAACTAGTGAAATTGTTGTTAGTTGGGAATTCAGTTTGAACCCAACCAGGGCAGTGCATATAAGGAAATATGTGCAGTTCCGAATTAAAATCCCAATTGGATATCATTAAAATCCCTATGTTGTATAAAACGTGTTGTAGTTTCATTTATATCTCAAGTCAAACTTTTCTATCTTTAAAAAATTTAAGGTGTGTTTGGTAGAGCTCCGGCTCCATCTAAAGCTGCTGACTCTAGATCCTTTGGTGGAGCAATTTTATTTGGCTCCCATTCCTCTAAAAAAAATTTGGTAAAACAAATTTTCATGATAGATAAAAAAAAAGTATAATGTTCGTTTTAGTTTCTTTTTATCCTTCCCTCGCTCTCTCTCAGCCTCTGCCTTAGCCATGTTGCCTCCCTAACCTCGCTCCACCTCCCCCACACGCGTCGCCTCCATTGTCCACACTTTCCTCGCTTCCATCACGCCTCACCTGCCTCGACGCCTCTGCCTCATGCTCTAGTTGTCGTCTGCCCTGCATTTAGGGAGGGCCCACGTGCATGGACGACAAAGGAGTTGTGTGTAAATCCCAGTCAAGCGAGGCATATAGTGCTTGTTTGATTGGTCATGACATGGAGCTACTCCAGGAGCGCTACCAAACCGGACCTCATACAACGGGAAATCTAAACATCACTTTGCGCGTCAATTATCTATTGCACACCATCAACAGATTTTTCCTTCCCGGCCTGTTTTTTCTTATTGGTCAAAATTAGAAAAAAAAAATTACTTAGAAACTACATTCTGAAACTAATGAAGTATTTGAGAGTAATGACTTATATCTTCACATCATCGTTTTGTCATGTATGCTACTGACACGTGGGACCCCTAACACATCTCTGAGGAGTGCCCAACTGCCCATTCTGCTTGTTTCTGATTCCACCAACACCCAGTTTCCTATGTAGCAACCTCTCTAATATATTGTATTGCAGTATATCGTTCAAACGTACTGTAATATTTTACCATCATTATTTTGCTTCAGATCCCAACGCCGAGGAAATCGAAGAATTGCACATCGTCCTTCCTCTTTGCAACCGCATCACCGCCATTGTCGTCGCCATGGCCAAGTTCTTTGCTCATGTCATGACGACGATGGCCATCCAGTAATGCGGCGGCAGTGGGCACGTTGCAGTTCCTGATGACACAGTACGTTCCAGTTGGGCTCCTGAGGCCGAGCGGCCCGCCGCCGGAACCAGGCATCGTGAAGCACAGCGAGCGGGTGTTGGTGGTGGCCATCGTCGCCGGCGGCGACGGGAAGCTTCCGAACTGGAAGTACTGAAACGACGGCTGATGACGACGAGACTGAGCACCCGCGGTGGTGGCGACGTCGATGAGGCCGGTACGGCCGCCGGAGCTGTGGTGGTGGCGGCGGCGGCGGGCCATGACGACATGCCAGTGGTTCTTGACGGCGTTGTCGGTGCGGCCCGGGAAGAGGCGGGAGATGAGCGCCCAGCGGTTGCCATGGGCGCGGTGCGCCTGCAGGAGCAGCTCCTCCTCCGCCGCCGTGAAAGGCCGCCGGTTGATCCGCGGGTCCAGCTGGTTGAACCATCGCAGCCGGCAGCTCTTGCCTACGTCCATCCATCATCCATGTCATTGATGCCATGCACAAATAACAAACGAATGGCATATATGCATGGATAGTGCATCTAGATCTGTATATATGCATGGATGTGTCATGAATGCATAATCGTCCAAATGATGAGTATGAAATATAATCTGAATAATAATCATCACATATAGTTTTTTTTTCTGCAGTTCCAACATGTGGTACATGGCATTTTTGTAAAGTAGCAAAGATGCATATATAGATGCCTCATGAACTTGAAATGAACCATGCAAGGTGGCATTGGAAACTATATCTAGCATATCTTATTACTCGTTTACATATCAACTTATAGGCCACATATGTGTACAAAATCAAATACAAATGGTAGGTGATGAACATCGTGCCCACTTTTCTTGTCACTCCATCTATATCGATGATGCTAGAACTAATAAAATTGGCAAAAGCCTAAACGAACGAGAAGGAACAAAACAAATATACATCATGATTAATTAAAGAAACAAATATGTTGTTCAAGTCATGGCCGGTGAGCAAACTTTTCCTTCATGTACATACATGATGATGTATATAATTCGTCAGAAAACGGAGAAACGACAATCAGTTGAAAGAGTTTGAAGTCAATTCACAGAGCTAGCCCAGCTTAAGGCTACCTTACCTGATCTCCCCTCCAGATTCTCAGCAATGGAGTTCCAATTCTGCGGGCCGTACTTGTCGACGAGCTGCCGCAGCTTGTCGTCCTCACCGGGCCGCCAGTGGCCCCTCGATGGCCTGGTGGCCCTCGACTTCTCCATTAGCTAGCTGGAGTGATCGAGGGCAAAGCTATTAGTAGCCAAAAGAACTAAGTATATAGTGAATGAGAGGGCTTGCTTAGATGATGATCGAGCATGGCAAATAGGATGTTCGTTTAAGGTTTTGGATGGAGGCCACACTCTTGTTTAGTTTGCACGACAAGAGGGCGGCTTAACAAGCTCTTTCAATCCACCACCGTACCTTATATTTCTCTACGAATTTTATTTGCAGATAAGATACACATACCCAGCTATATATTGTATATGTATCACATCGTCTGTATATATGCATCGTCGACCTTTCAGCAATTGGCCCTAATGAGCTATATATCCTGTGTCACTGCAGCTCTCGTGTAGTGTAGACTAGCTAGCGTATTGCACGCTTAACTTCCTTGACAATATTCTTTCGTCATCACCGATGATCGAGATATTTTCTCTCGTACATTAGATTAGTAGAGAGCAAACTGATGGTCTGCATCATCTGCGCCTCATGGGTCATCAGTGTCATCGTCTTTATGTTCTTGTTCATTTCTGCACAATTCCCTGGACAGATCGATAACAACGTCTTTTTTCCCATATTTATATATCAATAGTTTTGAGCACAGTAAAATGGCTGCGTCGTCTTTCATCGGACTAGATAGTCTAGATACTTGCTAGCATATGGTAAAACTGTGTGGAAGGAGTACAAATAGTAGCAACCCAATAAACAGTTAGGATAAGCATGCAAGCACTAGGCTATTTGAGTAATCGAGAGTGGTTGCACCCTCAAGCCTTAGAATACAGGTTCTACGTTACGTAGATGAAGCCAGATAACTCCCTCCGTTCCAAATTATAAGTATTTACTTTTTTGGTACGTCCATTTTTGTATGCATCTAGATAAAATAATATAAACTAAATGGATGAATAAAAAAAAAGACTTATAATTTGAAACGGAGGGGGTATCCATTTATCTAAAAAGATGATTTTATGAAATAAAAGGAAAGCAAAGAGGATGCATATAACAGGAACAAAAAAAGGGGGCACAAAATTATCTAAATGTGAGTTTGCATTAGAGAAGTAGCGGCACAAGAAAGAAGGGCAAAATATGTGGCATGTGCAGCAACCTTCCACTAAGTTTAATATAATTACTCTTTTTTAAGTAGTAAATGCATTTATTTCTGCTTCTTTTTTTGTATTGGTTACACTATCGTTTAAAAGGGAGTTAATGATGCTGATGCTGTAACTTTGTGATTTTATTATTACCCACATATAAGCATTTGGCATTAGAATTATAATTGGTTTATTTATCATTTGTTCAGGCCTTGCTATCAATACACAACAAACAACAAATATAATGGGAAAGACCAAAATTTTGATGTATATTCATTAATCATGTCGAATACTTACACTGAATAGAATGTTTTTTTTATGAAAGTTGGATTAGAATGTACTGTATTGTGAAGAATAGAGTAGTTAATAGTTACTTTGAATGATAATTATGCTGCTTTCTCTCAGATAAGATTATGATAACCATTGAAACATGAAAGCACCATTGCAACTGCTGGTAATAGAAAAGCCATTTATGGTTACCAAATCCAAACTTAAAGAGTCTCATCACACTGTAAACATGACTTGGCTCTCTAAGAATGTAACTCTTTACCTTGTGATAGTGAAGAAGTGTTTTCTGAAGTATTGTTTATTGCAGAAAGTGGTTGGAGTTGAAGAGATGGAAGGACTAGATGAATGAAGTGTTGTCGCGCAAGACTATGAATTGACAGTTCAGAGGCTAGCACGTCAGAATCGTGCAATTTAGCATTTTGTTAGAAGGCAGAACCAATAGCACTAGTTATCATGCATGGACCATGTAAACTGAGAATTTCTGGTTCTTAAAAATTAACTCAATAACAAATAGAAAATCATTTTGCTAGCTAACAGTAGAAGGCCAATTCAATTGTACAGCTTTTTAGAAGGCTAAAAGGTAAAATAAAAACTGGAACTTTAAGCATATTATTTCATAAATATACATGTGGCTTCAGGTGGTAAATGCAAATGCATAGTAGGAAAAGTTTTGTGCCATCATCTACTTATCTACTTTTTGTAGCTGAAATGACTTTTTCCTTCCTTTCATGTACAAAACAAGTTGAGGTTACTTTCTGGGCTATGAAGGTTACCATTGTCATATATTTATAGTAGTAGGCTGACTCAAAAGGAGAAACCCAGGTTAGAACCGTTCTTGTTCAAAGGCAACGTTGAACTGAGAGTGACAAGCAACCAGTACTAATTAACCCAACGGATAAAAAAGGACACTAAGAAAACTATCCAGCTAACTAAAGTGCATCTCGACAACCATCGCGAAGTTGTGTTACTGATATATTAAACAACTGGGTGCACACCAAGTTATATATATATGGTGGTTTAAATTTGGTGCAAGTGTGAATGATACTCTTATACAAACCAATTAGATTTGCTCTGGCACAATAATGTGCACTCCCTCTGTTCCAAACTATATATAGCTCCTCAGGCACACTGAGCACTGATTATATTCACTTTGTTGGAACATTCATTATCATGCACTAACTCTGTTGCAAAACTATAAGACATTTTGGCTTTTCTAGATTTGTTAATTAATTCTACTATGTAGGCATATTTATATGTCTAAATGTAAAAGCTAAGAATCTGCTAGAAAAGTCAAGTCTTGTAATTTGGAATAGAGGAGTAATAATAAATATATTAACAAAATCATATGTTGTTGCTACCTTATTAACAAGTCCATGAAGTTGGTTCGTTGGAGCTCGTAATTGGAGCGTTAATCGATTATGATCATTCAGCTGATTAGACGTGTTAGCCTTGGTATCTGACATACTAACGACATGCAAAAACTAGTTGTGCAGCAAGAGAATTTATCACGCATTTACATGTGTGTGCATTCTTGCTGAGATTATTGAATGATCTCATGCTCCTTTAATTTACATTATCAGTTCCCACTAGCATTTGAGATGTCTGTCACAATGCACAAGACATTTCAATCTGAATACAATAGAAAGTATTTCCTACAACATAAGTTAGTGGTGGCAAACAACTCAACTGCCCTGCAAGAACCCATGAGCAAATTCAATCATGTTTTCTTCCTAGAAACAATCATGCTCGCGTCTACATTCATCTCCTACCGCCAATTTGTTGTTCCTTGAAACAAGCCAAACTGGCATGAGTTGCTAAGTACACCACCAACTAATTTAAGAACTTTCTAGAAAGCAGTCATCAACAGGTAATTAATATTTCTGTCATTGTAAGAAAGCCACATAGTTGACCCCAGAACTACACCCAATTTTATATTATACAACAAACCTACTTGAAGATTGAGTGAAAGCAACAAGCAGCCATACATCCTGGTCATGAATTTAGCTCTGAGCTTCTGTCCATCGAGAATGATTTGGGATCAACAAACTCAATAGCTGCCCGTATATTTGGAATTCATCTGGAATTCGGCTGCATCAGGATTAGGTTCACGTGTCATATTGTCATTTACCTTGCTTCTTTCAGCAATGGCTAAAGTTCTTTCTTTATGTTTTACCTCATTCCATTATTTAAAAAAATACAAACATATCATAGGTGAAACAAATAACAGACTGATCAACTGCCATTTTTATTGGGTTGTTGCTGCAGACTACAGCGGTTGCTGTCTTGGTTCACAGCTACTCCGCTTCTACAGTCTACAGCCGGTGCAAAAAGTGCAGCTGATTGGACCCAAAAGTTGTTTCAAAGGCACCGTGTTTGATATCATATATAATGATCGAGTCATATAACACAGTTTCATCCTACCGTGTATCAAAGAGAAGGGGATTGCAATATATGCTTTTATACACTTCAGCTTAGCTACATTTTTCACAACTGTAAATGGTAAAGGCTCATAGTATTATGAATTCCAGAACTTGATTTAATATCACAATAATATGGTTGTTACAACAGCTTCCTACATTCCTCTGTAATAAGTATATTACACGTTGCTTACTACCCATAGAACAGTTCCGATAATGGCATCTACAGACTAATCCTAGCCTGGCAAAAAAAGGCAGCATGAGAATATCTTTCAAATTCAATCCACAAATCTATGTCAGCCAGAACTTTTCACATCAACAGGTCAGCAACTCAGCATGCATGCCTGACACCCTTCTATAATCGCTGAAGCCATATCCATCAGTACACTAATTCGGAGATGCCTGTCAAGTGTCAACAAACAATTCAGAACAATGCACTGCTTCCAGAAAAGAACATGTAGGAAAAGGAGTGCATAAATATACTTACAATTAATGTTTAACGCAGGAGAAGCATAGAGCAACTTCAGCTTGGGCTTGTAAATCTCCCAAAGCTTGAACAATAGTTTCCCGGCTCTCTATTGTTTGTTCTTCATGGTGAAGCATTTTCCGTAATCTTCATGAAATAGCACAATTACAATGTATATCCAGTTGGCATTGCATATGCTTTTTAAAGCATTAATATCCAAATTTTCATGTGGGTTATGTAAGCATCATTTTTTGAGCTATAGTAGGAATTATATTGGAATAAGAAAGATTCATCTAACTAAACTATATTCGACAATGCAGCACAGCACAAAGCAACAAACACAAAGTGGCCCTAAAGGCAGCATAGTGAGTTCATCGCTCAGTAAGCAATTGCAATAGAACAGCTCTAAGATAAACTGATAATGGTGCTACTAAAGGTAACATGGGGCAATGATTTTGTAACTTAATGGACAAAATTATACTAGAAAGGGAAAGGTACATGTATTGCTGATCTGCCATGACTACGTATTGCCAGTTTGCCATGAGAAACTATGTATTGACGATTTACCATTAGTAGCTTTACCTTTGCACTAGAGGAGTATCACCATGGCCAGTGCATACAATAAGCATAGCATTATCAGGTAAGGCACCATATAATTGCCTTATCTTTTTATCCAATTCACACAAAATTTCCTTCAATTCAGGACAAATTTGACTTCTTGCTTTTTTTGAAGCAGTTTTTCCATCACATGTTTTTAATGCAATAGCCTCTGCGACACATGATTTCAACTTCTCCGGATCTTGAGCTCTTCGATGGAAGTAAGAGATCAATCCTGAGAACTGAGTCCAAATGAAGGCAACTTTGTCATTCTTCACCTGCAGTGGGAATGTGGGATTTCAACTTATGTATGAAAACATCTTAAAACATTTTGGTAAGAACATCTACACCTAGAAATGCATTTCCACCAACCTCCTTCATTGATCTGGAGAGGGCATCATCATCAGAAAAAACAGCAATTGAATTGCAAGAAGTATCTGAATATCGCTCTAGAACAGACACGTCATCAATAAGAGAGCATTTTTTCCCACACTCATGCAGTATAGTTGTCAATTTCCGCCTTGACAACGATGGTTGGGAACCAAAATCAGGACCTGGTTAAAAAGTTATAGTAAAGTATCAACAAAATGATATCCTTATGCCATGTTGTTTCCCTGTCCGCATTAGCGATTTACAGAAATGGCAGTCAAAAGTAACAGCAAAAATGCTTTCTTAGTTCTTACCATGTCTTATTTTCAAGATAGCTAGTTCTAGAGCAGCTCTAGCATCTTCCACACTGTCATGCCCAGAACCTGTGTTCTGGATCTCCCGGCCAAGAAATTTTTTTGTCAAGACACGCAAAGCAATCTTACAGCGAGACCCTCGATTATACTTGTACAAAACAGCTGTGTCGATGATCAAACCATGGGACACCCGTAATGCCATAAGGTCATTTTCCAAAGAATGTCCAACAAGAATTGTTTCTTTATATACAAGTCGAACAAACTCTTCCTGGAAACACAAACAGAACAGTGTAAAGCACAGGCAATGTTTCATGACATCCTGATGTAAACATATGAAAGAAAAACACTTAAAAAATCTAAAGAATAACCTGAATTTCCTGTAGGGTTGTGGACACGTCAGCCAACATCTCAGCAGTGATTCCACTGAACCTGCTCTATTAAAAACAATTACATCACGTTGGACACTTTTTTGAGTGAAATATACAGCAGGGGAGGCCCCCAATATGAAGTTTATTAAAATCAAAAGGAGAAACAACACTGTACAAAGGTGACACAGCAAGTGACTTAGGAGCTACACAAAAAGCTGCCCTGGGGAGGCAGAAGAACTAGGCTAGAACTATACAGGAAAAGAACTTAGACGCTTTACATCACATTGGACACTTAACAGCCAGTTCAGAATATTATGACAAATGAAAGTTCATATAACAAGTAATCAGTTCTTTAATGGGGGTATTGCGTTTCTACCCTTCCTGAGAAGGCCAATTGTGATTCTACCCTCGCTTTTAGTCATCTTGCATTTTTACCCTTACTCTGTTAGAAGGAAGCCTCAGTTTACCCCTCCTTTGTATTCAGTTAGTTATTTTGATTTTAAAAAAAATCAGAAAATATGGGAACCCTAGTAAAAAAAACCCAATGGACACAAATGCCCTTGGCCACTCGTACAGAACAGAAACGCGTTTGGTTCGTTCAGTCCCGTCCGCCGCCCGACTCCTTCACGCGGACGCCGGCTTCACGCGTCGCGCAAAGCAGGGTCGGGGAGGACTTCCGGCGGCGACGGGCGGCCCCGTCTTGGCGCTGGCAGGCGGTGGCCCGTGCACGGGCACGCAGCAGCAGCAGCGGCTCCAGGCGGCTCCAGCGGCAGGGTCGGGCAGGCTGCGTCCGCGCGAAGCAGGCGTCGCCGGCTTCCCACGCGTGAAGAAGGCCATGGCGGCAGTCCAGCAGGCAAGCAGCAGCGTAGGTGCCATGGAGGCTCCTCCCAGGCGGTTCAGGAACAGCAAGCAAGTACCCATCTTTCAATCTCTGAGTGGGACGAATTGTTTTTGGCTTTAGGTAATGCCACTAATTTTGGTTCCAATTACTCTAACTGAGAATACTTGTGAGAGAAACTGAGAATCGACGACCTTACTGATTGAAGTTCAAAACTGTCCTATAAAATGGTGCAATGGAATGTAAATCTGTAACCATCTAGATTTTTTAGATGAATTTTACTATTTAAGTGTCTTGGCTTAACTTGAGCGAAAATGATTGTCTTTTCTGCAACTCATATTATTCCAAAAACCTACATTTGTTACATTGTGCAATGTGCATTAGGTGATTTTGGAGAATCAGCTTCCAAATGTTAATGACAACGAAAACTCAATGGGACTTGAGAGTTATAAATGGAGGAACTAAGTGATTTCCTTTTGATGTCTTTGTCTGTAGGTTTGCCTGCCCTGGTGAGGGCCTCCCCAGTGACATTGTCCAGGATATGTTCAGCAATGCCCAATGGTCAACCCAAGAAGGCGTAGGACTAAGCACATGCAGGAAGATCCTCCAATTGATGGGTGCAATGTCCAATACATCAGGGAGTCAGAGCGGAGTTTCTTCCTTATCGTCCTCGAGCTACCCCAGCCTTGTCCAGCAGCTGGTAGAGAAATCAGCTGATATGTATCTATATTTGCATGTTGTGTGGAATTATATGTAATAAGTTGTGTAATGTTGCTGCCATTTTTTAAAAAAAACATAGGTAAAATCACAATGCACACGAGAAAAGTAAGGGTATTTTTGCAAGGGCAAAGTTGTCCTAAAATGGCTCAGTTAACACCGTTAGCACCTGATAACGGAGTAAGGGTAAACTTGAGCTTCGTTTTTACAAAACAAGGGTAAAAATGCAAGATGGTGAAAAGCGAGGGTAGAATCACAATTGGCTATCTCAGCAAGGGTAGAAACACAATAGCCCCTTCTTTAATATACATAATAGAATGGACAAGCATCAAAATACATGTATTTTGACATCCAAGTTACAAAATAACCATATCAAAAGAAAAAGTTGGCAGAAAAAACATAATATGGTGCCTACTAACCATAAAGGGGAGAGGTAAAAGCACCATATACCTTGTATTGTAATCAGTGATTGGATTAGCAGGCTTAACTAGTTTATCTAGCACCACCTGAAAAGATTCTCAAAGTCAGAACTCATTGAACAGCATGGTGTGATGAAAAGAATGGACCACACAGGAGCACAAGGGAAAACATCCTCATACAATTGGCAGGAGTTGGAATTACACACTGAGAAAACAATTGTTCTAAGAACTCACAGAGCAATAAGCAACATGCCATAAAAAAAAGGTAAGGAAACTAGGAAAGAAAAGTTTGTACCGATCCTTTAATATCAATTAATGTCACTCTTGTAAGCTCAAATCCAGCTGCCGTCACACACTGCAAAGGTTGCAAATTATCATTAAATATATTCAACAAATAGTATTTGTAAGTATTTATGACACCGGCAGTCCAGCACAGTTGTAATAACAATAAAATAGCAATGCCTTCTCAAATATCATAACACAAACAGTAGTGAATTTTTTAAAAAACAAAGCAATGGCTTCAAACCATACATCACTACAGTTATAAGGAGTCACATTACCATTTCACAATCAAGTGCAAGAACTTTATGTGGTGAGGAATCTGAAGGAGCTGAAACAGTTGGGACAAAACCTAAAATGGCAATGATAAACAGATGTCATAAGAATAATAGGCATTATTATTAAAGGGCAAGGAGAAGGACAACAAAATACTCCCTCCAGTCCAACATATAGGATGTTTCAGTTTTATCCATTGAAAATCTCTAACTTTGACTGATTTTTTACAGAAAAAATACACCAACTTAGACAATAACAAATTATTTTCATTAAATCCACCATGAAACGTCTTTACTGTGCAGTTATTTTCAATAATTTTGGACAACACCAAAGAAGTTTGAATTAGGACAAAACTGAAATGACATACATTTTGGAACAGAGGGATAAAAGGTAACCTGGTAAATTGAAACAGTAGCCATTATCTTCCAAGTCTTTCTGTGAAAGTGTGTAATATGTAACAGGAAATGGTATGTCCCCAAGATCATCCAGACTTGATAGTTTTCCTGAGACCAAAATGAAAATATTAACCAGTTGCACAAAACAAAAATTCTCAATCAGTTCAAAAGTGCCTGTTCTTCCATGAACAAAGTTATATCTACTCTAATGTCAATAAACATACACATACAACAAATAAACAAATCGCTAGAGAAATAAGAGAGCATCTTCAGCTTAGAGAAGCAGATAATAAGTTGCCAGCAAGAGCAAGAGATGTACTATATGGCTGATACTATAAGATGAGTTAGGGAGAAATACTGCTATAGTCATAAACTTATGCAAGATACTATAATGACAGTACATTTGTGATGAAATATGACTGACAAAAACACAATTAATATTTAGAGAAACATATAAAGAAAAAAATCATCTGTAATGTCAACTTAAAATCAAAAACTTGTGACCAAGTAAGGGCAATACAAAAGGATTGAATTTGTCAAATCAGTATGAGAATCTTTGAAATAAAGAATGCCAGCACAACTGCATGTTCGAGAGAAAAAAATAGCATGCCAGTCTTCATATAAGCTCAAATCTTCCAGTGGCTATCACAAATTCACAATAATGACAGACCAACACTAGGCCCAATGAAGCAGAACACTTTAAATCCTAAATCACGATGACAACACAGTGCTAATAAGTCAAGACATACCATCAGGTTTAGATGGCTGATTTGATGTTTTTACGTCACGCTTTCTCTTTACTCTGCAGGTTAGGAGCGCATCAATGGTGTGCCTCTCATCCGGTATACAGCTGCTAGAATAGGATTACATTAGCAATGCCTCCATGTACGAAGAAATTATACATTCTCCCTAACTGTAGACAATAACACAAAATGCACAAACCTTGAAGCTAGAACAGGTTTCGGATTGCCACATAATTCTTTCAGAGAGGAAAGAAGTCGAGTTTGTGACATATATAAAGCTGCATCAAGGCCAGGAACATATAGTAGGACGACTTTGGGTATAAGAGGTTTGTTCTGAAAGCCAACAACAGGAGTATTTGTTAATATTTGTGAAAGGTGACAGCTAACCTACAACTAATAGAAGAAGAAATCAAATGCATTGAAGAGCGGGTTGATCACAGAAGTGCTGTGAAAAACTCAGTTAAGATTCATTGAGTGTGATGAAGATAACTGCAAGAAAAAACCAAGCTCTACAAATTGAAACTATGATAACATGTCAAAACCTCAAAAAAGCCAGAAATGTCGAAAGAGCATATCAGAAGGACAAGTACCTTAACAAACACCCAAGAAGGTAGCATGCCGTCACCAATAACCCAAGTAACTAGACCCTGAACATCCTGCATTACAACAAAATGGCTCTTTACTAAACTACAAGAACAAGAAGCGTTTTCACAAGTTACATTGAGCTTTTGTTATGAACGAACCTGCAGATTTAATGTAGAGTTTAAAGCAGCCTCCTTGAAAATGACATCAGGCTTCGCCTGGACAGGGTAAACAAGAAGAGACAGTATGAGTTGGAAGCACAAAAAAAAAAAGGCAGCTAAAATGTCCATAAGCAAAGCAAGCAAGCAGCAGCACAAGAACGATTCACCGACAAGCAGACAACTAACAGCTAAGTTTTAAACTAAATGAAGGTTTGAGAGTATACACTAATTTAATTAATAAATAGGCAACATGCCATCACCAAATAGTCAATTATTATGCCACGCCGATAGCTCTAGTACAAACAAGTGATTTTGAATTCGACTTAGAAAGTCCCTAATTTGATGAGCCACCCCTAAGTTGATGAGCAGGTTCTGAAATCTGAACACACAGTACAGATAGCATTCCTCAAGATGAGCAGGTTCTGCAGGGTGCAGCGCCCAACTTTGCCATACAGCGGAGATTATAAAAAATCCACTAACCGAGCAACAGAGAACAAAAAAAAAAAAAAAAAATGGGATCTTTTTTCCAATAACGGATCAACTCAGCTCTGTTTGATGGCAAATCCCCTTCATGTCACACCGAAACCTTTAATTAATATTCCGAGAGGGAGGCGGGGGCGGGAGGAGAAGAAGCAAGAGAGCACGTACGTTAGGGCCGTACAAGTCGTAGAGCACGGAGGAGGCGCCACTGCCGCCGCCGCCGCCGCCGCCTGCCGTTGCCGGAGCCGGAGGGGGTCGACATGGAGGCCGCCGCCGCCGAGGTGGATGCCCTAGTGCTTTGCCGTTCTCGAAACTTGCAGGAAAGCCCTCCGAGTGTCGGCTTGTTTTTGGCTGTTGGACTTGGACGGTGGCCTTTCTGAAAATACAGCATTTCCTTTGGGCCTTCTGAGGATGGGGAAACAACAAGACGCCGAAGGCTGTTTGCAGATTTTTTTTTTTTTTGACAAAAGGCTGTTTGCAGATTTGGGGAGGGAGGAGCCGCCGGGGGGCGGCGTCCGGGTACTGGGGAGGAGTTTTGAGTCCGGACAAAAATAAACTGGTTGGATAACTTGTTTTCATTAAGACTATTAGTATTATATATGATTGATTTTATATAAAAAAATAAGTTGATTTTGAATGATTTTTGGATTTGATTTGACTCATTTAAAATTACCTTTATTATTCTAAATTATAAGTCGTTTTGACTTTTTTTTTTTTTGTCTAGATACATAGATGAAGGGAAAAAAAAGTCCGAGCGACTTGTAATTTGAAACGAAAGAGTAGATCTTAAATAAAACAAGTTGATTATAATAAGTAAGTTTATGTTTTTTAACAAAAAGAACTCAGAAGAAGAAGAAAAAAAAGTGTACTTAGTGTCGGGTACCAAAATAATGGGCACCCGAACATTCTCTACGAAGAAGAAATACAATGGCCCATAGTCGAATTTGGCCCAAGGCCTCCAGTAGGCGAATGGCTCCTAACCACGCCACGAATGGCGATCACGTTGACCTTGAGAGGCGGGTCACCGGGCCACCCGACCTACAAGCTTGGAGGCATTGACAAGCGTGTCATCTTTTGGTCTACAATCGGCTCACGACGGCCCGCTAACGAACACCCAATCTACAAGCTTGGAGACATCAACAAGCATTTGGACCTACTACCCATAAACGGCCCACAACGACCCATGGTAGCTCATAAAGGGTCTATGATGAGTGTTGTTGGAGTCATCAAGAGTGGAGAAGAAGGACCAAAGGTGACAACCATACCAGGCTTGATGACACCAGTCACCACTTAAACCACTAAGGAGCAAGTATCCTGACGTAAACCACCCCTGTGGGGCAGATCCGACCCCTCTCGGACCCATTTCCGCCTCACCCGAGGGGATCCTACCCAGGCATCCCCTCGGTCATCACAACTCCGCTTCGCGCCTTCGCCCGAGGGGGTAATCCCCTACCATGCCCTCGGGCGCACAAACTCCGCCTCACCCGGGGCAGGGGGGCCCTCGGGCATCGGAGGCTCCGGCCGTGTAATGGGGAACAGCCGCATTAAATGTCGTCTGCCCTACCTGTCACGACGCCAGGGTAATCGATTACCCTGGGCGATTCGACTGCCCCGTTATCCCCTCGCAAATCACGTTGATGGGTCATAAAGCAACGGGTTGCGTAATGCACCGTCTGGCGCGGGGAACTACGTCGGCACTATTCATCTTCCGATGCTACACCTCCTTGCCACGTTCCCCTTAGCCCTCGGGGCCTCACCATGACGCCTCGATGTCACCAAGGGACACACACCCCCGGGTAGAGCTCTAAGACCAACCCTCGGGACCCTCGGCTCCATCAACTACAAGACACGTGCAGGCAAAGCAAAGACACGCGTCTCCACCTCCCGACTACAACTAGGACACCCGAGCCCAGGCCTCGGGCATGCAGGCTCTTAAGGGCCCGGACAGTAGACACCTTAGCATTAGCAATCGACACGTAATGTAACACCATGCCTCCCTTCCTACTATAAAAGGGAGAGTAATGGCCCGTTATCAGGGGTCGATAGTTTGGGATTCACACACACGCTGTAATCGAGAGGTTGAAAGCCCACTTCTCCTCTCACAACTGCTTGTAAACTCTTTGACTAGGCACATTCGGTGCGAGGTAATACGAAGCGACACCCTGCTGGACGTAGGGCCACCCATGGCCTGAACCAGGATAAATACTCGTGTTCATCTCGCGCACGCCATCCGGACGGGAATGCACAACTTATAAATTTATTGCCGGTCCTTGAGACACCTCGTTTCTCAAAACACCGACACTTAGTTTCAAACATGTTCTCATGTTAGCCTATCCGTTTGTCTTGCCTTATCTTGACCTTATTCTCTATCACAGAATACTATTATATAAGCCGAAATCAGCCGTTAGCGAAACATGCACATAGTGTATTGAAACTATTGTTTGGGCCACGTTTATAAGGAGGACCGAGGAGAACACGTCCTTAAACACATTAAAATGATTGGCAATATATTGAAACTATTGTCCGTGAAACTAAGTTATTTATTTATTATATGATTGTTGTATTAAATTAAGATTCTCTAAGAGATGTTTTAGACAGTAAAGCTGATCATTTGGGTAGTAAGCTGGATTCTATTTAAAACATATTTTTTCATAAAATAAAAAATATAGATGAAAAATATTATTTAAAAAAAAAAAAACAGAACTCTTTATAGGTGAAGAACAATCAATATAACCCTTTTTGACTTATATTTTACTTAAGCATGCAAAAACAATTATGGTTACTAGTATAAATAGGGGCAAAAATAAAATCATGTGAAACCAGTCAACTCCCATTTCTCAGTGATTGTGGAGTCTAAAACGTTAGTGATCTTTTGTCTATTGTCGCAAGAATCAGAAACGACTAATGCACCAATTCAGAGTTTCAGAGTACACAAGCCCGGAATCGCTAGCTCCGTGCCCTGCATCCTCGTTATTATCGCGCACCACGTCAGCTAGCGATTTGCTTTCTTCACATCACATCTTCCTCCCCATCCACAGCAGTTTTCACATGTCAGGCCACCACCAGCACCACCATCGCCTGCACCTGCACGCTTCTCCATCTCCGGGCCACACCTCCCTCCCCATTCGCAATCTTCGCCGTACTTGGCCTCCGTCGGTCTCATTCCGCCCCCACCTGCCCCGGCCGCCGCAGTCTCTTTCTTCACCATTCCCCAAGAAACGCTCCGACCACGAAGCCGCCGCGGCTGATTTCGGGGAGGAGGAGCTGGCCAGCGGCGCGGTGGCAGATGATACGGCGGCAGAGGCGACGGAGCAGCAACAGGAGTATACGCCCAGCGTGGGCGCCGGCGGCCTCCCGGCGCTTCTTGGCGCGGGTCGAGCAGGACCGGTCGGCGACCCGGTGTTCTTCCTCCTCACCGCCGTAGCCGTCACGGTGAGACTCGCCTCTGGCCTGGGCTGCTTGGCTTCTTTTAGTTGGTTCCTTTTGTACAATATATATGCTCATGGGATGGATGATCTGCCTTTTGTTGTGTGTGTGCGGCCGGGGCCGGCCAGACGTCAGTGGCGTTCGCGAGCATGGTGGCCGTCGCGATTCCAACAATGCTAGTAAGTCCTGCGATACCGATTCTAGCTTAACCTGTAAAGTTCATCTCTGCAGTTGCTGTTTCTACTGTGATAATTTGCTTTTAGTTTGGAATGCTGCTTTTTGCTGCAATTGGTAATCATTCCAGTATTTTTCAAAAAAGATTACTACTCATTTTACTGCTTTATCCCATTGAAGCTTTGAGTTCATGGTGGTTAAAAGTTGAAACAGATATAAATAGTACACCATACTTCCTGAGTTAAGGGGTAAAGACAATCCTCCAGAATGCAATATATCTTCTATTTGGAATTCATAACAATGTTTGCCACTGGAATTAGTTGATTTGTAAGGGTTGTCATTTGTCAAAGTACAAGTATCGCGCTACATCTTCTACTTGGAAGTAATTACAATGCAGCTCCTTGTTAGTTACGAATATCAATATTCATATGTTCCAAGACTTTTTCTTTAATAACCCAGACAAATGTCTATACATCAGACTGAGTTCTATCAACTACAACCAACTTCTTGGTCAAAAACCTCATGAAATTAGTACACATGTAGTCAGAATTTCTTAAAGTTTTTGTGGGTGTGGGGGTAGATATTGTTTTCCTGAGGAGCCCACCAGCTAGTTGTTACTAAGAAGTTTGTGCTGCTTCTGTTCGAAATAGTTGGTTTTGCCCATCATATTATTTAACTGGTTCTGTAGTCACAGTGTAATTTGTCTGATACAATTTTAAGACTTCACTGCTCATCAGGCTATGAGGAGAGCTGCAAATTCATTTACCATGCTGGCAGATGCAGCTCTTGAGGAATTACCGAGTACAATGGCTGCTATAAGGCTTTCTGGCATGGAAGTCACTGATCTTACCCTTGGACTTAGTGACTTGAGGTGAGGGTGTAAAGATGGAGTACTTATTGTGTGAAATGATGTTTGGGTTCAATATACTTTCTCACAAAATTTAAGCCCATCTAGGTTTGTCTTGGTCCTAAGTCAAAATTATTAAACTTTGACCATTAAACTCAAAAGTCTTATAACAACATAAGATTGATAGTACCAGTTGCATTTCAGAAAATAATTTCATATTCTTGTTTTGTTCTATATAAAAATTTAAATATTGTGGTCAAAGTTAAAAAAGAGGTTTGACTTTGGATAAATCTAGATGGACTTATTTTTTTATTGGAGGAAGTAGTACTCCTGTCAACATAGGTACATTCTTTCCATTTTAGTAGTTCATCTATTTTTCTTAATGTTAAAATGGGGAACTATTAAAGGACCCCAGTTAACCTTTGTAACATCTGCTGGTTTATATTTTCAGGCATTCATAAATGCCAAAGGACCTGAATTTGAGTTCATATTTTTGGACAGCGATCCTCAATGTTTAGTGTATATTATGTGATATATGGATTTGGTTGGGATAGAGGGAAGGACCTTAGTCGCCCTCCCTACTTTCTAGTGTTCTTCTTGCTTGATTCTAACCTGTCTCTGTTTATTTTTTTTTTTTTGAATAGTCACGGGAGGGGGGGGGGGGGGGGGGGGCGGGCGATGAAAGATCCCCACCTGAACCTGTCTCTGTTTATATAGAGGTGACACCTAATAAATCCTTATCTCTAGCTAACCCTATCTTAATTGCTAATTAACATCTAGCCAACTGCCAACCCTATTAACTTAGGCCATTTTCCTTTTTCGGAGGCACGCCAACCTCCTTCATGGGCCTATGCTGCCCATAACATTACATGACCTCTCCAAGACAGCTTGTCCTCGAGGTGTGGTGGTGGTCAAAGTTGTGGGCCTTTGAAACTCCCAAGTCAACAAATGGATGTCATGGCTCTTGCGAATGAGAAGTTGGCTACCACAGAAGATTAATGATACTTGATGGAAGTAAAAAAGGCAGCACACATATCCCACCATCATAGGGCTGTGGCGGCCAAGTTTACTGTGGAAGCCACAGCTGAAGGTCTTGATAGGTTCGCATGACAAATGGAAGCAAATGGTGGAGTAGGAAATTTTGGGTTGTTGGACTCCTAGCATTGCAAGAGTGAGAATGCAGCACTGATGGAGAGGGCTCAACAATGACTTGCTAGCCAAGAAGCCTGCACATTATGATATTGATGTGCTTAGTTCCACAAAATAGTTTAGCTGAATTAACTTTAGAAGTGATTTTGATGTATTCTTTACAAAGTCCAGCCACAGACTATGCACATTCAGTTAGGATCTGTCATCCTAGGACAGATGTCACTAATCTTCTCTAGTGAATGGCAAAGGTGCTAGCTATTTTTCTTTAAGAAAGGCATATACCATCGTCTAACTATTGTGTGGCATATCCACTTGCAGTCATGAGATAGCAGATGGTGTCAATAAGTCAGCAAAAGTTGCGCAAGCAGTGGAAGCTGGCATGGGACAAATGCAGGACATAGTAATGTGTATGTTTTTTTTTTCCTGAGAGAACTTCACCATTCATCTTTACCACATTTGTGCTTTATAATTGTTTGACGTCATTCATATGCGCAGCAATGATTAAAGAGCGAGCAAGCTTGCAAACTATTCCCACTGCCAGACCAGATAATAGGTCACATAAATCCTCTAGACAGCAGGGGCGACAAGAAAGAGGTGCAGATACCTGAAAGTGAAGTGTTCAATTTTCTTCAAGAGATGAGTCTTCTTTTTTTTCTGTTTTTTTTTTTTTTGCTTGCTCTGAAGTATGTATAAAAATGTCAGATATTAAGTCTAAATCTTTTATTTTTTGAGGCAATGTATGTTTTTCAAACGTTTTCTGCTTGCTCTGACTAATGTAAGTTGAGCAATGTATGCCACGCATTCCATTTGTTTCGGGTGCTCATTTATCTATGGTGCCAAAAATATATATTTATGTAATGCAATGTGAATTTCATCTCAAATGACATGCCTGACCTCAGAAAAGAAATTTTGCAGACTAGGTTAGCATGTCCACAATACCCAAACTACGAAATTAGGGTGACAACAAAGGTGGACATCTATCTGTTCTGGCCACTGGAGTGACAACAGAGGCTCTTAAGCCTGATGTCCTAACATAGCAAGATTGAAATTATGCTGGTCTCAAAATCCCAGGCCAAGTCTTCCTTTTGGCCTCATCAGCTTCTCCCAATTCAACCGGTCATTTTTATGTTCATTTTGCTGGCTCCACCTGAACTTACCTGTCATTGTAACAAGCTCATCACTGAATTTTGTGTGGTAGAAGCATGACATGCCTTGCACTGGTATTCATTAGTTAGAACCTCCTACCTTCGTAAGCTTTTGAACTTACCTTCGACATTCATGATGTGGTCTTCATGTGGATTTTGCATGGTGCGAAGGGATCCAAAATGCACCGCTTCTGGAGTTAGAGCATCTCCAAGAGTCACCTCCTTGCCATACAATAGCCTGAAAGGGGTGAATTTGGTTGCTCTTGATTCTGAAATATTTCCTTTTTTTTTTTTTTTGAGAACTTGATTCTGAAATATTGTGAGCCCAGATGGCTAATGTCAATTGTTCAACCCCTCCAAGTATCAAACCTTGTGGCTACAACTTCCCTACCTGTCGGCCCAATAGCTTGGGTCCCTTAACTTCATGTATGCCATATAGTCCCTTTTTTTTGTCTATAAGGTTGATAACTGTTTGGGTCATGTTGAGAACTCTACCGTGTTAGTTAATTTTTTTGTTAAAAAAAAGTGTCAGTAACCCTTTTCCTACCAAAAAAATTATTTTACTTGGCATAGTCTTCTTTGGATTTCAATGGGCACATAATATGCATCCTTGTTTAGTTTATAAAAAGTGAACCCAAAAAGTCTTCTGATGATCTGTCCACATCGAATCTATTGATGCATACATGAAACATTAAATGTAGATAAAAAAACTAATTAATTGCACAGTTGTGTTGAAAAGTACAAAGACAAATCTTTTTAGCCTAATTAATCCGTGATTGGACAATAATTACTAAATACAAATAAAAAATCTTTACATGAACAAGCCTAAAAATATTTTTATCAACTAAACACCCCCTTATATTTCTGGATGGAGACCGGAGAGACTAATATGTACTACCATGTTACTTAGCTATGATATTTTCCCGAGATCTTTTTACCATGTTACTTGAGCTAGAGGTGGCCCAGGCTAGAGAGACATGGCGCCACAAAAACAGGAAGATCACGTGGGGACAACGCAGGAGCCACCAGGCCGGAGCTGAAAAAACACCTCATCCACATACACAGCCGGAGGCCCTGCCCACCTCACAATGCCACCCCAGCCTGCTCCCAAATATCCATCCAGTCCATCCAATGGCAGGGAAACAAATCCTATCCCCTCCTACGCCGGCTCACCTAATCACCACATTCGTTCTCGCCGCGAGCGCGCGTGAGGTGTGTGAGTGAGTGAGTGAGTGAGACCACCACAGCCGAGCGACGACGACGACAATGGCCCTCGAGACGTGCTTCAGAGCGTGGGCGCTGCACGCCCCTACTGCTGGCAGCAAGGACAGGCTCCTCGTCGTCGGCAGCAGCAGCGGCGGCAGCAACCTTGTGCTGCCGTCGTCGAAGCGGGCCGCCGTCGCGCCACTCTCCGTCGGCCGCGTCGCCACGCGCCGGGCGCGGCACGTCTGCCAATCCAAGAACGCCGTGGACGAAGGTAATCTAGATATAGGAGTATTTGGATCCGACGGCAAATAAAATATATAGCCACTGATCGGTGTTGGGCGGCATGGATGGGTGCAGTGCTGGTGGCGGACGAGAAGAACTGGGACGGGATGGTGATGGCGTGCGAGACGCCGGTGCTGGTGGAGTTCTGGGCGCCGTGGTGCGGGCCGTGCCGGATGATCGCGCCGGTGATCGACGAGCTGGCCAAGGACTACGCGGGCAAGATCACGTGCTGCAAGGTGAACACGGACGAGAGCCCCAACGTGGCGTCCACCTACGGCATCCGCAGCATCCCCACCGTGCTCATCTTCAAGGGCGGCGAGAAGAAGGAGAGCGTCATCGGTGCCGTCCCAAAGTCCACGCTCACCACCCTCATCGACAAGTACATCGGCAGCTCATGAGCATATATATATATAGCATCGATGTTGGTTGGGATTCATGGATGATGATGCATGCGTACGTGAAGAACTAAATAAGTACATACGTGTCCATGCTCGATCGCGCATATACACCAGTCATGATGATCCATGCGTTAATTAATTAATTCAGGCAGCTGGCCGTCTGCTACTGCTCCGTTATATGTATATTGCTTGTGTCTCAAATTATCCAAAGTACATTAATTAGTTTCAGTGCATGATTTCACTTCGTTATATACAGTATTAATATTAATTCATGTGTATATATTGTTGTGATGTACGTACACAAGAGGCAAATCATACCTGTTATGGATTGTTGTGTCCATAAGTGCGCTAAAACATAATATCATAGTACAGTATTAATGAGCTTTTAGTAAGGGACGACTTTGATGTTTGAAAGGCCATGATGAGTGAAGATGAAACATGCAACGTTAATTAGCACCATATCGTTGGTTGATGCTGAGTTCGTCTCCTCTCCATATAAAATGTACAACGCACCCTGGGAAAGATAACCCTTTGTCCTTCGATGACCCCCTTTCTCTCCTTCTTGACGCATGAGGTACGTGTGCTCAAGTTAACGAGACAGCTCGCATGTGTTGTCACAAACGCATACATTCTCTCCAGAAGACCACATCTACAAATGTTCAGGAATGGCACACATGAGCCCAGCTTGGCGAACAAAGGAAAAGAGGAAGCAAGGGTCAGTGATCAGCCAACTACAACGTCGTGCACATGTAATAGGTCAACCTGCTGCTATCAAGCAACCAAACGAGAGCATTCAACAGGCACACAGATGAGACATCAAGATTCACACCCCATTTAGAAAATTTCCTGATGCTTTCCACTAGTAAATAACAGCTTATACATAGTATTGCACAGCAACAATGAGATTCTTGGCCATCAAAGATGGAAATAGGTACTCATGCTTTCACAACTTACGGAGGGAGAGCCATGGTACACAAGAGGGACACAGACTACAAGGGAAATGTCATTGTCATCCAACCCCGAAAAACAGGGGAGAAGACGCTCTGATCTTTCCCCCAGTTTGGTATCCGCCAACACTTGCCCCAATGAGCCCAAGTGAAAGTAGGCTCTGATTCCCGGCTCTCATTTTAGCGGAATACAAAGGAACACAGCCATACAAACAGTTGTGACATGTACCGATCATCGCTAATGTTTCCTTTTTGCTGTAACAATGTAGCATGCACCATCAGTAAGAACCCGCCGCTTTGAGGGAGGGCAGGCTGTGGCGACGTAACTTTTGTGTTGTCAGTGATGGACACACCAAGGATAACTGTATAATATCAGGTGTGAGCTTTCTGACTCCTGCTCACTCTACTGACCCGACTTCCAGTCGTATTGAAGGTTACTGAAGCTGTTCGCAGCTCTAAGGCCCCCCAGCAACTGGTTTCCTAAATCTCGCTGTTGCTGTTGGTGGCTCAACTGTGTCAGGTCATGCGCACTATGATTCATCCCGGTCCTTCCATTCATTGCCAATGCGTTGTTCCCCATTGCCGTTCTCATTTGTTGACCAAGGCCACCCATAGCCCCAAATCCCATTCCATTGATTCCAGGGTTATTTGTCATAGGGTTACCAACTAAGGAGTTGACACCGTTCAAACCTGGAGTAATTGTGTTTGCTCTCCTCATATCGCTTCCCATTGGTCCAACACCATTAATATGGGATTGCATCATCAAGTCTTGCAATATCCTCTGGACTGAGCTTTGAGACTCATTTGGATCAGGTTCTTGAGGTCGACTTGTAGGTGTTTGCATAGGAGGTGGGTTTGATGACATGGTTGGCGAATTCATTTGGCTTGAGTGCTGAGGAGCAGGCATCATATTGCCATTTGATGCTGACGGTGCTGGTGAAGGAAATGACGCTGGTCCATTTGATTGCATGGAGTTCGTTGAGTTGGCCTTAGCAACTGAAGCACTGTTTCCCCCATTATACATACCATTGCCGCTGCTTGTTGGATGGTCTTGTCTTCCACTTACTGAGCCTTGGAGGAGACCAACAACAGATGAAGAAGATGGTGCAGAAGTAGATGGGGCACAATTGAGTGAATTGTTTTTAGACGTAGCATCACCATTGACAGAGGCAGAGACTTGCATTCCAGTTGCAGGAGCAGAATTTTGACCACTCTGGTTGGAATTCTGTGGAACAGGTTTCTGCTCCTCTGATGGCTGCTGGGCTTGAACAGAACTAACCCCTGAATTCCCCTCCTAGGAAATTTATGCAAGCTCTCTGGAGAAAAAAAACAACATGACTGTATGTTAAAAACAAGCAGAAGAAAATGATTAATACCAATGTTTGCCACATTAAAAATGTCAAACAACTCATCAGTAACAATACTATAATGCATGCCAACTCATAGCCAGCAACAATATGTTGTATGTTCAATAGTATATTTCATTAGCTTTTCATTTAGACAAAATCCAAGAGAAACTAAGATATAGAGATTTGGATGGATAAGAGCAATATAAGAAACAAAGATGTGATGAACATTAACCAATAGAAAGTGTCCATTTTTATTATTTATCCTGCTTCTGTGTTGGAACATCACACATCGCTTAAAAAGATCGTGTCAGAAACATATGGGCTGCAAAACACAGAAACAGAGCTGTTCCTGTTCCAATGTGGTAGGGTCATAGACAGCAGAAGACACATGCAAGTAGGATGGTTAAATTCAATGGTTTGAACAGACAAAATCCCTAATAAAACTTGTTTTGACAAATGAGAAGTTAACATTGACACTACTTGAAGCTACAGACAACTGGAGTCAGAATTAGGGAGAACTGGTACAAATAACATTTTCCTTTCTCCATATTGAACAAATTATGTTTCAAAGCAAGAATACATTAAGCAACAAGAACGGGATAAAAAATACCTATTGGACCAGACCCAGTCTGCCTGCTGTGATCGATCAAATCTTTCATGCAATTGACCACCTCTGCAATCTGATTATCAATGCATAGAAAAAGGAAAAGATAAGTCAGGGTGATAATAACTTCACTTAAATAGGAGACTGGCATAAAAGAAGATGAAATTGGTAGCTAACTCTACATGGCTTAAGAACAATGGGATCATGTGAAGTTGCTGACACAAATTGCAAGAAAGTAGGGCATAATATTAACTGAATCAAAAGATAAACTTAAATGGAAATGCGCAAGGACTCTAAACTTGTGAAACAGTCAGTACCTGGAGGCAGCGGACATATCTTTTTGTGTATCCTAAATCATTTACCAATGGCACTTCCAGTGCCTTAGCCAACTGGCGAGCACATGCGACAAACCTAGTTCAATAATTTCATGCATTAGAACAATTAATGTGAAGTAAATAAAAGTGACAATCAGATCAGACGTGCCAACACAGAAATCATAATGAGCAAAATAAAAGCAGTTCTCTTAATTCAGGGTAACATGACATCAGGTAACACTCCCCCCTAAAATACAAGGCATGCACATATTTCAAAATTCAAACTTTGTTATCTTGAACCAAAAAATACTCTAATCATATGAAACTGTATTTTTAAATACTTTCTAATGAACAAACTTTCATTGCCATAATTATATATTAGTGGTCAAAGTGTGATTTTGAAGACTGCACCAAGTCAAATCCCACTTATATATAAGACCTAGATTTACAGGTATGTCAAACATCTGTAGATATTGCACAAGACCGAACTTCATATGGCCAGGGCCAGCGACTTGTATTGCAAGAAATTATAAATCATTGCTCCCATAAACCCATGCAGGAGCTACAGCCCAACCCATGCAGGATAGACAGTTATTACTTCTGGTGCTCATTACTGCTCTCAGCCCATTATAGAAAATCAACTCAGCACCAAGACAGAAATGCTACAATAGTTGAGAAAGGTAAAGAGTAACAAAGCAAGTCAGGATCCATTAATAATGAGGCCATATTAACTATAAGGATGCCACTTGCAGCATATAAATGTCAGCCAGTACAATTCAAAAGCTAGGTGGCTCAGGCTCACAACAGCATAGAAAAATATGTAAGTGTACAATAGCTTTTATACTACTCCCACCATTCCAAATTGTAAGACAGGCCTTTCTAAATACATTTCTTTTACTATGTATCTAGACATAATGTATATCTTATAGCAAAAGCTAAAAAAGCCAAAACATCTTATTTGGAATGGAGTACTTATATCAAACTGTCAAAGAAAGTTCAAATGTCCAATAGCAACAAGTTTACTTGTTCATTGCAGTATTCCTGCTCCAAGTATATAGTTTCAGAATTTTTGGCTCAAAAATGTATTCCTTTGAAACAGGAACAATGTTTCTGGTATAAGTGCATTGATTGACTACATGCTAAACGCGCATGGCATGCATGCTATACAAACAGCTTCAAAAGCACACAATACATAGGATTATGTCTATGCATGTTCTAGTTAATTTAATAAAACCCCTTGAAACTCTCCCTTTTTGTGCAGTGTTCGAATGCAAAGTATTAGATACTCATGCACTAATATTTTATAAAATGAAGGCTATGACACCAAGTTCAAATCAAGACTCTAGTATCCTGTTAAAAAATATAGAAACAGCAAATAATCAGTTCTACTATGAGGATGCAAACTATGGTTGATGTATATAGAGGTACAACCATACAAGCACTAGAAGCGCCAATGCAATAAAAGAGACAAAATCTGCAAAGATCAAGAAACCATGTGCCACTATGGATAGCTATATCAGCGTAGCATTGTGGGGTGATTGCCAGATAGGATAACTAAGCTCAAGCTTGGAAAAAAAAATGGGTTCAAAGTTCAAAAGCATAAGCACATCAAAGAAGTGTCCTTACGAGTTACAATTGTTTTGCAAGTCCTGAGTTGAGAGTGACGCTGAACTTTGAACAGAAGACTGGTACTTTTGCACCACAGCACCAAGTTGACTGACCTAATAGAAGAACAAAAGGTGCATGAAATTAAATCCATGATCAGAATCACAATGCAGATGAAAAATACAAATTTCATTATCTTTTGGAAAATAATACCTGTGGTATGATTTGTCTCCGAGGAATAAGCTCTTCGTGACGCCGGGCACAGAACTCCCACGATGCAATCTAATAAGTACAATAGGCACAACAGTATAACAGACAGTGTTAAACTTATCAGAAATCTAACAAACAACTCCCGCACTACATAATTATGCATCATTATAGGTCTTTTCTTCATCCACAAATGTATATCATCCTATGTTTTGAGGTGGCTTTACTAGTATCCCTTCCTTAAACCCTTTTTCCTTCCACAAAAAAGGGAGACCAAGAGGTTACCTTACTGCCTTCCTCTGAATTATAGCTCTACTGAATGAATTCATGAGTGCATGCATGGGGGCATAGAAGTTTGCCTAGTGTAATAAATTTCAGTGATTGCAACATTTTAGGTAAAATTCTCTTTAATAACACGAGAAAGCAAAAATAGTCATTGCTGCTTGATGACATTAATAACCAGGCTAGAATGGTAATTTCAGACCAAACTATCATTCAGTTTACCCTAGAATGTCAAACATTTTTTTTATGCAGGGAACACCATTCCACCAAAATAACAACGTATCTCAACTAGAGAACATAATACCTTCAGGTCTTGGTTGAATACAATTCTTAGATGCCCCTCACGAACTACTACAGTTGCTCAAAGACACTCTCCTGGATTGCTTTGGTATAGTCCAAAACAATCTGTCCAGATGAATTCTGGGACTCTCTTGGCATATCAACATACAGAAGCTCCTCAAGTGTACCACTGGCATATTTGATTTGGCATAACCGTGGCAAGACCTCAACCGTCGTTTCTATAAAAGGTAGGATATCATTAAATAGTTAGTAGAGATGCATAATAGCACAGAAATAGAAAATATATCTAGTAGTACAGATTTCAATCACAATTATACCCACCAAAACCTCGCCCTGGCTTCCTATTGCATATCTCACAGTGCCAAACATCCTAAAACATAAAATGAAATTGTATAACGGTTAAAGATAATCAAAAAGAGCAAAATGGGGTATTCCCAAAAAACATATTGCATGCAAACAAAAGACTGCATGATTGCTATTAATCAGAACAAACACTCAGGACATTATTGAACTACCAGCCTATATTCAATGTCAGAGAGAAAAGGTAAACCTGAGGGAAAACTCCAGTGGTTTGACGACCATTGCCATAGAGAGAAACGCACCACCTCTTCTTGGCACTTGGGGCTTAAGTATTCATTGACAAAGTTTCTCCAGTACTCAATGTTATTGTCCTAATACCATATCTTTAATGATAAGCATCCACCTAGGTTGCAATAATGGCAATAATTAATTTGTGACAAGATGTTTACCTGTGGCCTGTTTTGTTGGTGATACATGTAATGTGTCAGTCTCTTAGCACAGGTCCCTGGTTCATAAGCAGGTGTTTTACCAGTTCGCATATTTAGACTTTGTTGACGAAGCAACTGCTGGTGCTGATGTTGCTGCTGCTGCTGCTGCTGCTGTTGCTGTTGCTGCAATTGGTTTCTCTGCAAAGGCAGGTTCTTGAGAATCTGCTGCTGTTGTTGCTGCTGTTGCTGTTGCTGCTGCATCTGCAAGAACCGTTGCTGCTGTTGTAAGAGGCTCAACTGGGTAGCTGCAGCCTGAGGGTTCTGCTTAGACAGCTGCATCATATGCTGCTGCTGTAGAAACACAGATGGGTCTGAGCTTTGGTGCTCCATCTTGACAGCACCCAAGCTCCTCATCGTTGCAACTGCGGCTCGAGCTTCACGCCGCCACTTTCGAACTGCGCAGCATCTGTGTGGAAACACTCTGATCAGGCTGCCCCATCTGCTGCTCCAGTTTGACCCCACCCAGGACGCCTCCGTTCTCCAACTTCACCGCAGGCTGCTGGCTGCTGCGGCTGCTGCTGCTGAGTTTGTGGCATCATATGCTGCTGATTATATGCCATTGACATTTGCTGTTGCTGTTGCTGCTGTTGCTGCGTTGATTCTTGTGGTGCATCCAGTTGGTGTTCAATTGCTGCTGCTGCTGTAAGCCATCAGCAGCACCATGCTGGTTGCCCAAGCTAGCAGGGCCCGAGGACGAGAACACCATGGAATCCGGCCCTCCAGTACCAACCAAATCACCAACGCCATCAATCCCGCCTCTATGCTGCTGCATCCCTCCGACGGGGAGACCGGCACCGCTACCCGACATTGCCCCAGTCCCCCCATTCCCATACGACTGCTGCCTTCCAAGCATGGACGCGACACTAGACGCGCCCGCCAGCAACCCACCGCCGTTCCCAACGCCACCACCATACTGCGTGCGCGGCGAGACGAGGGACGAGAAGGGCGACTGCGACGGGAGCACCCCACCACCGCCCATCCCCATCCCCATCCCCATCCCGGGCTGACCGGCACCCGCGCCACCGCCGAGGAGGCTGGAGCTCGACCGGAGCAGCGACGCCCCCACGCCCACACCCATCTGCTGGTGGTGGCCCGGGCCGCCGCCGCCGCCGCCCATCGAGTTGGGCTGATGCCCCGACGGCACCATCTTATTGTCCGCAACGACGAACGAACGAAATCCAGCCGCGGGGAATAGGAAACCGGAAACCGCACCTTCGCTTCAGTTCACTCCTCCGTGCCGCCGCTGGGAAAACAGCTGTCGGAGATCCAACGCCTTCCGCATCCCGCCGCAGCGCGGCGAATCTAGCCGAGATTGCGGTGGTGGTAGCCAAAGCCAAAACCAAAACCGGAGCCGAGCCGAGCGGGAACGGGAACGTCAGCGGCAGCAGCAGCAAACCTCCTCCCCCCTCCCCACCACCTTCCGTCCTGTGCTCCAGCTGAACCAACCAACCAACCAAACAACGAAGCAAGCGAGTAGCGGCACCGAGCAGGCAGGCAGGCAGGCCGAGGCAAGGAAGGGAAGGGAGCGCGAAGCAGTCACGGGAGCTCTCCTCTCCCCTAGCCCCGCGTCTCCGAAATCAAGGAAGCCAGCCAGCCACCAGTGGAATTGTAGCCGGTGGAGCCACCACCTGAGCCCCGCCCACCCTCCGCGCCTCCTCGATCCGAGGAAGCCCGCGGCGGAATCCGGCGATCCGGGCCTCCACTCAAAAAAGTCCCTACCTCCTCCGGCGCCGAGGTAGCGACCGCCGGGCCAGGCTACTCCCGCGACGGGAAACTCCTCTGTACTCTCTCTCCACCACCGCGAGCCGCGAGCAGCAGCAGGAGCAGGAGCAGGAGGAGCAAGCGGAAGCGAGCGAGCGGAGGAAGGAAGGGAAGGGAAGGGGAGAGAAGGGAAGGCAGGCAACTAGGCAAGCAGTAGCAGGCAAGCAGTAGAAAATCCTGCGACTCACTCGCTCGCTCGGGTGCGTGTGTGTGCGCGCGCGCGTGTCCCGGACCGGACCCGACCCGACCCGACCCGTCCGTCCGTCCTTGCGGACGTCAAAACCTCACAACCGCATTGGATTCCGCCCACAGCTTCCGCGCCCGCCGCGCCGCCCACCCGCCCCACCTCGCTGACGCGCGGGGCCATCCACGTGTGGACCCCGAGGACGAGCGAGACGTGACGCCGCGGGGGTCGATGCGGCCCGAGGGAGTGAACAAACCGCTTCGCTGTATGTACCGGGGCCTGCCTTCCGGCTAGCGCTGCGGCCTCGCGTTCGTGTTTGTGTGTGTGTGCGGCTTGTGTTTTTTTTTTTTTTTTGTTACGCCTGCTTCGTTCGTCTTCCCTTTCCGCCGCTGGCGCTGGCGGCGGCCTGGGACGGGGGACTGACTCGTGGGTGGTGTGTGGGAAGGCGAGGAGAGGAGTGGAGGAGAAGGTTGGGGTTGGGGGAGGGGAAGTCAAAGGGTGGGGGACGCGGTGGCGGCGTGCGACGCGGTGCGGCGGGCGTGGAGGACGCCGGTGGGTGGGGCCCGTGGGTGGTGGGGTGAGGGGTGTCAGTGGCGTGGGGGTGCGGAGGGGCTGGCGGTGGGTGTGTGAGTGCGTGCGCGGAACCGCGGGGAGGGGACGGACGGACGGTGGTGGTGCGGCGCGTGACGGCATGGTGGTGTGTGCGTGTTTCGGCTTCGGACTGGACTGGCTGCCTGTGCCGCTGTGTGCTGTGCCTGTGCCTGGCGTCTGAGACTGAGCAAGGTGTCAGTGATGGATGGATGGATGGATGGGAGCCGTCACGTCCACCCACGACTAGTCCTGTCGCTGGCTCGCCGTGTGAACGCGACCGCGGCGGACGCTCACTCCATGACTCCCCGGTCATTCATTTATCACTCATTCCTGCCCTGCTACTGTTCCTACTACTAGTAAAGAGTACTCCAACGGTCCCAACGGAGGCAAAAAAAAAAAGTCCGTCCACCGATGTTCAACGTGTCACACAGAGGAATTTGGGCAAAATTTCAATTTCTGGCCCTTGGTCCGGTTGCACGGGTAGAGCGTGAGCGGAAATCATCATCACGACATCCCCTTCAAACTTGGGATCAACCAATCAGTTAAGATAAAAATTTACAATACTTTTTTTTTTTTCCCCCACCTCTCTTCTTGCTAGTTCGTGCACACGCTCGCATACTCTAAAAGAGTCAGATATATATAAGGATTACGTGAAGAGAAGATGATCGTTGGCAACTGAAGCTTAGGACTCATTTCTTCAAAGGGTCTCACTATTTTGCAACAAACATGGTCTTCATGTTCTTGGGATACAATATAATTATTAACTATCCGACATATATGGAAGGTTTATGCATGGTTTCAGTCAAACAAATGATTGAACTTTAGAAGATATGGTAACAAATGGACTTAGTCAAAAGAGTTTGACACTTGGTTTTGATGAAGTAAATATGGAAATTCAAGGGATGCTTTGAAGATGATTCCTTGAAGTTTGGACAAACAAGGTACAAATTGTTGAATTCAAATGATGACATGAGAAATGATGAAATGTTGAAAGGTCGGACCGTCAAAAAGCATGTCATATCCCTTTGAGGTCTTGTTTGGATGTTCAAACATTTATCTTTTCATATATGACTAAGATTTGACATAGTTTCAAACAAAAGACATTTTTTTAAAAATGGGAACTTTTATTAAAAGCTTAAAATTACATTCATGGAAATACAAAAAAAAAAATGCAACATTCCTGTCTGTGGCCATTGCATAAATAAAATGAACATACCAATCCATTCTAACACACATGTGATCAAGTGAATACACTTTCATACAAACAAGGTCTCTAGTGATATTATTCCTTAGAGGAGATGCAACATTCTAGTGGTGGATATAACTTCTTTATTTTTTCATTTTTGGACCTGAAGTTGCCTTTCATTTCTTCAAAGGGTATTCTTTCATTTAATTAAAAAAGAACATGGTCTTCATGTTCTTGGGATTCAATAAACATTCTAGTGCTGGATATACACGTGGAAGGTTCACGATGAACCTGGTTGCTTTAAGAGGGAAACAAATTATCCGCGAAAGAAGTTTTGTTTTCTATACACAAACAAAGAGGAGGAAAAGTCAAGATTTGACTCTCGATAAGATGAAGATAAATATGGGCCGGGTATTTCTCTTTCTTGTATAGATGTTGAGTCTAGATACCGGGCCATACACACGGCTGCACGCCTGCACACATGTGGATAAAGGCCGCGATCATACATCTAACAAATAAGGTACCACTTTGAGAAGAAGAAATACTTGTTAGATTAGCAAAGATATTGATTCTGCTGGATATACGGTTGAGATGAGTTTCAGATAGATGAGATGTCACGTGGACCACGAAGAGGGATCAAAGCACTGGAGGGAAAGATTGTTTTGTTTTCATACACCAAAGGGGAGGAAAAGCGTAGATTGGACTCTTGATTAGAGAAAGATAACTTCGATCCGGGTATGTCTCTTTCATAAGCATAGATAAATTAACCACGACGAGACCGGGCCATACATATGACGGCTGCACGCCTGCACCCAAGAGATAAAGGCCGCGATCAACATCTAATAAAGTTACTAGTATTGATCTGAGTTCTGAGCATGTGCACCATGCACGGTTGAGATGAGTTGAGATACTAGATGAGATGTCACGTGGACCACGAAGAGGCCATCAGCAGCACTGCAGCAGGGCTCCACTAGCTGCCCAGATATATCCGCACGGTGAGCACGTGTAGCACCTGATGTACGTACAAGCTTAATGTACTGCCCGTCGTCGTTCTCGCTTTCCGAAAAATCTCGGCGGCAATCATATATTAAAATATATAAATATTTATGCTAAAAAATTAGTATCATCGGAAGGTTCTTTTCACCATAACTTTTTAATAAATTTACTTGAAAATATAAATGTTGTATGTATTTTGTATAAACCGAGTCAAACTTGTGCGGACAAAAACGACCGATGACGACCGTCAATTAGGGACGGAGGGAGTACGTTCCCATGTATAGCTAGTGTCCGTTTATATCCGGGGAGGCAAGTAGGTTGGGTGAGTTTGACTCAATACTACCTTGGGTGTTTGTTTCCGACCGAAGGGTTTGGTGGAGACATTCCATCTCATGTTTGGTTAGAAGATTGGAGCCAACTTAGTTCTTTGTTTGGTTGGGAGAATTTATATTTGGTTTGGATGGGCACCACTTTCAACACTGTTAGCATCATGCAATGGTGGGGCCCCGCACATGTCATGCTCGGCTTTTTCTCTCTTTTCTCTACCTTATCTTCTTCCGCCCGACACCTCCCGCGGCGCCCGCCACGCCGCCGCCCAACTCCCCTCCGGCCACCGGATCCGCCCTTGGTTCTCTCCCTTGGCCCCCGCGCTCCTCCACTCCGGCCTCCTCCGGCCCACCACCTCCACCACCCAGCGCCCGCGGTGGCCATGACGTTCCTCGGCCGCGGCGCGGCAATGGACCCTCTCCGTGCGTCGGCGCGGCCATGGCGCCCCTCCCTAGTGGCTGCCGAGCTTTGGTCCACGGGCGATGTCCCACCCCGGCGGCCATGGTGGTCCCGCCTCGCGCCCCAAAGAACCCTAAACTGCCATGGAGTTCGTGTGGTCTACCTCGCGCCAGCAGAGCAAACGGACTGCGTTGGAGCAAACAACATCCATGCGGGTTCGTGTGGTCCGCTTCGTTTTGGAGAAACCCCTCGACCGCATCTAGGGAGCATATTGTCGAACCCAACCCACATCGCTTTTCATCCAAACACGGGCTCACCTAGGTCCAACCCGCACCAACCCTCAATCCAAAAACTACCTAAGAGAGCCCGGTGCGCGGCAAGGCGGAACATGTTGACACACGCGCAAGAGGGTGTGTTTGATTGTGTGGATTGAGTTAGATAGGATGAGATTATCTATGGATAAGTAGTGTTTGGTTGGAGGATTGGATTGAAACATAAACATGGCTCGTCCTATCTATCAACCAAACATGCATCACTATCACTACTACTAAATGATTTTACATGGCGGTGTTTTTTTATTTTGATCTTGTGGCGGTTTTTAGAACCGCCACAGTCACGCCGCCCCACGTCACGACGTTTAATCACCGAATAACTGTACGCGGTTTTTTAGCCCCACAAATGACCGCCACCTAAAGTCGAGTGAAAAAAAAAAAAACAAAAAAGAAAAATCGGCCGTGACCGAGCCCAAATGGGCCCGGATGAAAGGCTGCGACGCGGGCACCACACCGCCGGCCGCCCGATCGATCTTTGGTCGACGGCCCCGCCCTCGCTCATCGCTTCGCGCGCCGCCGACGCGCCATGGCCTCGCCGCCGCCGTGCAGCGTCCGCGTCATCCACCGCGGCGCCCGCCGAACTCGTCCGCTCCTCCGTCCCATCGCCACCGCGCCTTTGAGCCGTCGGGATGATGGAGCAATCGCCGCCACCGCCTCCGCCTCGAGTCCAAGACGTCAGCCGCCAACGCCCACCCCGCCCTCTCCGGATCCGGCTTTCCCATGGCTAAAGCGGCGTGCACGCCCTCCATTCTACGTCGGACAACGCCCATGGAGATGGTTGGCGGGGGCCCCATTGCTACGCTGAGAGATGGGGGATCAAGACAATTCGGGGTCTTTCTCCGACACAAAAGATCGATGGTGGCTATCCCGAACGAGAGATACATCAAGGTGGAGGGCAAGGGAGTGAGAAAATTTGGTTAGGGTTGAGAGACATCCAATGAGTTTCTTTTATATTTTAAGTGCTACGTTGTTCAAGGTTTGGGCCTCGAGACCGCCATGAAGCGACTTATTATCTTCATGACGTTTTTTGATAATAAACACAATTTAATTGATTTTGGATGTAGTAGATCTTTATTACATATATCTTCATGTACTTAATTTTTTTTTATTCCTACTTCTTGTAATAAGTTTGGCCATTTACCATGGCGGCTTTTCTAAATGCGTTACCAGGGAAAATCTTTTCCATTATTAAAAAAAAAAAATCAACCAAACATGCATCACTATATCCCATCCAACTTTCGTCCCTCGAACCAAACACACCCAAATTCACTAGAGCTTCCCGTTCAAACCAATCTTAAGCCAAAAGGGTTGAGTAAATTAAATGCTTCCCTTCATGATTAACTTAAATTTGCTTCCATTGTAAAGCAAAATGCTTAGCGTAAAAAAAAAAAAAATACTAGAAAGTGGAATTGCCAACTTTTGATATACTCCCTAGTATTAAAGGCTTATCTATAGATATAAAATTAAAATAAATAGTATGGGCGCGATGCTAAGTTATGTTATGAACCTTTTTTTATATATATAAATATAAATATATATGATAACGCAACCAAGTTGTTTTTTAAACTTGTTGTGCAAGTACAAACGGCAGCCGGTTACACATGGACAACGGTCAACGAGGCTTTTTTTAAAACTTTTTTGCGTTACAAACGGCAGCCGGTTACCACAACGGTCAACGGGCTGGCGTCTTTAAGCGAATGAATGAGGACAAGGACTGAAGGACAAGAATACCTGGTTGGTAACCCTGGTTAGCTAAAACAGCGTATCAGACCGTTACAGTTGACCAAGTCCACGGTCAAGTCAAGTTTTATATCCTCTCTGTGGCTTACAGATCTCAGATGACGTCCTTGTCTTTGACTCACTGGATTTTGTCAAATACTACAGCTAATACAACTTTAGTTCCAATTATTACTACATCTTGTGTCTACTTCCAAATATAACAAACACAAACACAGAACCGGTAGTTGATATCCTGTGCAGCGATCTATGATTCTATGTACATATACGTGTGTGTGGGCACATACACCACTCGTTTTGTACTTCCTCTTTCGAAAATCAGTGTCGCTATAGTATTCGTTTCAGTTATTTTTTTCTTAAGTTTAACTAGATTTGTCAAAAAAAAATTATCAACATTTGTATCCTTTCCAAATAAGTTTATTATGAAAATAGATTTAACTGTCTTTAAAAAAATACATTTGTATCCGAAGACTATGACACGTGCCCAGTAGACACTGGGTGGTTGGATGATGCTTCATGTTCTTGGTTGGTTACTTGGGCTGATGATGACATTCCAACTCATATGTAGCCACAACAGACTCCTGGCCATACCGTGGTATGGTGTGGCTGGCGGCATGCCCACCTGGCCAACCAAACCCCCCAAACAATTCTCGATCAAATCCTGAAAACACAAAAACAATCTGCCGCCATACTTGCCAATTCCATCTCCAGTATCTGTATGTACAACACACGAGGAAATAAGGCCCTGAGAAAGAAACCAGGCTGGGAACAATTGTATGCCTTTCTATAGTGAATGGAATAGAAAAAGAAAAACTGCACATGTAGGCTCGCTGGCCTACAGAACGCATGTGCATTGGCGACTGAACATTTGCCGTTCTAGCAGCCCATGGATAAACTCTCAATTTAGTTGGGCACGTGAGGTGCATAACTGTATGTTTGCATATATAACCTAACCTGTCTCGGCAAAGAGCAATTCAGTTTGAGTTCTACTGCTCGCCATAAGGAGATTCCAATTCCAATCCAGTGAAAAGAACAGACAAAGATTCAGGCAACAGTAGACTACTATATTGCCATGCCACCATGATGCTAGCCCAGGATGCAAATGGATACAAATGATGCTTTTCAGAAGCCAAGTTGGGCCACAAACACGACTGAAGAAGCTCTGGCTCTCCTGCACGCCTGCATGTAGAAATTCTTAGGGCCCCCTCATCTCCTTGTCGAGCAAGCTCCAAACAATTCACCATTGAATTGGACCACTAGTTCTGAACAGTATTCAGTATAAAAAAAAAAAAGTTCTGAATAGTACTCATTCAGTGTAGCTTCTCAACTGCCACAGCCAACAGCAGATATATCTGTATATATACCATCAGGCTTCAGCTCCACACAGGAGAAACTGAACTGAAGAATGTTTTCTTACATCTCTAGGAACCTAAACAATTTCCAAATCAAAACAGATCAGCCAGCCATCATCAGGGGAATCTGGCACACCAGCTATATCATATTCATTCATACATATACCACGGCATAAACAAGCACATATATATATATATGCATGCGCGTATTCAGTTAACGAGTTGCAAGAATCAAACCCCACTCAGCCATTTTTTTCTTCTTTTCATTAAAGGCCACTCAGCTATCACTCCTACCTAAGGATCTCACGAATGACCGCCGCCACCAGACCTGGAAGGCTCTGATGAGGTCGGGGCATTCCCGGCCTTGGCCACTGAAAGCCTCGAACCACTCCAAGAACAGCGCCTGCTGCTGCTTCAGCGTGAGCGTCAGCAGCGCTTGCCCAATTCCTTCCTCAAGGGCCGTCATGTTGAGGCCCTTGGGATATCTCCGGAGCCAACCGAAATCTACCAGCATTGGCCTGAACCAGGCCTGGAAGATTCTTAACCTTCTGTCTCCGGCACAATGGAGCTTGCCGCTCCCCATGGCGATGAACACCGTGGCTGAAATCCGGCTGAGCTCCTGGCGTACCATCGGCGACACCTGTTTGTGCATGCTGCTGAGGGTCTTTTGGTCTGCCCATACATCGACGAATTCCTCTCCCATCTGCCTGTCTATTAGAATCTGCAGCAACCAGTTGATGTCCTCAACTAGCTTGTGGATTCTCTCCAGTGGTCCTTTTCCAATTGACGATAGTGATGTTTGATCAGCCTGGGCCAACTCCGAAGATTCTTCAAATAATCTTACCAGAGAGTTCAGGCAAGAATGACAAATGCAGTAAATGCTCCTGCTGTCCAGCTCTTTATCACCCTTTATGTAGACAGATGATTTTGATAAGATACCATTGACTAAATTCCTCAGCTCTTTCCGAGCATTATTGTTGGTCCCCTTTGTGATAGAATCGGCTAGTTCAACTACCAGTTCTGCAGATGAGGCAGGGCTTTCTGGCTGTAACCTTGCCAGCAAATTTCTGAAAGCTGCCTTGTACGAAGAATGCTGGTACATCAGCTTCTTAATTGTCTCCTCTTCAGATTCGTTCCACAGAACAGCATCCAGATACCTTAGACAGTTGTTAACTCCTCTGTCAAACATAAGTGACAAGGATACCTGAGACATTTGTTTAGGCATTATTAAGTGAAAAATGTGTTGAGAATAAAGTTAGCATAAACCGATACATGTTTTCAGACAAATTAACAAACATATAAAAAGGGTAAAGTGAATGAGATAATGACACAAACTTCTCTTGTATAGCCACTTCAAAGAATCTGCATTCAGTAGTCTACATTTCCTGGTTTCCAATATAATAAAAGTGAGGCATTATCCCCTTCAAAGATCATATCGAAATGTTAAAGTAGATTTATGAGCAGCATGATTGATGTTGCAAGCCAACAGCATGATATGTAGCTTTTCATGGCAATACTTCTCAGTATATTATTTCCATCATACATTAGTGAAGATTACGGTCATGTTTGGTTTGAGCCCTCGCCTAGGGAGCTCCACCAGGCAGCCACATCCGACCCTAGGCATTCAAAATTGAACAGCTGGGTTGATGTCTGGATCAGGCGTGTTTTCTAGGGTGGGAATCAAACACGCCCTACACCCACAAGGCTACAAGCATGAGGCAGACAGGTTCTTTTTGTTACATGGAAGCACTGAATGTTACCCTTAAGAATAGTAGCTTGAAATATCACATGGTCTTCTCTATCAATGAAATGACATGCAACCTTCTTTTGTGTTCGAGAAAAAAATATAGTGAATTGCCTTCTCTCTTAATGAGTTGATACACAACCCTCTTGCGTGTTTGAGGAAAAAAAAAGTAAATTATACCAGATTGCAAATAGGACTTGCTATTGCTAAAGTTGCTATTATCTTGTCTTTGATTGGTAAAACTACCAAACTCAAGGAAATAGTTGTACAGTCATATCCCTCAAAGGCAAAAGCATAAATAGGTGGCCATGTGTCTAGAAAAGGTGTACAAACCAGTGAACAAACTGATGGGGTTTCTTAGAATGTGAATAAGTCATTCTCTAACAACAAATTCGATATTAGCTCTTGTGTTCTCAGGGACAGGTCATATAAGGTATTTAACAGTTCACAAAACACAAGTTTGCTCTGTATTAAAATTAAGACAGGAATGGAAGATGATGGAAACTTAGTAAATTCAGCAGGCTACACAAACTTAAATCAACACAATAGTTATGAGTTTGCTTAACGTATATAATTTCTTAAGTGTAGAGAATTAAACCCGGCACCTAGTGCAAGTGGATCTACAGTTCAAACTTATTACAGTTCCCTCAAATTTACTTTCCAGACTGAAGAGCAAAATACTTATCTAATTGCACAGTCTCAATTAACTGATGGTCAACCTTCTGTACCATTTCAGGCAACAACCAAATTAACTACTACTCCTAGATAAGAGCCTAAGAAGCATAATTAAGAGCTTTAATTTGTCAAATAAGAGGAGCATTTCTCTTGGCTGGTCTGCATTTATTCTCAATAACTCAAACAGTACCATGTTCTAGTACATGAGACATCCATCAAATATTTAAAAAGTATAGCAAGATCCCTCTTGTCACCACATTAATGATATTAGTTCTGCATCTACAATGGAACGGATTCACTTCAATATAGCAAGCAGCAAACACTGAAAAACGCACAATCAACAGTGCTAATCACATAACAAAATTCAAAGATTCAGTATACATTTATAGGGGTAAAGGCAAGTACAAGATAAAGCCAGTTCTGCATCTACAATGAAACGGATTCACTTCAATATAGCAAGCAGCAAACACTGAAAAACGCACAATCAACAGTGCTAATCACATAACAAAATTCAAAGATTCAGTATACATCTATAGGAGTAAAGGCAAGTACAAGATAAATCCATAAATTTTGAACTTTAAAATTCTAAAACTGATAGGATGAAGGAAAGGTAAAATGTTACACAAAAACAATGGCATGGAAACAGACTGGAATTTTTGCATCAAGAAAAAGATTTATATAATATTAAAACATAGACGCTTTAAGTTTGTAAATTGAAGATGTTCCCTATAAGGAGGAAGTCAGGCAAAAATACCAGAGCTAAAATAAAATTTCAGCATCCATGCTTTATGTGTAATGCACCCAATTAATCACCACAAAAGACACTCAGCAAAATATGATGTAATAATGACCCAACAACATGGTCCCATAACCAAATCTACATACACCAGGAACACTATCCCCTCCAAATTCAAGGATACCAAATTGGTATTTTTCTACTATGCCAATTTGACCACCAACAAGGCAATAACCAAACCTCTCTAACCAACCAGATTCTAAAATTTGCACTCTTCCCCACAAGATGGCAAGATGGCAAGATGTGCAATTAATGAATACAGCATATAATAACTATAAGCAACAACTCTAAAAAAAACTATGAGCAGCAACTGTAAATACAATAAAGATGGAAATTTGCTCACAAATCAACAAAAACAGTAGCAGCGTAACTGAACTCACCTCGAGCACGTCGATGGCTCGCGCGACACCACCACGAGAGAGCCGCCTCATCGCAGCGGGCTCATCTTCGTCTTCCAACATCATGTCGACCGCCTCCCTGAAGGCCTCCACCTCCACCATTCCTTCCACCGTCAACTCGCCGCCTCGTTCCCCAGGAACCTTCCCCACCACCTTGCTCTCCCTGCGCACCGTCTCCAACTCGTCCACCTCCAGGATCACGCCTTTATTGACCAGCCTCAACCGCAGAATCGCCCTCGGTTTCTCCACAGCGGGCGCCGCCGCCGCCGCCGGCGACGGCGGGGGCGGAGCCGGCAGGACAGGAGGTGGACATTCGGTGACGGACGACAGCCGCGCGGAAACAGACGACGAACCCGCGGCGCCAGACAAGGGCGGGTCGTCGATGGGGACACGCGTCCCGGGGAGCGGATGCGGCGGGAGAGCGGCGGCGCGAGCTGGTGCGGCGGCGCCTTGGCTCGCGGCGGTGCGGGGAGGGGGCCCGGCTCCGGCTGGAGGCGGTGGCGGCGGCGGCCGTGGAGGGTCGAGGCCGAAGGAGCAGCACCAGGGTTGGCGTGGCGGGGGCGCCTTCCGGCGACTCCGGCGGCGCTGCGCCGCCGTCGACGCGCTCGTCGTCGTCGTCGGCATCGGGTTGGCGTATCGGTCGGAGGAAGCGGAATGGGAGCACGTTATGTAGGTGCGCGCTTGTTTATGTTGCGGTTTTTGCTAGGTGGCGTCGCCAAGTGTACCCAAAGGTTTGTGTATACATGCGTGTGATTGTGTGAATGATGATGATTGCAATTGTTTCTATATGTTGGAATTGTACTATATATTCTTGTTGTGTTGGACTCATCATACTCCAAATTGTAATGAGTATTTAGTTTATTGTTCACCACCATAGAAAATATTAGTTGCAAAGCTATGTTCAATGAGATGTTTGTGACTATAGAATTTGGTGGTTGTAGTTAGTGGATTTTTTTAGAGAGATGAGAAAAGGGCATGTTTATCATTGTTTGGAATATAAAATAAAAAATACCTATCTTATATGTTATTGTCGAGCAACCTCAACAACTTATTAGTTATTCTTGTTTTGGAGGCTATTTTAGAATACCCCATATGTTCCAAAATAGAAGTCGTTCTCGCTCCCGAGAACTTAACATTTTTCAATTTTGATCAACTATATATAAAATAAAATTAATATTTATAACAAATAATTAATATCATTAGATAAATCATTGAACACTATTGCTTTAATAAATTTATTTGAAAATATAAATATTGCATGTATTTTCACGAATCCGTAAAAGGTAGGAAAAAGTTTGACCTACACGTATCAATAACGACGAGGGATGGATGGAGGGATGCCCACAATGCACGATGCCATTTACTGTTCGTGCATTGTGGCATTGTATAATAGTTTATGAACATAGTATTTTTCTTTTGTAAATATTTCTTTTTGAGCAATATTTCTTTAGCAATTTTATTCTCAATTGTGTGGGGTATCATAGCTTTTGATTACGTTCAGATGAGGCCACTTGATATGTCATTAGTAAATTATCTTGCGTCGATTACATAGCCCCCATCCTAGGGCTTAGGGTTACCCTATATAAATACTAGTTTTATATCTTTCTTGTCGTTGGTTCCAAGTAAAGTGTTACTATATTTTAAAAAAAATGTTATAAAAACAATCTTACATGGATTTTAGTCTTGAACATGCATGTATTCTTTTCGTTAGCAAACCACAAACAGAAGTGATGTTTATGAGGAACAAGGTAGATACCCTCAAGGAAATCACAGCTCATGGGAGTATGTAACTAACTGATCAGTCTAGCTTGCAACTTAGAATCTACCTCCTGGCAGTTGTTATATATTGACAACTTTTAGGACAAGATGCTAGCTAGCATATTAACATACTTGTATTGCTATCGTTGATTAACACATGCACCGGTGTTGTTTGGATACATTTGTTAGATGACTAAACTTTAATCACCTCTCCTTTGGATAGAGTAGAGGGACTAAAGAAGAGAGAGAGAGAGAGAGAGAGATAGAGCTAGACATGTGTTCCAAAAAAAAGGGAGAGCATTTAGTCACTAAGCTGGACTATTGGAGTACCCATGACTACATTCTAGTCACCTCTAACTAATTAGTCACCTTGTTTGGGGTTTAGGTGATTAAAAGTGTTAAAATGAGGGTGACCACCCCAATCCAAACAAGCCCTTAGTATATTTCCCTAGTTCTTTTCATAGTTCCACAAATACCCCATCCTTTTCTCACATGATCATGTAATAGTCTTGAACATAGTATTTTTCTTTTGTAAATATTTTTCTCGTTCACTCAAAACCCATGTTTTTGATCGCTCTCTCTCTCCTCCCTTCTCTCCTCCACCTCGAGCGCTTAGCGGCGCAATAACCCCTTATAATACTTGCTCTAACTAATTAGTCACCCCGTTTGGGGTTTAGGTGATTAAAAGTGACTAAAATGAGGGTGACCACCCCAATCAAAACAAGGCCTTTAGTATATTTGCCTGTTTTTTTTTCATGGTTCCACGCGTGGAAATACCCAAAACATCCTTCTCTCACATGATCATATATACGCATAGTTTGTGAACATTTGTATTTTTCTTTTGTAAAAATAATTCCCAACATTAATCTTAATTCATTAAATATGGCATCATATTACAAACTGATGTAAAATAAATGTACACAATCAAAGTTAAATAGGCAAGGGCAAGGGCACTGTAAACATTTAACCTCTTCCAACCATTTCTCAAGAGACAGAACAAGTCATTTTGCCAAACGTTTTTTTTAAGACCTTCGGTTTCAACAGAAAAGTTGTCGAGGCCTCACCAAAGATGTCCTAATACCACTACCTTGTGAAAAACCAAAGCAACCTCGGCACTGTACATATGTTTGCCACCATGCATGAATTTTTACGACGATGCAAAATAGTTGCATTATTAATAGACAAACAAACAAGGCATATGCATTTTCAAATGAACTTGTGCCCTAATAACCAAACCCCGGCATGCATGATATATATACTTTGAGAGTTCGCCAATCATGTTGAGTCTTAGGACGATCGTGTAGGGTGTACCAAAGTTTTCCATGTATGTTATAGTGTTTGTTTGAGTCTCATGCATTTGCACGTAGTACGTACTGTATCTGTTTATGTATGAGAGTAGAGTTGGCGGGTGAGCGGAGCGAGGTACATTGGGCCGTGGCGTGCTCAACTGCTGGTAACAATTAATAATAGTGGTGGTGTACAGGGAAAGCGGGAAGCAAAGTTGCCCCCCGTTGCAGCTTTTGTGCGCAACGGCATTTTTTTTGCTTCATGTCCCAACGAAAGCCAGGTTTTGATGAGCCGTGCTTGTTCATCATCTCTACGTACTCTACTGCTCGCTTTAATTTCGTTGGTTGAAAGCTGCTTTAATTTTGTTTTTTTTTTTGACAAACAAAGCTTGAGGTTTGGTCTAGTCTTTTCCTCCCACAGTCCCACTCCTATCGATCATCATATATGGTCCGCTAATCAGTAATCATTGCTAACTAGAGTAACATATATATAATCCGTCCCACTGCTCAAAATTTACTACCCTACACACACCCATTAACCAGCCATCATGATTAATTCACGCATGCATGCTGCCCTGATGCCTGCCTTGTATACCCCGCACTTACGCAGCTCGATCACTCTGGCTCTGCTTTTAATTCGTGTATGCAAATAAAGCATGCATACAGTCTAAAACCGGTTAGGCCGATCAAGTTTACACCACCAATACTACACCCAGTCCTATGTACTGCCCTATATGAAGTACTGTAGTGGAATGTATAATAGCAGTAGAGTTTTCTATGTGGCGCATGATTAATTTATTTATCCATTACTCAAATGACCGGCACTCTTGGAGTTATTATTGTTAGGTTAGTTTGTTACCGATATATGCATGGTTAGTAAATCAAACATGCATATAGTCTAAACCGTTTAGAATGGTTTTCAAATAGCTACCTAGTCTAAAAGGAATTCTATTAGATATGAGAACGTCTTTAATAACAATTTGTATATATAGATGTGTATAGAATTAATAAAAAAAGTAACACTTTCATTGGTTATCAAGGAGAGAGATTAAATAGATAGCGACTCTCATATAGCTAATCCAGCACGATCTCCTATATCTCCTACAAATATAGTGTTTATTTTTCTTATCTCTCCACTATAGTGGGTTTGTTTGTCTTATCAAATATGTCTCATCTAGCTAGCTATTTAGAAATTGTTATTGATAGCCAATAAAAATTAATTCATGCTAGATTAGCTATTTGAGAATCATTTGAGACGCCCACATGATGAGGTTCAAACCAAACTCATCAATACTACACCACCCTGCCCTAGCTACTACCATATATGAAGTATTGTACAATGCCACTATACTAAATTTGATTTTCAGTGCAGACATCATCAGTGCGGGATTTTAAAAAACCGACACTGATAGTGCCTCTGGACACATCATTGTCAATTTTAGCCATGAACCGACACTGATATTAGGTCCTCACTAATATTTTTGTGATACAACGCCGATGAACTCTAATTTCTCTTTTTAGTGTCTCTGGCTAAAACCTGTAACCAGTTTTTTAATACTAACTTAAAAATTTGATGTTTTTTGTATGCAAATTTTTAAAATCATGGTCTGTCAATTTTATTGTATTGTTACAACTATTAATTTATTTATCTCTTCATGTGACTATGATTTATGTATTTGAATTTTGAATTTCAAATACAATGGCAACTTCAAAAATCATTTTAGAACAATAAATGATTTGAGCTAAAAAAAGTGATCATAAACATAAAAGTTATATAACTCATCAAGATTAGACACTGATGGAAAAAAAGAATTGCCCCTTTTGTTGGTTGCTTAGGCTTAATTCTACGCGATTAGACACCAACGGAAAAAGAATTGCGGGAACTAGCTGTAGCTCTCGCAAGCTAGGAGTGTGGCTTGAAGCAAGGAAAAAGTAAAACAGGAAGCGGCTGGTGGAACAGTACTAGCAACCACGTTTTGTTTTTATATATATATATATATATATATATAGGTGCCCGTGACTCCGGAGCTACAATATGGTCGACGACCCCACGAGGCCATGATCACCGGCGGCGATCGCGGAGCACGGACGCGGCTGCACCGGCGGTTGATCGGATTCGTTTGACAGCAGCAGCCAGCCTGACGGAGGCGTACGGACCCGATCCCATTCGTGTTCGCCATGGTGATGCACTGATGCATATGCTGCTGCTGGTGCAGGGCCGGCGGATACGACGAGGATATATCGTGCCATCTTGGCGTTCCTGTGGTGCAGCAGCGGCAGCCACAACTGCAGCAAGAAGCCGATGGAAGAGGAGCCGGTGCACCAAACAGTGGCTAGTGGTTACATACAGCTGCTGCTGGCTCTGGCCGGCCGTTGCAGGTGTGGTTGTAGTTGTTGTTGGCGGCGGCCACCGCTACAAATCTGCAATGCAATTAATTAATTAAACGCTTTCAATTCGTTTTGTTTAGCTTGTTCGATCGCTTCGCTTTCTCGATCACATTTGTTTGGTTGGCTGGTTGATAGTTGATTGATCGATCGTCCATCATTAGCTTGTTGACTACTGCTGCTACTCCGGCCGTCACGGCCATATGCATTTGGCAACCGCATGTATGCATGCAGTTCGATTGGCTTCTTTCATCATGACACGTACGTACGCTTCCTTTTGGTTTGCTTTCCATTTGCTTGTTGTGTACATATGTAGTAGTACCAAAACTATCTACTATATACCAAGATGTTAGGTTACTCCATCCAAACAATATTCATACCCTGTCCCAGGAGTGTCAAGTACCAATCAACAATCTTTAACTAATATCTGCGCCAGCAGAGCAAAACACACATCATCATATACTAGGCTTACTAGCTACTCCCTCCGTCCTAAAAAAGAACGTCGTTTTAGGTTTTTTACATCATGTTTAACCATCCGTCTTATTAAAAAAAAAAATTCATAAATATCTTTAATTTTGTTATGACTTATTTATTATTAGAGATACTTTAATGCTGATTTATCTATTTATAATTTATATAAAATTTTTGAATAGGGCGAAAGCGGCCAAACACAATGTCTAAAAGTAAAAACAACACTCTTTTTGGGGCAGAGGTTTTAAACCGTTATGTTACTCCGGTTATTTATTTCAAAATTTAAAATTTGAAAAAAAAATCGTTGAAAAAATTCTGTAAAATAGTTCATGATTTATAGAAGCCAATGGTATAAAAATTTGTCAAATTGGGTTGGTTTGGTATAAAAATTTCAAATCTAAGTTTGAAAAAAAAAAAAGAAAAATACACAATGCCGGCCCATTAAGGCCCATTAAATCATGAAGGTCGAAAAACATACTAAACACACTCAAATTTAAGTAATTTTGACATCATTGGATTCTACAAATCATGAAGTATTTTTAGGAATTTTTTAGCATTTTATAAAAAAATTACATTTTGAATTTTGAAAAAACCGTTCAAACTGCTCAAACTCTTGGTAAACCGCTCAAACCGCTCGGTAAACCGCTCAAACCGCCCGGTTTAATTTTTTTTACCGGCGCCGTTTGAATTCAAACGAATTCAAATTCCAAACAACACTCTTTTTAGTAACGGACGGTTTACCGATTCCGGACCCCTGGTTTTTACTGGGTCCTGGTCGGTATAAAAAAACGCAGGGCAGAGGTAGTACCTGTTCTATTTCTTTACCGTGATATGGAGCTTTAATTTTGGGTCTCATATAAATATAATCAAGGAAGGGGTTAAGAAAGGCACTAGTATTCCTTAGTACTGTATTAGGAAGAAAGTGCCAAACGATTTAGAGGTTTAACTGAAGTTATATTACATAAAAGATGGTCGGAAAAAAGAAGAAAATTACATACAAAAAGTATTATTAATATATAATTAAGATACACAATAAGGATCATTAAATTAATTATGAATTTTATTTTTTAGTAAATATAGTTGGAGACATAATTAAATATCAATATGTTTTCTATGAATTAGGCCAAAGTTAAGCTAATTTAATAACTTGCACAATAACTTACATAATTGATTACAACACAACCACATTTATTTGCATCCATGTCACCCGTACGATCGACTAGACTATTGAGGACCAGACATGCCTGGTGTTAAGCGGAAACAAAATAATTAAACCTATGCATGTTGTTCCCAACCAATATTAAATCGGTGGTTAGCCTAGCCACACCTGCAATTAAACTAACTAGCTGGTTGCATTGTTGGTTGAGATTATTAGCTAGTTGGTTTTAGCAAACCGCATACAGCTTGACAAAACCAACTCTTCCCTACCTGATTTAGGGGTTTTGTCAATGAAACAAGTATCAAGTATCATCATTGTATCAACCACCCTAAGAACGGAGCTTTAGTTGTGGAACTTAACTATTTGGGTTTAGTTCTCAGTTTGACGTGGGTGATTTGCAGTTTCTGAATTTATCCCAAGATTTAGCAGCGTTGTTCTTTCAGCAAGGTCTCTCTATGGAGATTTTATTAATCGTAATATATCTGTCCATCCAACCTAGTTTTGTAAAATAAGAGAGTGCATGTAATATGTATGTATAAGAGGGTGTATGCGTCCGTATAGTGTTTTGTAAAATAAGTGTTAAAATGTCCTGCTCAAGAAGCTCGGCATCCAGGTCGAAAAAGACACACCGGATGCAGAGTTGGTGAGTAAGCTGCGGGGAACGTTCGGAGGGGATATGTCCATCAGGAAACAAAACTGCTTGAACAAGCTCCTCAATCAAGGCCTTGACTTCGCAAGTATGGACCTCAACCTTGCGGAGCTTGGGGACGGCATGGCCTGAACGGACGCTGGGTATCTGGCGGTCTACAGACCTTTGGGTGCGCCGCCTCCTCTGTAGTGATGAGTGGAGTTGAGTCTGTTGACTCTTATCGAGTAGCTTAATGTGTTTCCTTTGTGATCTTTCTTTTTAGCTTCGTGGTGCCAGGGGATTTCGGTAACCTTGGCTACCGTCTTTCTTTTGGTATTGTAAACTTAAAATCTCTTTCCCTGCTTAATGAAATATGCACCTCGGTGTCATCTAAAAAAAGTGTTAACCACCCTACCCACTCTAAAGGCGTTGACACACATTTCCCCTCCAACTCTCAATCCCATCTTTCCTAGCAATTTGAGAGAGCTCAGTCTCTCTGTCCTAAAATTTAAGGTTTATAAACATTTAGAATTTATACTAAATTATAAGAGATTCTAGCTAATGTAACTCCTCAACTCAGTTTAAGAATAGGTATCATTCACATGCATCCTACATGTAATATATTTGTCACTAACCCAAACATATACCGTAAAAATTATGTAAAATATACACTTTTGCTATACACTTGGATATACGACATGTCTAATTAAATACATAACAAAAATTATGTATCTAGATATACAAAAGTACATCACACACTTTTTGCTATGCAATTGTATACATGATATGTCCAAATACATACCAAAATGTATCTAGATATACAAAAGTACATCACGCTAGTGTACGCAGCAAAGTTGTTCTAGGGAATTCCTTTGCTAGCAATATAGTAGTTGCACAGCAAAGTTGTTCTAGGGAATTCCTTTGCTAGCAATATAGTAGTTGCATCCGTATGTACACTAGCACACGGACATAATACTGGTAGGATATCCTGATGCTACAGTGCTGCACTTGGGTGTGGTTACCTAGCGCTGGCACCAAACGCCCTATATGCACCTAGCCGGGCCTACCCGCTCCGTATGATTGTACTTTGTGCCTCCGAGTATAACATGATAGGAGCACATCCTGATTCACAGATGACCCTACCATTTACATGGTGTGCGTGTAGAGAGGGAAAAAAACCTAACACGGGAGCATGCGTCCAACATTCCTAGGATGGATTATTTCCTTTAGCAGCAAGAGTCTCTGTTGCTTAACTATACTCCCTCAATATTCTTATAAGGCACAAATGCATATCAAGATTCAAACTCTAAAGTCTTTAATCAATAATTTATATAACAGTTTTTAATTATTATAATATGGTAGATTTATATTTAAATTATGACAAATTTATAAGCATAAAAAATATTCCCTCCATTCTAAACTATAAGACCTTTTTTGATTTCTAGATACACACTATGCATCTAGATATATACTATGAATATGGAACTTTTGCTCTATCTAGAAAAACCAAAGAGGCTTATAATTTAGAGCCGAGGAAGTATAACATAAAATAAATAAATAAATAAATAAATAAATGATCGAAGTATAATTTAAAAGACCACATCGGACCAAGTTGCGGCTTATTAAAAAAAAGAAGAAGGTAGAAGTATATCAACTTCTTGCCATTTGTAATTTTTTAAAAATTATTGCCATTTGTGGACATGTTAATAAATGCATGAATAGTTAGGGCTGGGTGTACATACTATCCAAAGACAAAAAGTTTGTTCGAAGAAGCCTTGTCTCATCTACTCTCTCCGTCCTAAATTAAGTGTCGTTTTAGGTGTTTGTGTCATAATTTGACTCGGTTTATAGAAAACACGCACAAGATTCATATATCCATATAAGATCTTTCTGATGATACTAATTATGTAATGTAAATATTAACATATTTTAAATTCAAATTTAGTTAAAGTTATTTCTCGGGGAAGCGAGAAACGACAATTATTTTAGGGCGGATATAGTAGGCTCTAAGGGCAATCCCAAACTGTATTACCCTAGATTGCACATTTGCCAATGGAATGAAGTAATGAGAAAATTGCACCGTACAGATAGAGGAGAGTACATGCATGTTTGGCATAGCTCACAATAGTTTCACGAGCTATTGTGAGTTGTAGTTTGTGCCAAACACATTTTTTTTCTCACAGAGGAATGGAATGGAAGAGAGATGAAAAAAAGTAGCTTATACTACCTCTCTCATTCATTTCTCTTTCATATCCATGCATAAAGCTATTTAAGCCAAATAATTTTTTTCAAAACAGTTCAGCTTCACGTAGAGAGTTGCTCATGAAGTGTTTTTTTTTCCTTCGAAAAACAGCTTTACTAGTAAAGTTGAGTTGTACCAAACAGTGCTTACATTTTCTTTTAAACATTTCAAAGACACACATTGTCACCTCGCAAGGATTTTTTCTTTATAGAATTGACCTTGCAGAGGTAGAGGGCACGTTATTTTTAGAGGGAAAAAGAGGCACAGATGATAGATTACTCCAACGTAAAACATACTGTCTTTTTTTTTTTATTCAATAAAACATACTGTCTTGCAAAAAGAAAAGAAACGCAACAAACATGTGAGTGGGCGATCACTAGGGCTTGGGCTTGGCATGGCGACGGCCAGATGTTGGGAGTAAGAAGGTGTCCATCAGCTAGTCCATGGTGGCAACGGCCCATGCTGGCAGGTAGCCCAGTCCGTCCAACAGAAGTCGGGCTCGTGGCCTGGCAGCATTCGTGGCCTGTAGAGGGACAGGCGGGCTGCCCGTGGACCATATTTTTTTGGTTTCTTCCTGTAAAATTACGATAACTTTAAGTCTTTATTTATCCCAAACACCCCGTATCCATTAGGTTTGCAGTAGACTATTGTGAGTTTAAAAAAAAGGAGACTATTGTGATTCAGTGTGTGCATATAAAAAAAAGGACTTCTCATAATATCCATTCTGTATTTGCATGGTGCTATCCAAAATTTTTTCAATAAAAAACAGAATATAGTTGTAAAAGCTATTATGCTCACAAGCACATCAATCCCCATCATCAACATATCAAAGCAAGAACCCATGTATATACTCCCTCCTAGCAGCTGAAAGATATATATCCTACAGTTCAAATATTTTCTGAGAAAGAATGCTAAAGGGATTAGCACCATGCCGCATCCTGGCTGCACGTGGACACGTGGTCTCCTGCCATCCACTCATTTTATCATCTTCTGCAAAGCACCGCAGCACCGCGCCCGGCGTGTGCTGCTGCCGTGCAGCCCGTGCTTAGTCCTGGGACTGCATTCTTTATCGGACGGGGGCTGGCTCCTTATGAATGTTAGGGGTATTTGTGTAATTTCAAAATGTGCATTGGTACCATGGTGCTTATTCACACTAAGGAATATAGTTCTTTTATCGGACGGAGGAATTCCCATCATCAACATGCCAAAAGAACCCATGCATACACCATGAACTTGAACAAAATAAATAGAACTAATAGCAGGCAAGATACAAACCAATCAACAAGCATGACAAGATAACTAACAAATCACATGTATATACACAGATTTATGTAGAAACCCCTTGTAGGAAAAACCATTGACAACAATGAACAAGCAATCCACTATAAAGACGAAAGATATAAGATGTGAGAATTAACGAGGTTGGGGAGGCTCCAAATCTCCACAAATTTCACTCTTCTTGTGGTGATTTTTGTAGATCAAAGTCTCACCCTTCCTCTCTCGAAACCTAGCTGTCTCCACCTCAAAACCAAATCAACAAGCCACTGAAGAGAATGAGAGCTTGGGTAGCCCTTTTGGGCTAAAATAAGCACTTTATATAAAGGTACCCTCCCTCCAAAAAAAAAGTTACAGACTCTAATGAAAAGATCCCTAAACACCTAAACAAACATATAAGCAAACAATTTTACATAATGTAATTGCTCAAATGAGCCTCCTGCAACTTCTAATTAGAGTTGTTGCATTAGGCATACTGATTAGAAGTTGCCACAAGCATACTGATTAAGGTTATAAGGTTTGACTACTATAGGATAACTTTTTAGAGACGGATATGTTACATTTTTTTTAGTCAGAGTGGTTACGCGCCTTTGATAGAAGGTCTCTCATAATGAAAATAGAAGAGGCGGGTGAGAACGCTCGCTTCTGTAAATAATAAAAAAACAAAAAAGACCCTCCCCATATTGGGTTCCTTTTATTTCTATGCCTCATCCAGCTAGTTATTTGTAAATTGTCATTAAAAACATCCTCATAGCTAATATTATTCCTCCTAAACTATTTATTTAACAAACATTGGAGACGCCCTGAGCCGGACCGCCTGGACGATGGGGCGGGAAGGGTGGCTTGTAGAGGTAAATGCATAATTAATACTCTTCAACGTACCTCTTAGAGGTAAATGCGATAATCCTAATACTCTACCTCAACATCGATGGAGAACCCTTCAGCGCATGGTACCCGGTCCTTCGATCTAAAAAAATATTCTTTCTCTCATCCACCTGGATCTTCCAATGATCCACACAAGGCTCGCCCTCCCATTGACTCCTCCTCTTTGTGGGGTCAGAAATTCAGTGTTGGTTCTATACATTGTGGTCATTTTAACAGGTGATGTCAAATCGATGTATGGAGCCGGGGTTGGATCTATACTATGGCCTCGTTTGACACAATTGTTTTTTAAACAATTTCATGTGCAACTCTTTAGGTGAAGCTGAGGTGCTTTTAAAAGAACTGTTTGACAAAATAGCTTAACTAAAAGCTTCATGCATGGATGAGAGAGAGAGAAATGAGGGAGAGAGATGGATAAGCTCATGAAGATGTATCAAACAGGCCCTATATATGCTATCATCTTTGACCTTTTAGTTGCGTCGGATCAGTACTCGATCACCTTGATAACCTTGCATCATTGATACGGAGCCCTGCCACCTTGCATCATTGACTCGATCTTCCTAGCCGCTAACTTTTGGTTCAGGGGCAATATGGCTACCGCAGATATACCCCAGATGGCCAGATCAATCATGGGAAGCATTGGACAGCGACGCATTCGTGCACTTGCGTCGCGCTGAGAACTTTTGTCAGGTCGGTCTCGTTCCTCCACCACCACCACCACCACTGCTGTCTCTCCAAAAGAGTAGGACGACGGTATCCTTGTCGTCATGTACATATAGAACATATAAAGGCGTATTTATATATATTTCTCTTTTTTTTAGACGAATTTTTATATATTTCTCTTGAAAAGATCTGCATCGATGCACTAACAAACCATTGTCCCGCACGTGTCCACCCCCATTCATATAGACGACGGTCCGGCAGTAGTTGTGGGCCGGCGGTGTAAGCAAGCCAAACCACCGGATTTAATATACTAGTGTACTACAATCATATATATCAACATTTGCAAAAAGTACGATGTCTTAGATATATATACCACATTATTCATTTTCAATTATTCTACTTATTGATCTTAATTTTCAATTCGGATGGAAATTATCAACTATCATCGCTTCTCAACTGACAACAATATTCAAGCATGCTTTCAATGCTGGTGAAATTTAGGGTTACGACTACGGTTTCATAGAAGGGTTAAGGTTTGTAATTAAAGGAATTTAGTGTATTTCAGGTGCTAGCGCCTATAAGCTTGGGGGCCTAGACGATACATCCATACAAGCTAGTTTGAAGAACCAAATATCAAAATTGAAGAGTTTGGGACACGATAAACACTACCACTATTACAAAATTTATTTTAGGAGGGTAGGTAGTTGGTTGTATTAACAGAGGTGGAGAAAACTGATGGGTGTGTCCCAGAACACATGACGGTTTTCCTCCGAAGACAGACAACAAAAGACACATCCATCTCTTAAATTGGAAAATTTCAGAGACGAATATTTTAAAAGATCCACCTTTGCAAATGAGCCCACATATAGAAACAAGCGTCATAACCTGTTAGTCTCTAGAAATGTCATTTTACATTCGGATACGGTCTTATATATGATCGTCTCTATTAGTACTAATTACCAGTGACATTTATCAAGGGCCTTACGGCACAATGACAAAGGTCGTTGGTAAGGGGGCTCTCAGCTAAGGTTTCAAATACTGGGTGCGACATATTATCCTAGATTTATTCTAGGATTTACCAGCGCTGTGCATTAAGTGGCACTACTACAGAATTGTTCATCACTGCCGGGCTCCAACCCCCTTCACCGCCGCCCGGCGAACCCGCGAGAACCATAGCGGTAGTGATGTGGGGTTTGAAACACTACCGGGTCAAAACACCGGCGGTGATGCGAGGAGAGACTGCCGGTTTGATATCGAACCGGCGGTGCAATCGTCACCGAACACCGCTCGGGTGTTCCACGACCCGGCAACATTTTTGATCCAAGCAATGCGGGTTCGAAGTCAGCCGGCGAGTTGATATTGGGAGCACTGTCGGGCTTTAACGAACCGACAGAACTGTGGGGGATAACACTATCGGGTTAGACCGAGCCGACGGTGTATCGAAGAGCTAACAATGGCGGCTTACTTTGAACCCGTCGGTGAACTTTACGTGAACACCGCCGGCTGATTTCAATCCGGCGGCGTTATTAGAGTGAAGACTATCGGTTGGTTAGTGCGGCCGGCGGTGATGTTTCTGTCATCGATGACGGTTTATAATTCAAACCGATAGTGTTTGGTGTAGTTACACTACCGGTTTGTACATTCACTGTCGGGCCCATGCCACCCGGCGTTTTTTTGTTTAAATTTTTTATAATTTATGAATTTTTTTTTTTTTTGAAAATCAGCTATTTTTAAACCCATAAAAACATCATAGATACATTACATGGTTCAAAGGTTACATACAACTAACTCCACCTAATATTCTACGAAATTGAGCCTAGGACATCAACTTCCAAATAAGGAAAACAATGACAATAGCCATGACGTAAATCAAAACATCTTTCATAGGCCAAGTCGCAATTCTCCTAATCTTCATATCTATGGAGAGAGGCTTCTCATCGATCTCCGGGGCTGGTTGATAGTGAAAGTTTTCACCATAGTAGGCCCCAAAAGCTTCACTTCAGTCTTGTATTTTTGTAACAATTACGGGGTAGCCGAGACTTGAGCGAGCAATCTTCCTAGGTTCGATAGATCCCTAGCACTTGACCAACATGCACTACATACCACGCCATGGTTTGCCTATACATGCAGCCAAAATAGGATGTTAATGCTATGTCATTCGAAATGTTGTACAACAAGATTTTGAACACCACGAAACTCATGAATTTCAACATCTATCTCATTTCAATCACAATTCGAGCATTAGAATGTCTTCAATCATTCTTTGTAAATGACCACAATGTTTAAATCTAATTTGTTCACCATAGACCAATTAAAATACTTTTGGCACTATATTAGGATCCCGAACTGTTTGAAAGCAAAATCTAAATAGAAAAAGGAAATAGCAAGTTGGATTTATCAACACGGGCATTTCAACGAACAACTCAAAGGCAGTGACCGACGCACTCACCGAGCTTCCGTGCGGTCCGCGGCGCTCTGTCTTGTCTCGGCGGTGCGAGACGCAGGCGTCCTAGAAGGAAGCGAGGGGCGCGGGACGGGCGTTCTTCCGGCGGAATCGAGCTCGAGGTCGCGGCGGTGCGGTGTCGGGGCGTGGGCGGGGGGGGCGGGAGGCTGCGAGACGGCGGTGCGGTGTAGCGGCGGTCCCCCCGACGTGGGCGAAGAACAAGCGGGCGAGGCGAGGCGAGAACAACGGCGAATTAGATCTCATTCTCATAGGCAATATCTCGAGGAACTAAATGGCTAATTAGTTCTCACCGTGGAAGGCGCGGGGCGCCGGCGCGGCGTTAGGGGACGTCGGAGAAGAAGAGAATGGAGGGGGCGCTGTGTGAGGGGGCGACGGACGACTGCGGCGTGTGTGGTGGTGGTGCTCCGTCGGCGGACGCCGGTGGGGAACGATTGGGGCGCGGGGTTGAAATGACCGAAAATTTTAGCTCGCCGTGCGCTATTATATATCGTCGAGGCTGGAACGAATGGCGCGGGGTTCAAATGACTCGTGAAATTTTCACCTCGCGCCCATTTCTATAGTTAATCACTGCGGTTTAACAAAGAGCCGGCAGTGTTAAATTATAGGTTCACTGCCGGGTATAAACGTCGGTGACCCGACGATGATCGGACAATTGTTGGCACGAGGCCACACGGTACCACCGCTCACGGTGATAAGATCACACTGTTGCCACCTACCACCGCTCACGGTGATAAGATCACACTGTTGCCACCTACCACCGCTCATTCCCACCTACCACCGCCTATAAAAACAGCCCCGCGCAGAGAGCCATGTATGGCGAACCGTGCGCCGGCTGACCTCTTCTGTTATTTGCCAATTCTCCTATCCACATATATGGCCTCTATTTGGGAGAAAGCCCTCCACATAAACATTTTATCATGGGTAGACAGTGTATACAGCAGGTACTAGAAGGGTGTTTTTGAAGATTAAGCTACAACGTTGCTTACAGAAGCTGGGTGTGATGCTCGTGCAACGCCATTGTTGCATGGACTGCCGGAAGACGGAAAGCAGGAGCCAAGTAGCGTGCATTCTTGTGCTTCGTCGCCGGGAGATGAGAGCCCCGTCTCCTGTCGGGCCTTTGCCGGCACGGAGAGACATTGGTTCTTCACAGAGGTCCCATCCGCCTTACTTAGATCAGTAAGCATAACGTGTAGCATTGTAACCACCTCGGGCATAGGTGCTAGAAGGGTGTTTTTGAGGTGGTTATTTCTTAATGTGTTTGTACACTTTGATTATTGTACCGTGTCAATTGTAATCAATTAATTGTAATGCTTTTGTGAAGTATGTATAATCCCAGTTCAACCTGTAATTACTCGGGGTCGTCGCGTAGAAATTCAATTTAATTGAAAAAAATACCAAACCTTGTCCGAAAAATCTCAAACATCGTGCTTCCTTCACACGTGGCATGTGCACGTCTAAGAAAAAAAGTTGAGCCGAGACCACACGGAGCGAAGATGACCCGGCATAGCTTATGGATGTAATTGTCGAGTCATGCTTCCGATGAAAGGGGTCATGTACCTTTGTGAAGCATGTGTAGTCCCATAATGTAGAAATGTCTTGAATTTTTTTTTACAACCTTGTACACCCAAATTATGCCCCCACACAAGATCTTAGGTCTTTCTGATCCATATTTTTATTATTAGATTTTTCTACATGATAAACGCGATAGAAGGAGGTTAATTAAAGCTTGAAAACTTATGAATTTTGCACCAACCTACACACTGAATTGCCTCCTAGGACACATGAGACCATGTGGGAAATTTTTGGCACCACTACGGCTCTGTTAGTGGGTAACCCCATTCAACTTGTAATTACTCGGGGTCGTCGCGTACAAATTCAATTTAATTAAAAAAAAAAATACCAAACCTTGTCCGAAAAATCTCAAACATCGTGCTTCCTTCACACGTGGCATGTGCACGTCTAAGAAAAAGTTTGAGGCCGAGACCACACCGGAACGAAGATGACCCAGCATAGCTTATGGATGTAATTGTCAGTCATGCTTCCGATGAAAGGGGTCATGTACCTTTGTGAAGCATGTCTACTCCCACAATATAGAAATGTCTTGAATTTTTTTTTACAATCTTGTACACCCAAATTATGCCCCACACACAAGATCTTAGGTCTTTCTGATCCATATTTTTATTCTTAGATTTTCCTACGTGATAAATGCGATAGAAGGCTGATCACTATCGGTTTCGTATTTGCAAACCGGTAGTGTTGTCTCTTTTACTGCCGGGGCTCTTTTAAAACCCGGCAGTGATATATTTCAAACCGACAGTTATCTTTCACTGCCGTGAGATTACTTGGACCTTTCTTTTTTCACTGAGTTGTGCGTTTCAATGATGTTTACCAACTTTTCGGTTAGTACATAGAGCATTTATATATTTATGTTCGTCCATGAAAGATAAGAAGGGCGTCGAAAAAATAAGAACTGCGCCCGTATTATGATATATAAATGCAAACATCCATTGGAAAGGAACACACGATATAGACCGGCCCGGCCAGCTAGAGGAGCTAACGGGTTACCCGTTTGTATCCAGCGGGGTATAGTACGTATATACGCGAATTAAAAATCAGCTTACTTCCGGATGGCAGGTTTATTAGCGTGAAAAGCGGATCAAGGTTACGATGCATGGATATATACGTATGCCGTCAGCCGGCTACCTCGCATCTATTCAGGACGGCAGGCGGCGGCTCCCTCCAAGATCCACCGGTGGGTCTCTCCTAGCGCAGAGGCTGCGGCGAGCCCTCCCCACTCTTCCACTGGCGGCGGCGACGGCCAACCTCATCCCGGCGTCGGCGACGACGACGGCGGCGGCGGCGCGCGGTTCGTAACACACAGGTGCTTCTTGGCTCCCTCTTCCCACCCCAATCAACCGGCGGCGTCGAGCTCAACGGCACGATGTCCAGTTGCGGTGCTCTTGTCCTCCTCGGCGTAGGTGCCCCTTGTTCCGTGGCTGGAGACGACGGCGGCCCTTCGATCCATACCCTTGTTTTGCATTTTCATTTGTCTGGCTAGGTCTGCATGGATATCTTTTCTCGCTACGGCAGGACCTGATTGAATCGGAACAGGATCCAACCTGCGTATCTATTTTTAAGCATTGTTTTAAGCATTGATTTTCTTCACCACCAGTTTCAGATCGTTGTTTTTTCACCACTAGTTTTGAAGCATCATTGTTTTAAGCATTGATTTTCTTCAGCACCAGTTTCAGATCGGATCGACAGTTTCAGATCGGATCAGAGATTCTGGTGCGCCGTTTACTCGACGAGCGGGAGTAGTCAGGTCCTAGAACACTTGTAATTTGCTGATTCTGAACCACATGATTTCTCTCACTGCTTTCAGGTGTTACCGCGCTGCAAAAATTGTGGGCAATCGCAGGATGCATGTGCCTGATGCTCTCCATACGTTATTTAGAATTAGAGTATATCACGTCATACTTTTTTGACTAGAGTATCACTAGATACATGTTCTGTACAGTATACTTCAAATATTATATTCCAGCTTGTATCGAGTCATACTACCCATTTTTTGTGTATGTATGTACTAATAAAAATACCCTTTTTGAATGATATGTACGTATACTTAATCCTGCCATGAATGCATGCACTTATACTATATAAGCACTCTTCTAAAAAGTACGTACAGATACCCCATTCCAAAATGTATGTATACATACTCTATTTAAATTTTAAAAAATTTGTATGAATAGTATGGATGCATACTCTATTCCAAAAAATATGTCCGGATACCTTCCATTCAAAACAAAAAGTATGTACACGTACTTCCATTCAAAAAAATATTCGCTTATACTATCTAAACCTTGGCGCGTAATTATACATTCTCCATTCCCAAAGTATGTATAAATACTCCATTTTCAAAAGTATGTATATAAATACTGTATTTCAAAAGTATCTATAAATACTCTATTTTTAAAAGTATGTGCCGATACTTCATTCCAAAAAGTAGGTATTAATATTGTATACTAAAAATTAAGTATAAATATATACTCAGACGTATATACAAACACTACTTTATTTCAAAAAAGTACTCTAACCTCCTGTACCGAATGTTTCTCGTTGGTGGAATTCAAATGTGCGCCATGCAAGGAGCACCGTCTTACCTATTGGACTTCTGACAAACCCGCTAAGAGGAGAGACTAGCTGTTACGTACCCACTAGGAAGGAGGGTGTAGTTACTCACTGGGTGTATAAAAAGTGCACCCTATATATATATATATATATATATATAGAGGAGCAAACCGATTACAATATCTGATTACATATATGATAACAAAGACCTTAAAAAATGTTACATATATGATAACAAAGACCTTTCCACGAATAGATCAATGTTCTCATCAAAAGTGTACAAACACATTTAAAATAAAAAAATCCCGAAGGTAATGTAATTCTTACCGATGAAATTCCTATGGGATTTTGAAAGCACATCGGGTGCCCGTTGAGGTCCCATCGGTGCTCTGTGAGGTTTCTTGTGCTCGATCTTTACAAGGAGGGGCATAACTGCGGATTTACATTGAATCCACAGCAAGGATGCCTTCTACGGATAATTATCTTTGCAATGGCCAAGCTGTGGTTGCGTTCAATGACATGCATAGGCATTCGCAAGAGAAGATCATGTTAATCTATGAAAATCTGCTTTGATCACCAAAGGAGATTTTCATTGAAAGCGATTTTCATAAATCGATATGATCTTATCCGGAGAATGCCATGTCTCTTATATGGACATGTAAATCCAGCTGTCCGACCTCTCAAGCACCGCAGAACCGGATGGCTCCGTGAATCTCACAAATTGTTCTAACCTTCGGCGCCGCTCAATCTTGATAAGACTCTTGTAGCACCTCTTGTGTGTGAACTATTTTGGTGGCCTAAGATGCATAAGAACGATATGCATGCGTGGAGGGCTTTCTCCCATAGAGGCCCATAGATATGTATGTGGAGAGTAGCAAAGAAGATTGAGGAAGAAGAGCGGGCAACTGAATCAAGAGTATCAAGAAAGAGGATGAAGAGAACTGAATTGCAAACCTAAGGGCCGTACTAGCGTTTTTATAGGCCGGATGCCGTGAAGTGCAGTTGTGATGGAAACTAGGGTGGCCTGATCTTCCGAAAGGTTCCGATAACTCTCGATTTGGTGGAAACGAGACACAATTCGATCCGGCTTCGAACAACTCGATCCGAAAACCCCGCAATCGCAGCACCCGTCTCCTCCTCTTTATCAACCGGCGTTGCACGGTTGACCTCGCCAAGAAGGCTAAGTCCTTTGCTGCGAATCGAAGAACACAAGCAAGAACAAGGAAGAATGCAACCAATTTGCGGATGAATGATTAATCTCACGAGTTGGGGTCTCACAAACCGATGAAACGCGGCGAAACTGTTCTTAACAGAATAATCTAAGCAAAACCCAAAACCTAACGAGAGAGACGGCGGCTGAATATATAGGTCTAAGGGTCGTCACCACCCCTGGGCGCGCCCCTAATGGGCTCAACATCGATACACGGTCCGTTGGACCAAAAGCGGTGACGCAGCACCGAAACAGATTCTGGACGCTGACTTGTTTTAACGTTTCCCGACGACTCCGAATGAGTTTGGACCTGAAACCAACGCCATTGGTTTCCTTATGAAATTATCTTTCCAACCATGGGTGGATCGAAAACGAAGCCGGATGCGTCCTGGGCGTCCGTTTTACTCCTTGCTGGTCCTGAACTCCGAAACAGGCTCGAAATCGACTCGGTTTGGGTCTCCACCTTGTCTTGGGCGCCCTTCCTGATCCTCCACGCCTCCAAGCCATCCCTTATGCACACTCTGGTCCTCTCCATGATTCCTAAGCACAATACAATCATTAGGTAGCAATCTATTCTCAAAATCATATAAAGACTTGCTTAGGAAAGAGCTCACCTGTAAATTTAATTGTCGTGCGCGTGCTCTTGTAATTGAACCTTGAATGTCCAACATAGGTTCATCTTGTGCATCCGAAAGAGTGATGTCCTCATCATCCTCCCTTCTTGAATTGGAGTCGTCCTCGACTCAAGGTCATCTTCTTCTCCCAAATATGGCTTCAAATCTGAAATGTTGAAAGAAGGACTAACCCGAACTCGGGTGGCAATTCAAGTTTGTAGGCATTATTATTTATTTTTCAATTACTTTATAAGGACCAGCAGCTCTTGGCATTAATTTTGACTTACGCAGCTCTGGAAACCTATCTTTTCTCAAATGTAACCATACTAAATCTCCTGGTTCAAACTTAATTTCTTTTCTACCTTTACTACCAGCAATTCTATACTTTTCAGTCATCTTTTCAATATTTTGTTTAGTGGTTTCATGCAACTTATGAATAAATTCAGCACGTGCACTAGCATCGGTATGAGTTCTTTCATGGGTAGGTAAAGGCAAAAGATCAATAGGAGCACGAGGGTTAAAACCATACACTACCTGGAAAGGACTTACCTTGGTGGTAGAATGTGTGGCCCGATTGTAAGCAAACTCCACATGAGGTAAACATTCTTCCCACATCTTCAAATTTTTCTTCAAAATAGCTCTCAACATAGTGCCCAAAGTACGATTCACTACCTCTGTTTGTCCATCAGTTTGGGGGTGACAAGTTGTTGAAAACAATAGTTTTGTACCCAACTTGTTCCATAGAGTACGCCAAAAGTGACTCAAGAATTTAGCATCGCGATCTGAAACAATAGTAGAAGGCATACCATGCAACCGAACAATCTCTTGGAAAAAGAGGTCAGCAATATAAATGGCATCATCACTTTTATGACATGGTATAAAATGTGCCATCTTAGAAAATCGATCCACAACAACAAAAATGCTATCCCTCCCCCTCTTAGTCCTAGGCAATCCCAAAACAAAGTCCATCGAAATATCTGCCCAAGGAATCGAAGGAACCGGAAGAGGCATATATAACCCATGTGGATTTAGGCGAGACTTAGCTTTTTGACATGTGGTGCAGCGTGACACAAACCTTTCAACATCTCTCTTCATTTGTGGCCAAAAGAAATGTGTGGCCAACATATCTACTGTCTTCTTAGCACCAAAATGGCCCATCGGTCCTCCACCGTGCGCTTCTGCAACAACAATAGACGAACCGAACCAACTGGAATGCATAGACGGTTAGCTCTAAACACAAACCCATCATTTATCACAAACTTGTTCCATGTAAAAGTCCCTCTTTACAATTCAGCAAGACATCTTTAAAGTCGGGATCTAGAACATATTGCTCTTTTATCGATTCTAGTCCAAAAATTCTATAATCAAGTTGGGACAAAGATAGTATATCGTCTAGACAAAGCATCGGAATTTATATTATCCTTTCCCTTCTTGTGCTTAATAACATAAGGAAAAGATTCAATAAATTCAACCCACTTAGCATGTCTACGATTCAGATTATTTTGAGAACGAAGGTATTTAAGTGATTCATGATCTGAATGTATAACAAATTCCTTAGGCCACAAATAATGACGCCACGTCTCTAAAGAACGCACAAGTGCATACAATTCTTTATCATACGTAGAGTAATTAAGAACAGGGCCATGCAATTTTTCACTAAAGTATGCAATGGGCTTACCATCTTGCATCAACACACCTCCAATGCCAACTCCACTAGCATCACATTCTAGCTCAAAAGTCTTACCAAAGTTTGGAAGTTGCAACAATGGCGCGTGTGTAAGTTTGTCCTTCAAAGTATCAAAGGACTTCTCTTGGGATATACCCCAATGGAACACCACACCTTTCTTCGTCAACTCATGCAAGGGAGCAGCAATGGCGCTGAAATCCTTGACGAAGCGGCGATAAAAACCTGCAAGACCAAGAAAACTTCGCACCTGTGTGATAGTGTGGGGAACCGGCCAACTCTTGATGGCTTCAACTTTGGACTTGTCCACCTCAATCCCCTGTGGAGTAACAACATAGCCAAGAAAAGAGACTCGATCCGTGCAAAAAATGCACTTCTCAAGGTTACCAAATAAACGTGCATCGCGTAAAGCATTAAAAACAGCACGTAAGTGGTCCATATGTTCATCCAAAGATTTGCTAAATATCAGTATATCATCAAAGTAGACCACCACAAATCGCCCAATAAAAGGCCTTAAAACTTCATTCATCAATCTCATGAAGGTACTAGGTGCATTAGTTAAACCAAAAGGCATGACTAACCACTCATATAATCCAAATTTAGTTTTGAAAGCTGTTTTCCATTCATCTCCAAGTTTCATTCTAATTTGGTGGTATCCACTACGCAAATCAACCTTTGTGAAAATTACAGAGCCACACAATTCATCTAGCATGTCATCAAGCCTAGGAATAGGATGACGATATCGAATAGTAATATTATTAATGGCTCTACAATCAACACACATACGCCATGAACCATCTTTCTTAGGAACCAAAATAACAGGAACGGCGCAAGGACTAAGGCTTTCTCGTACATACCCGCGGTCCAAAAGGTCTTGGACTTGTCGCTGAATTTCCTTAGTCTCCTCGGGATTGGCTCGATAAGCGGCCAAGGTTTGGCAATGTTGCTCCCGGGATCAAATCAATTTGATGCTCGATTCCTCTTATAGGTGGCAGCCCCGGGGGTATCTCAGCTGGAAAAACATCCTTATACTCCTGCAAAAGGTTAGTAACAACAGGAGGTATCGAGCCAACAATATCATCAAGTGAATACAGAACTCGTTTGCAAACCAAAGTATAACAAATATCATCATCAGAAATTTCAGCAAGGTCACTTTTTCTTGCAAGCATAACTGCACCCTTCAATTTAATTTCCTCACCCTTAGAATTAGGTGCCAAGACTTCGTTTTTAGGTGGGTAAACCGAAGTAGCAACTTGCTGATTTTCAGATTTAGTATCATGCAAACTAGCAGCTCGTTCTTTATCAGCTTGTACAATTTCAGCAGGGGTCATAGGTACCATAGTAATTGTCTTTCCTTTATGCATAAAGGTGTATGTATTACTTCTACCATGGTGTATAGCATCATTATCAAATTCCCAAGGACGACCCAATAAAAGTGAACAAGCCTCCATAGGTACCACATCACAATCTGCATAATCAGAATAGGAACCAATGGAAAAGTAAACTCTGCAAGTTTGTGTTACCTTAGCTTTTCCAGCATCATTAAACCACTGAAGGTTATATGGATGGGGGTGCTGACGAGTGGTCAAGCTAAGCTTCTTGACCAAATCTGAACTCACCAAATTATTGCAACTACCTCCATCAATGATGACACGTGCTCGACGATTGTTGATGACGAAGAAAATCTGGAACAAATTATGGCGTTGTAGCTTCGCTGGTTGTTGTACTTTTGTGCTAAGCGCTCGTTGCACAATGACGCTCATGTAGGTCATCGTGTTCTCACTTCCCACGATCTCATTGCTTGCTTGCACATCTTGTTCATCTTCATCATCACTCTCGACATCGGAAGCGCTGATGTAGCCATCGTCCGTAGCAATGTACGCCCGCTGACTTGGGCAATCCTTCTGAATATGTCCAAACCCTTGGCAGCGTCGGCACTGAATGCCAGAGGTGCGACCGGTGGACGCAACAGAGGTGGAACTCTTTGCTGGTTCCTGCAAAACAGATTTATTACCGGAGCCTGAGGGTTTTGTAGCAGTCGGAGCAGATCCTTGCTGCTGGTTCGCTGGTAGAGGCGCCCTGTAAGTGGAAGACTTGGACACACCGAACGAAGGTCCTGAACGTGGGCGTGTACGTGTTCTTGGTCTTGTACTTTCGGAGGAGTCCTCGCCCCTCCAACTCCTTCTCTGCAAGCATAGCAAACTGAAACAACTGGTTGACACTGTTAATTTCTTTATAATCAATAATGTCCTGAATTTCTCGTCTCAATCCCGAATAAAATCGACAAATAGAATCCTCGGGTCCCTCTACAATACCACAACGCATTAAACCCTTTTGAAGCTCACCATAGTAATCCTGCACAGATTTATCACCCATTTCTAAACGCATCAATTTTTTACGTAAATCTCTATGGTAAGAAGAGGGAACAAATCTATCACGCATAGCAACCTTAAGTTCTTCCCAAGAATGAGGTGTTTTACCATCTGCAGCTAAAGCAGTCCACCAAATAATAGCAAAATCTTTAAACTCACTGGTGGCTTGTCTAATTCTATGTTCTTCAGGTACTTGGTGGGAACTAAATTTTTGTTCTACCGTCATCTCCCAATCAAGATATGCCTCAGCATCATAATGTCCATCAAAAGAAGGTATAGTAAATTTAACCTTAGCATAAGGATCATCGGGAGCTCGATTATGGTTACCTCGATTATGGTTACCTCGATTATGGTTACCTCGATGGTGATGGCGATGAGGTCGCCCACCCATACCTTTGGTGTTCTTGTCAAGACGACGCTTGAGTTTGTTTTGAAATGTCGCCTGAACATCAAGATTACCGTCGGCATCATATACCTCAAGATCGTCTTCATTGCTAGCATCTGCGTCGTCGTCAGAAGCAGGACGAGCTTCTTCCAAAATATCAATCCTGTCGGTTAGATCGGATATGCGTTTATCCAACCCGTTAATAGCGCTAGCGCTAGGAAGGTTGAGTTCAAGCAACGCCTGAGTGACAGCCTTGATGACTGTCTCCTCCATGTCCTTTTTGGATTGGTCAGCAAGAGCTTTGAGCTGCTCTTGGCTAACGCAATCACTGAAGTCTGTGGGCTTGCTGGCACCTGACATTGTAGACACAAAAACAGGAACAAACAGTGAAGGTTATCCCTAATAATTGTACTACGCCGATAAGTGGTGCCTCTCAAGATGACAGCAAAAGGAAGACACCTTACCAAGGTCTTACCGGTGTTCTTACCAGCAAGGCAAAAGATACCTGGAAGATGTGGAACCGCGATTGCAGGGATGCGAACCTTTGCTGTCAAGAAGAATATGTGGAGCTATGGGAAGGCACACAATGACACAAGGATTAGCAAATAACGAGTGCAGATTAGCGGTTGTTCAATCTGGATCCAAAGTATAAGTCACAAGTGCTGGCTAAGACGTGCCTAGACGTAGCGCAACAAGATGAAACAAATGAACGATGGAGAACAGCAAGATAGAACAAGCGCACACAGCAAGCACTATTTCGTCTCTTTCTCGGATTTTTGGCGTCCCTGTGTATCACAAAATTTTTTATTTTTTTATTATTTTTTTTGCTATTTTTCCGGAACAAGGATCACCAAAGAAGAAAAATCACAAGAAGAATCACCTAGAACAGAGGTGATATACGGCCTGTAGAAAATCAACAAGATCTCTGAAAAGCGTGCAAAACTCTTGACAATTTTTTTTCTTTATTTTCCCGATTTTTTTTGGCACTTTTGCCGGACCCCAATAGGCCTTTGGCGTATTGTTTTTGCCGGAATCGAATCAAGAATCTGCACAAAAAAATTCAGATTTTTCGGACAAGCGAGTCAAAAGTTGTGGCCGTTTTCACCGAAGGTACCTCAAAATATGGTGTTTGGAAACTCGAAAAAGCACGAATCGGGCGGCGGTTAGGGGGTAAAGCGTCCCTAAACTCCAACACCAAACACACGATGAATCTCCCCTGTCAAGAAGAGCAATAGGTATGTGCCAGATGATGTAAGGAGGGTTGCGATGCAGCCGAAATTGAAGCAGATGGCAACCTAACTAGGGTTTGCGCGGCAGCGAGAGATCACACAAGGCGGCTAGCGATGGCAAGTCGAGTAATGTGTTGGAATCGACTTGTTGTATGGAAACGGTGGATAGGATAGCGGCGGAAACACAAATCACAGCGATGGGCGGTTGAACTACGACGCAAACACAATCCTAATCCAGCAAATAGACTCGACCACGGACACAAACTCAACAAAGCAATCTGAAAACGAAATTGCAAGGCACAAAGGGTAATAGGACAGCGGTTAAAATTTTTTTGTTGGATTTTTGTGGACTCTAGGTAATGAACAAATATGAATCTAAAAGGTGGATGTGAACCTGACGGTATACCTGAAGCTTTGATTACCACTTGATGGAAACTAGGGTGGCCTGATCTTCCGAAAGGTTCTGATAACTCTCGATTTGGTGGAAACGAGACACAATTGATCCGGCTTCCGGAACAACTCGATCCGAAACCCCGCAATCGCAGCACCACGTCTCCTCGGTTATCAACCGGGCGTTGCACGGTTGACCTCGCCAAGAAGGCTAAGTCCTTTGCCTGCGAATCGAAGAACACAAGCAAGAACAAGGAAGAATGCAACCAATTTGCAGATGAATGATTAATCTCACGAGTTGGGGTCTCACAAACCGATGAAACGGCGAAACTGTTCTTAACAGAATAATCTAAGCAAAACCCAAAACCTAACGAGAGAGACGGCCGCTGAATATATAGGTCTAAGGGTCGTCACCACCCCTCGACGCGCCCCTAATGGGCTCAACATCGATACACGGTCCGTTGGAGCGTCGGGAGGTCTATGCCACGGAGCCGGCAACCCCGAAGCTGCGCAAGTGGCTCGGACGGGCCATCACCTTTCGACCCGGTCGGATCACCCCCAGCACATCCCGAACCGGGGGCTTATCCACCGGTGGTGGATCCCATCATCACCAACACTCGGCTCACCAAAGTCCTTATGGACGGAGGGAGCAGCCTCAACCTCATCTACGAAGAAACCCTCGACCTCCTCGGGGTAGACAAGTCCAAGATCCGCCCGGAGGGCCGGCATTCAATGGCGTCGTCCCCGCAGCGACTAAAGCCCCTCGGGCGATCGACTTACCGGTTTGCTTCGGTGACCCCTCGAACTTCGTGCAAGAGACTCTCACATTCGAGATCCTTGGGGTCCGCGGTACCTACCACGCACTCCTCGGGCGGCCCGCTACGCCAAGTTCATGGCTGTCCGAACTACACGTACCTCAAGCTCAAGATGCCGGGGCGAAGGGTATCATCACGACAGGCCCCTCACACCATCATGCATATGAGTGTGACGTGGAGAGCGTGGAGTATGCCGAGGCACTCGCCATTGCCGAGGCACTCATCGCCGCGAAGAGAAGCTTTGACGAAATCACGATCGAGCATGAGGCCAAGCGCCTTATTTGAGCTTTGAGCCCTCCTCGGGCACCAAGAAGATCCCACTCGATCCCAAGAACCCGAGGAGAAGTCGGCGACCATCGGCCGGACCGGACCCGAAATAGGAAGCCGTGCTCGTCGACTTCCGCGCGAATGCCAAGACGTTTGCGTGGGGACCCTCGGACATGCCGGGCATACTGAGGGATGTCGCCGAGCACTCCCTAGACATCCGGCCGGGCTCAAAGCCCGTCATGCAAGCGCGCCGTTTGATGACGCCAGCGGAAAATCATCGGCGAGGAGATCCACAAGCTACCGGAGGCCGGATTCATAAAAGAAGTATTCCACCCCGAGTGGTTAGCTAATCCTGTATTAGTAAAGAAAAAGAACGGGAAATGGCGGATGTGTGTGGACTACACTAGTCTCAACAAAGCATGTCCGAAAGTTCCCTTTCCTTTGCCTCGAATCGACCAAATTGTCGACTCCACTGCGGGATGTGAAACGTTGTCCTTTCTTGACGCGTATTCGGTTATCACCAGATCAAAATGAAAGAGTCCGACCAGCTCGCGACCTGCTCATAACACCCTTCGGGATGTATTGCTACCTCACCATGCCCTTGGGCCGAGGAACTGGGCAACATACCATACCGGTGCATGCAAATCATCTTGGGGGAACTCATTGGAAGGATCGTGGAGGCCTACGTCGGCGACATAGTGGTCAAATCCAAGAAAACGTCGGACCTCGTGGGCGACCTCGGGAAACCTTCGAGTGCCTAAACAAGAAGGGAGTCAAGCTCAACCCCGAAAATGCATATTCGGGGGTCCCCGAGGGATGCTTCTTTTGGGTTTTATCGTCTCTCAACGAGGCATCGAAGCAAACCCGACCAAGGTTGACGCAATCACCAAGATGGGTCCGATCCAAGATCTCAAGGGAGTACAGAAGGTCATGGGCTGCCTGGCTTCATTAAGGTGGTTCATCTCACGCCTCGGGGAGAAGGGCTTGCCCTCTATAGGCTTCTGGCAAGAAGTCCGAACGCTTTGCTGGACCCCGAGGCCGAAGAAGCCCTCGGCAACCTCAAGAAGCTCCTAACAAACCCACCGGTCCTAGTGCACCGCCAAACCCAGGAGAAACCCCGCTCTTATACGTCCACGCCCACTACCCAGGTAGTCGGCGCGGTGGTCGTAGTTGAGCCGTCGGGGAAGAGGGACACACGTTGCCGCCTCAACGCCCGTCTACTTCATCAATGAAGTACTTTCCGACACCAAGCTCGATATTCACGGTCATGCGAAGCTATTGTACGCCATTGTGCTTGACGCGAAGGAAACCGCCACTACTTCCTCGCGCACCCAGTTGCCGTGGTATCCTCGCTCCCCCTCGGGGAGATCCTCCAAAACCGAGAGGCCACGGGAAGAGTGGCGAAATGGGCGGTGGAGCTCATGAGCGAAACTATATCGTTCCTGCCCCGCAAGGCGATCAAGTCTCAAGTCCTGGCCGACTTTGTGGCCGAAAGGGACGTACACGCGGCCTACCCCCAACGCCCATCCAAGCCGAAAGTCTTGGACCATGTACTTTGATGGATCCATGATGAAGGCGGCGCGGGGGCGGTTTGCTCTTCATCTCACCCCTCGGGTTCACACGAGGTACGCCATCCGGCCGCATTTCCCCGCCTCCAATAACGTCGCGAGAATACGAGGCGCTAGTCAACGGTCTCCTGATCGCGGCGGACCTCGGGATCCGACGGTTGGAAACCAGGGGGATTCACGACCGTCATTGATCAAGTCATGAAGGCCTCGGCGTGCCACGACCCCAAGATGGAGGCCTATTGTCGGGAAGTGCGCAAATTGGAGGAAAAATTCCATGGGCTTGAGCACAAGCATACGCCGAGACGCTACAACGAGGCCGCGGATGAATCGGCCAAGGTCGCGAGCAACCCGAGGTACCGTTCCCCAACGTCCTCACCCAAGACCTCAATGAACCCTCGGTCAAGTACACCCCTCGGAGTACCCTCGGGGCTCACGAGGGCAGCATCTACAAGCCGCACCCGAAGCCATGGTGGTCGGCCGAGACCCCGATCGAGAGAGCCTCGGTGGAGTACCTCAACCGAGGGGAGCTACCCGAGGATAAGACCGAGGCCCGCCAGTTGGCTCGAAGGGCAAAATCCTTCGCACTGATTGGAGAAAAAAGAGAGCTCTACAAGAGAGGGGCCTCGGGAGTATACATGCGGTGCATACCCTCGGGTGAAGGCAAAGAACTCTGCTCGAGGACACTCACCAAGGGAGTGTGGCCATCACGCCGCCCGAGGACTCTGGTCGGTAAAGTCTTCGAGGCAAGGCTTCTATCGGCCCTCGGCGGTGCGAGACGCGAACCAAGTCGTGCGTACCTGCAAGGAATGCCAATTCTACGCCGCGCAGGCGCACCTCCCGGCTCAAACAATCGCAAACCATACCTCTTACGTGGCCATTTGCGGTGTGGGGACTCGACATGATTGGGCCCTCGAAAAAGGGCGCCCGGAGGACACACTCACGTCCCTAGTCGCCATTGACAAGTTCTCCAAATGGATCGAAGCCCGACCGTGGTGAACCCTCACACGGGGAAACGGTGAAATTCTTTACTGGATATCATCTCCCGTTTCGAGTCCCGAACTCCATCATCACGGACAACGGAACCAACCGTGGGGAAGAAGTTCCTCGACTTTTGCGGCGACTATGGCATCCGAGTGGATACCTCGGCCGTAGCTCACCAAGACCAACGGTCAAGTGGCGCGATGCCAACGGCATGATCTTGCAAGGGCTCAAGCCGAGGATCTTCAATCGCGAACCAATACGGGAAAAGATGGTACCAAGAGCTGCCGTTGGTTCTATGGAGCCTTCGAACAACGAAAAGCCGAGCCACGGGGTTCAGCCCTTTCTTTTCTAGTCTATGGGGCCGAGGCAATCTTGCCCACGAGACATCGAATATGGGTCCCCGAGGCCGCGAGCCTACATCGAGCAAGGCAACCAGCGAGGCGAGGCAAGACTCCATTGACCAAGTTGATGAAGCCGAGGCGTTGCGCTCCCCGCACTCGGCAACATACCAACAAGCTCACGCGCAAGTATCATGCCCAGCGGCCCGAAGCCTCGGGAGTTCCAAGTCAACGACCCCCCGTCCCGGTCTAAGACGAGACAACAAAGGGCGTCACAAACTCACGCCACCACCTGGAAGGGCCTTATTTCATCGCCGAAATATTAAGGCCCGGACCTACAAGTTGAAGAACGAAAAGGGCGAAGTCTACTCCAACGCTTGGAACATAGAACAGCTACGTCGCTTCTACCCTTAAATTCTACACTAGAAGTGTTTTTTTTTCACTCAATAAAAGATCTACATCTTTTACGAAAAAGTGCTTCTCGTGCAAACCTTAAGGAGTCTTAGCCTTGTCGGCCAAGACTAAAACTCCCTCGGGGGGTTACATGGGGACCCCCTGGGGACCCCCTCCCCTTCCTTTTTCAAAACTTTTTTTCGAAAGAAAAAGTTTTCTTTGCGCATTCTCGAAACAATCGTTTAAGTTGCGAAGGTCGCTCACGCACAAATCCAAAGCAAGATAACCGAGGCAAACGGACCGCCCCTAGTGGCATCCGTATGGATCGCCCGATGGCGTCCCACGGTTACCATCTCGCAAGCGGAGAAAGCAAGCGACCCGGCCACACAATAAACGAACAAATTCGAGAAAACGCAACATAAACATAAATGCACCCGCCAAGGCCACAGACCTCGGGCGGTGCCATTGTTTATATACATCCATCTCTACAAGCTCCAACTTTTTCATACAAGGAGAGGTCGGGGCGGGGTGGGCTTCATCCACTTGCGCCTCGGCCGCCGACGGAAGAAGCTTCTTAGCGCGAGCAACACCCTCGACAAGCTGCTTCCCCCGAGGGAGGCGTCTGACCCGACCGCATCCTCGGATCGGGCGTCCACCATCTCCGTGTCCGCCTCCATAGGTTGACTCTATAGGGGAGTACGGGGGACACACTTCATCCTCGGCGGGAGGCCAACCGGTCGCAGCGCCGTCCACGAAGTCGTCAGGCGCTGAGTCTTGGCGGCATCAGCAGATCCCTCTCGGGCGGGATCAACTTCCTCCCCGTCGTCGGAGCCGAGGAAGAAGCCTTTCGCGACGCCGTCCCAAGACCTTGGACTCCATCGGGAAGTGAGAGCGAGAAGATGGCCATACATGTCCCGCACGCCGGACCGGAAGGCGGCGTTCGGAGCTCGGACCTGAGGTAGCCACCCACGGCGCTCAGGCGGCTGCGTCTGAGGCCAACCTCTAGGTTGTCCGCCCCAAAGCGGCGAACGAAGTCCGACAAGGCCTCTTCCAGCTCCTGGGTACGACTTCGCCCCGCTCCAGCCTGGCGCCCGGCGTGGCCACGGTGTTCACGGCCTCGGTCCGGACCTCCTCCGCCTCGGCAATTGGTGCACAAACCGAGTTAGCAAGACAAGATGATTGAAGGCAAAGCTCACTAAGGAAGAAGACGCACCTTGGCACTTCAACGCCAGCCCAAAGATCGCGTTATGCTCCTCGGCGGCGACTTCTGAGCCACTCCTTCTCCTTCCCGAGGGTCTCGCCCTCGGACACCAACTTCGCCGATGCGAGTGTTCAAGGCATCGCACATCTCCGCCGCCGACGCCTCCTCCGGGGACCGGTCCCCGCTTCGTCATGGGCTTCCTTCAGGACCTGGAGGGACTGGATCCGAGCCTCTTCAAAATCATGGCTCATCCGAGCCATGTCACCGCCACTTTGCTGGCCTCGCACTGGCCTTGACAAGCTCGGCCTCCGTGGTCCGCCGTTGGGACTCCCTCTCTCCTCGGCAAGGGCAGCAAAGCCGGGAGGTCTCGCCCGGGCCTCGATCAACTTCACCCGAGTTTGACCAAGGGCATTCCGGTTCAGGCGTTCCGGCGAAGGAGCTCGGACTTCTCCCGCGAAGCGGCCAGAGTCCACGCGACCACATTACCCATCAAGACACAAGCGCGCGAAGACATGCGGCGGGGATGACCATCAAGACACTTTCTACCGTCGACCTCGCAAGTCGGCCGGCTATGGCATCCCCGATCCTCGCCAAGCCCTCGGCCCCACCGCGGATCTGCTCGTGGGTTCTCCACTCCGGACCTCGGGCGGTGTCGTCGACCACCGCGGCACGGGCCCCGGGCGTGCTACCCAGGGTCAAAGGTGGACCGCCCCAGCGGGTCGGCTCAGAGGGATACATCTCCTCCACCGGCAACTCCCGCAGCTCCGGGAACCCAGACCAATAGAAGTCCAGGGGGCCCTCGGAACTGACCACGGGCACCGTCCTCGTCATGGCCGAAGACGACGCTTCGCCAAGGGCTGCCTCGAACCCGGACACGTGGAGTAGCGGGAAGTCGGGGTTATACGCCTCGTGAACCCCCGGATCGGCGAGGGTCAGCGCAAGCGGGGACTTGCGCGTCTCCGCCGCCATGAAGAGCTCCTCTTGCGAGAACTCCCGGACAAAGGGGCCCGACTCCTCGGGATGGGCGGCGCGTCCACGACCCTCTCTCGAATGGTGCCATCTGCTCCGGCACCGAGCTGACGTCATGGGCCACAGCCGAGCTCTCGTGTCGACCACCATCGGCCGGGAGTGGCCGACCCACCATCGCCACCGGGGGCCTGCACCACCTCGGGGTGGCCTTGGCGAGCCCGGCTGGTCCGACCCCACACTGGGCTCGGGGGCGCCACGGGAGGATCTGACGAAGGCAGCACGATATCTTGGCCGGCGACCCCGGCTCTGGGCCCAGGCCGAGGCTGGAACGCTTAGCCTTCAAGGCCTTCTTGGGGTGCAGAGCCAACGGCCCCCCCGTTTCCTGAAGTCAAGAACGTGTCGGGACAAAAGCAATCATATGCCGTAAGAAGATCAAGATCGCGAAAAGGCGAAAAAGCTCCACGGCTTGAGGATCGCCCTAGGCGTGGTCGAGGCTCGGGAAGGTTGCGACCTGGCGTCGCGCACTTGACGCGCGAGCCGTCGCCCCCACGACATTCGTGCGCGCGGGGCTGGATCGGGGCGGGTCGCCCGGCCGTCCCGAACCGTGCAGCGGCGCCGGGGGCACCGCGGCAGGTGGCGTCGACTCACTCCCTTCGGGCCTCACCCTGTGACGCCGAGGTGCCTACATGGCCAACGCCAATGGTCCTGAGGACTCGGCCGGAAGAGCCCTCGGGCGCAGCGGGTGTCGGCCGGTCCCCTCGACGCCTCGGGCTCGGGCCGGACTGTAACGAAGCCCCGACTCGATCTGGAGCCCCATGGCTCGGTCCATCCGAGCCGTCATGTCGTCATCCGACGAGTTCACGCAGAACTGGTCCTCCGGATCCTCGTCCTCGCCGGTGGTCGAGGTGTCAGGTGACTCGCCCGCCTTTGCGCCGCCCGACGCTTCTCGCGAGCCATGTTTCTCTTCTTCCTCTCCTCCTTCTTCAACGCCAGCGCCGCTGCAGCTCGTTGAAACACGGTTCGCCGCCCGGCGACAAGATCCAAAGCCGGCACAGGCGGAGGGGAGTCGCGGTAGTTCACGGCGGCCTCCGGGGAAGAAAGAGTGAGAATCGCCATGGCGACAACGCACCAAAGCAATGCAAGGACACCAAAGCCAAGAAGCACTCACCCAGGGAAATATACCTCGGTGGCCGGGCGCATAGGGATCTCCGGATGTGTGACGGGGTGTTGGACCCTAACGCGTCCCTCACCCGCTTAGCCGGCCATCGGTGGAAAGCGTAAGCCCCGACATCCGGGGACGATCAAGACCCGGTGGCCTCGGAGTCATCTTGCACATAAGCAAGGGGCGGGCCATCAACGGCAACACCCGACGCCGATGAAAGGCGGCAACCACGGCGGCAGATTCACATCCTTCCTCGAGCCGCAGGGACCGCCGCCTTTAGGCCCTCCAACCGATGATGATCCTCCGAGGGGGCCCCAGTTCCACTTCTGCGGGCGATGCTTGAGGACCCGCCCGGTGTACGCGGGAAGCGCGTTCTCATCGTTGCGGAGGTAGAACCACCGATCTTGCCACCCCTTGTTGGAAGAGGTAAGTTTGGAGACGATGTACCCATCAGCTCGGTTCGGCCAGTCGCTCCGAGCGGACTTGGAGTGCACAGCCTCAACGCGCGCCCTCCGTGGTTGGCCCTGCGCAAATCGAGGCGGGTGGTAAGGTCCGCCTTGAAGAACCACAAACAGAGGTCCCAATGCGGCTCGATCCCCGTGAATCCCTCACAAAGGGTGACGAAGATGGCGGCCTGGAGATCGAGTTCGGGGGCGATGATGAAGCTCGATTTCATAGTAGTGGAGGATCGCCCGAATGAACCGCCTGCCGGCATACCGGCCGCCGCTGATGAAGATCCATCAAGCTCACCACGTAGCCATCAGGAGGGTTAGGCTCCTCCTCAGTCCAATCCGAGCAATCCACTCCGCCGCGCTTCATCGGTGCGGGGGACGGCGAAGCCCTTCATCGACGAGACGCCGGAGCTTCTCCTCCGTCGCCGCCCCCCGCCACGGCTCGGCATCGAGCACCTCCCTCGCCGCCGCCACCGCTACCGACCGCGCCATGGATGAAAGGGAGGCGAAGGGTGGCAACCGCTAGCAACCCCGATCACACGAGCGCAAGGCAAGTGAATCTCTCCTTAATGTCTCCCACACTATCTCTATCTCCCGATTCTTTGCAGCAAGAAGGCAAGAAGGCGATGGCAAAGAGCAAGGGAGCAACTATCCGCCGCCACCCCCCATATTTATAGGGAAGGGAAGGCAAAACCGCCGCCTGGGCAACCAAACCAACTCCCCGAATGGACGGCCCATGATGGAGCGAGAGCCGCTCATCCAACGGCCAAGCCGCGTGGTGGGGAACCGGCCAGGCGCATTAATGCACCTTGGCGGAGCCCCTCGATCTCTCCCCCCGACAAGAAGCCGCAGAGCCACGTCCCATCGGACTTGAGCAGAGCACGCCGCGCTCGGGCGAGGAGACGCCTCGTCTCCCGGTCGGGGTAAAACCGTCCGGCCATCCATACCCAAAGGCGCCCGACCCTAAGGGGCAAAAAAGTCAGTCCGTTGACGGTTCCCCGCCCCCGGCGGAAACCAAACGAGCCTCGGGCTGACACACCTACGTTCCAGAGGTTGCCAGGCTGGGCCCACATGGGTTTCTGCAGTCGCCTCGGGATAACTCGAGCCGGGACGGGAGGGAAATGCACAACCGGCTATACCGGGCCCCCGGGCTCTGGATTTCTGAACGTGTTTAAGGCCCGCGGGTCTTTGCTTATAGAGATGTCCCATCCGTGGGAGGCCTACAGGGCCCTCGGGGTTGGTCCGCCCAAACCCCGGGATCTCGCTAAGCGGTCCGCAGGTTCTCATGGGGTGAATCCTGGATCACATAGCCGACCCTTGCTCCGCAAGGGCACGGCACCCCGCTTAAAATGACCCGCTAACGCGCTCACCGAGCACGACACATTCGGCTTACGGGGCATTGTGACGTGTCTCCCCTCCTCCTCCCTTTCGGGAGGGCGATAGAGGAGCGTATGATCAAAGTCGAGGAGGCCCGGGTCGACCTTGCGCAAGACATAAGCGCGGGCCTCGGGCTGCCCACGCAAAACAAACACGCTCCGCACAAACAAGCGCAATTTAAGAGCTGTTTCGGTCTTGCCAGGCGTGCGAGACATAAACGACCTCGAAGGAATCCGCCATTCCATTCGAGGCCTCGGGGCTACACACCAACGAGCACTCGCACGCACCCCCTTGTAGACGAACCACCCCGAAACAACAAGGCGACGGAACGGCGGAACCCCGGCGAGTCCTCACTCGCTCGGGGCTCGGGGGCTACTCGCGGGGACCTAAATATTGGGCCCCGAGGCATTCTCCAAACTATGAGAATCTGCCGCCCGCCAAGGCCCAAGAAAACCTAGCCGCTATCATCCCGCACGGAGGACGGCCCGACGGACGATGGACGAGCCATTGGCCACGACGCTCACATGACGACGAAATCGGCCCACGGACGGCCCACAAAGCGCCCAAATGGAGTCACCACGACGTAAAGAGCTCATCACGCTCACGGCGGACAAGGTCAAGGACCTCCGCCAAACAACGAACCATGACGTTCCACGTCGACAAAGCAGCCAACCCATGGCTCGGACTTGACCACACATCTCCGTTTCGTCCGAGGCTGGCCTAGCTCACCAGCCCCGGGCGAAATCTCCGCCTCGCCCGGGGGGGCCTAGCTCACCACCCTCGGGCGCCAAAACTCCGCCTCGCCCGAGGGAGACCGGCTCTCCATCCTCGGGCGGTAAGCCCAACTAGCCCATCCAGGGACACGCACCCTCGGGCGTGGGAGGTTCCGCCTAGAGGAAGGGAAACCGCCGCATTCAATGCGGTTGCACGACAGCGAGGCCCGGTGCCATCGATTACGCCCGATCCAAATCGAATCGCGAATCGTCTCCCAATCCGACCGATGGGGCGCAAAGCTGAACGATGGCGTGTTACACCACCCGCACGGAAACCAGGATGACACTGTTCATTTCCCAGAGCACCGTCAAAACGCCACGTTGGGCCAGACCCTCGGGCACTTGACACGCATAGCCAGCAACCTCTGGGACCGGCCCTCGCCATGCGGACTGTGAGGGACGCCTCACAGGACCCTCGGGGCCGCGCCAGGGGACGGCACGTCCACCATCGGATCAGGACGCGTGTCTTCGTCAAGCAACATCCAAGCCAGCCCACCCCTCGGCAGCGCACATGCAACCGGTGTAGCCTCGGGAATTAGCCACCTAGGCGTCCACCTGTGTAAACATTATCTCTCTCCTTCTCCTATAAAAGGGGGGAGTAATGCCTCATTAGAGAGGAGGGGATTCGAGCCCGCTCAACTCCAGTTCACACGGAGGAAACGGCACACCACCACCATCATAACCACGATCGTGGGGCTTGAGACCCGCGTCTCTCCCCTCCCGACCGCCTGTAACCCCCTACGCAGGCTCACCTTTGAGCCTTGGTAACACGAAAGCGGGACACACCCCCCGGGGCGTAGGGCCCGTTGGCCTGAACCCGGGATAAACCGCCGCGTCCCCGTGTCCATCTTGCGCTCGCCATCGAGGGAGGAGGCACACGGCTTATAAATTCTTTATTGCCGGCACCCGAGGCACCCACCGTTCCTCGAAAACGCCCGGCAGTGCGTACTAATATTAAATTTTGATTCAGGCTGTTAAGTCGGTTCTGTTGTAAGACCACCTAGCACGATCATTAGAAGCATGTTCATTGCATATTTAAACCCTTCTTCTTAATTACAATGATACATATTTTTTGTGTGTACTCTCTAGGAAAAAAGATGAGTGAACATCAATATGTTCTTCACCTTCTCTTCATTCTCTCGGCACAAATGTGAACTTCACTGCCCACTCTACTTGTAGTGAAGCCGCTTCACTACAGCAGGAAGGCCTGTTTGGGAGGGTTCCACGGAGCAGATTTTAAGGAGAGTCACTCCCCGGCCGCCAAACGCATTTTTCAACGACAAGTGATTCTCTGTTGAGATTCTGTGAAGTGATTCTCTAAGATGAACAAAGAGCTTGAGAGATGAAAAAATAGTTTTTCCTGTTGTGGAAGTGATTATCCATCCTGATTTTTATCAATGAAGACTTTTACTCCATCCTAAGGCTGAGAATCAGAGAGCACAGCTCTGCCAATCGGACCCTAGAGTATACACACGTGTAATTAATACTAAAGAAGAATTTTACTCATACTGTTACGTACGTATGTGGATATACAGGACCAAAAGAAAAAATATATTATAGCTAAATTGTAATCGTTGAGCGTAGGTAAGCATATTGTCGCGAATAGTCAATAATTGCACTATCATTTAGCTGAGCAATCATGCACACGAATAGGAGCACTAACAGTGACATGGGAGTATTCTACATATATACCTAGCTGTATGAATATAATATTAACGGCTATTTCGTTGATGATCGATGTGACTGTTCCAGAGCTGGCACTATGCATAGTACATATGATCTTGACATTTTATTTCTGTCGGATCGGATCAGGGCTCAGTGCTCACCTTGATCGATCGAACGCATTGCCAGCATTGAGCATATATACTACGTGCACAGCTACCTAACTCTTATTTATTTGATTGAGAAAAGCTAGCTAGCTACAACTCTTCATGTTCTGGGGCAATGGATAACACAGTCGGCCCAGATGAATCATGTAAAGCATTTGGACAACGACGCGCACACCTAGCAACTACCATGCCAAACAGGCCCTAAGAAGAAACAGAAACAACGCATGCGTCGCGCTGAGAACTCTACACGCAGCAGGCATGCTGGTCTCGTCCTACTCCCTCCTGCTCTTTTGGAGACAGGTGGTGTGGTACGGTGGACTGGTGGGAGGTAGACCGACCTGACCAAAACTCTCTCAATTAGTTTACGCCTAATTAACTTAGCTTTTATTCGAAAATTGTACTAGTCAACTCCATTGCAATAAGGATTCCTCGCGCGTTGCTGCGGTATAGAGGAGATTTTCATCGAATGCGGAGAAGGTGAAATTTAAGAGCCACACATAATGGCTATGTTTGAGGTGACTTCATAAGACAATGGTAGAACAATAGTAGGACCTGGCGTATGTCGATCATGGCGCAAGGAGGAGCTAAAGAATTATGAAATAATGATTTTAAAGTCTATATGAATAGGAAGAATTTATAGCTAAGGGCCCTTTGGAACATAGAAATGTTAAAAACATAGGAACAAAAATATAAGAATGTGATAGGAATGTGGGTAGAAGAGAAGATTCCAAAGCAATTTTCCTGTATTCTTTTTTCTCTCCTCTCAGCCTCTGTGTCTTCTGCCGCACAGTCTCTAGCGCCACATATGCAAGCTGATGCCACCGGATGACGAATATGATCGAGGTGGAGGTGGAGATGTAGTAGCCTAGCAGTTTGTGCGTCGTGTGGGGCCGCAGGGCCTTACCCCCCGCCTCATACACTCCCACAGCTCAGAGTCACTGCCATGGTGCCACCAGGGGACGGAGCTACGCTACGTGGGGCCGGCCGTGGGGATTCGACCGAGCCGCAGCACATCACTGCCGAAGATGGATCTGCGTGGTGCCAGTGGCGTGGACTCGAGCGTTTCGCGCTTGCCGCTTCTGCAGCTCGCTGTGGTCATAGGAGACAAACAGCATGGGCAGTGATGGAGCCAACGGCAGGGGGCAACCTGGGCTCAAGCCGCCCCACTACGGCTCGTGGCCATGTGGAGCACCCCCCTAATCCCCACCTTCATATCTATAAAATTTATGTTTGCAACCCCCACTAGCTAATTCTCTTGACATGCAAGCCGCGTCACCTCACCATCCCACTAACACCCCACTAGCATGTCACCTTACCAGTCCACTAACCCTTTCTTACGCCATCGTCATCAACATGCCCCACATGTCTATGGGCATAAAAAAGATTATAACTCATGAACCAAAAAAATAAATCAAATTTTGATTACACCATTAAATTTATTTTAATAAATTCTTTAAAACAAAGATCTCACATGTATATATTTTGATAAAATTATAAGTGGGACCCGTTGGTATAGAGAGAAAAAAATAAAAAAATAAAAAAAAAAAAAAAAAAAAGAAAGAAAAGAAAAGGAATAGGAGGGTGATAGTAATATTGTAACTTATAGAGTTCTACTTCATACTCGCGCAACGCTGGGAATCCACTAGTTTCAAGTATAAATGAACTAGATCTTTTTTGTTTTTCAGTTTGTATTTCCTGAATTTTATCATTAATCTATGAATAAACTACATACTTTATGAGTTTCAGCCCTCCTAAATTTTTGTCCGGCTTCGTCCCCTGCGCATGGGGCCAATAGGGGTGCACCTATACCGAGCATTTTTCGGGCCGAGTCGGGTTCGGGCCGGGTCGAAAAAAACCCGGTTATTTCGGGCGAAAAATCTTGCCCATGACGTCTCACTGGGCAAAGTCGGGCCTAGCTTTTTCGGGCCGAGCTTGGGCGGGCTACCCGCATTTCACAAGACAAAATAGCTAGAAATGTATTTCGATGATGACCACGAAGCAACATGACTTGGCAATGTGCCCATCATATATATATATGTAGGCGTACGTAATATGTTCGACGTTTCAAAGCTTTGTGTTGGCCACTCTAACACACACTGAGAAGTGCATTCCATCACAAGGATCAACTAAATAAGCACTGCGCATGTACGCTGGCACATTCCATCTCTGGTGGTGGCCAAACAGTGGCCCAAGATATTAGACACATGGAGGAGTAGAATAGGATGGGATCCAAATGAAATGGACGACTCACCTAGCTACGTATACTCTCCATATATATATATTCTTCCACATACATATATACGTATAATAAGTGGCTGCTGCACTAGACATGTGTTGCCCGATAGGCGGTTTAGGGGAACGAAAGCACACACACATGCTGGCACGGAGAATCAGGGCGAAAGCGATGTGGACGACGATGGGTCGATGGCGCGGAGATCCGAGGCGTTTGCTGCGTGGCGGCACCTCACGGCCGCGGGACCCGGCCGGCCGGACGTGGAGCGCCTCTCCGTCACAAGTCCCCTGTCCCCACCACATGCAACAACAACAGGGCCCGGTGCACACTACGCATGCAGTCGCGCGTCGCACTCGCACCTGGCACTCAGCTCACACACACAAAAGATCGTCCATCGGCTTCGCATGTAGGTACCTCTCGTGTCACGATATTGCAGATCAATCCACACTGCGTACGTAGACTCATCATGCACGTTACGTTACGTTACGTTACGTTACGGCATGTGCATGCATGTTGTGTCATGTGACTCATGTCACGTGTGTCATCCAGCGGCGCAAACGTGCCGCCGCAGCAACGGCTAACATGCATACGTACGTCCATCATATCGATCGAACTTGGCCTACGCTTCCTGTCACCGTGATCGAATTGCACTGGTCGATCAAGCCAGACTGATCGATCCATTGCATGTTGTGCCTGTGCATGTTCCGGATCCACGTGCATGCATGTAAGGCCATGGCCGGCCGGTTCGGCCGGCACATGCACATGCATGCGGTATGCTCGAGCACGCACGAGGTAGAATACGAACACCGAACATAACCACCCGCCGTTAACGACCGGCCGCCAGCTGCATGCTGCCGGGAGGCCGGTGGCGAGTCCATGCCCGGCACGCAATATCCCCGGACCCGATGGATGCGCCGGGCCGTCAAAGCCGGCAGGCCGGCGACGCGTCGACCCCGATTGGGCGGCGCAGCTGACCACCCCGGAGACGCCACTACGTGTCCCGGCCCCACACCACACCACAGCCACACACGTACTCGATCGTACAGCCTTGGCTTGCCCTCCCTCCCTCGGACCGAACGGCAGCACGCAACAAAGCCGTCCGGTCCATGGATGACGACGACGACGCACGCGTGCATGCAGCTAGCGCCGCGTGGCGGAACGAGCCCCCACTCCGCGGCCGCCACGTGTGCGCCCGGCAGCCCGTACGGGAGCGACACGTCGGCAACGCCTGCAGGTCTCTGGCCGGATCGCCAATCTCCCACCGTGCTGCCTGCAGAGTATATATACGTACCTGGCCGTGGCGCCATTTCTTCATCGTTCTCGATCGAACGCAGGGCGCAGGCAGAGCTCGATCGCTAGCAGATTCAAATCAACAATCAACAGGCCGGCCGGAGAGGTCGACGACGACATCGCGTCTTATATATTACAAAAGAAAAAAAAAAAGGGGGAGGTTTTGTACATATATATATCTTTCGAATTCAAGAGGCTGCGTGCTGCATCCATATATATTCCATGGCGGCGCTTGCCGAGATGCCGGCGGCGGCGACGACAAGCAGCAGGGTGGAGGAGGTGGGGAGGATGTCGTCCATAGAGTGGGAGCCCAAGACGCTCACCCTCGACCAGATCAAGTTCGCAAGGGTAAGCATTTGTGATAGTATTATTATACATTTATATCGTACATTTCTGATTTGTATATGCCTCATGGATGTCTTTAAACCCAGAAACTATACATACAGTTCTAGGCGATTTTCCTTATGTTTTTCTTTCGCCATCTCTAATGTGTGTGATCTGAAATTTGTTCTCATAAACCTAATTAAACTTTTTGAGTATCGTCACATTTAATTTCTACTTGATCTGTAAATGCAGCCCCTCAATCATCATCCTTTCTTTTTCCTCTCCTCATAAAAATATGCATTGTTGATCGAGTCATACGTATATACGTATAAATAATTCATATACTACGAGAAATGTATATAATCCTAGCTTTATTCTTCTGAACTGTTATGAATTTATGTATTTTATTTCCAAAGTACTATGATAACTAGTGATAATAGTAAAATAATTCCCAAATAATTGGAGTGTCACTGTTATGAAAACCTATTCAATTAGGCAGTCATTTCCACGTGTAGGTACCATTGCACCACACCATCTTTCCCTGTAGTGACTCACCTACCTTTCTCTATCCACAACATAGACTGAACAAATATAACAAATATTAATTAATGCCTAATTGAAAGCCTTAAGTTTTTTTAGTGGTTCTAGTACATTTCAATGTATGTATCCAGAAATATAATGTATTTTCGTATTCATAATAACTTGCACTAATTAAATTGTATTTTAAGAGAAGCAACTTCCTTCAAATTTAAACACCAATTATACATTTATATTAATTATTTGTATGCTAATATTATTATTTTAACAGAAGTAACTTCCACTAATATGAATTATTTGTATGCTAAATAATAACAGATTTAAAATATGATGAGCACAAAATCTCTATTGTATAGTGTATAGTTAAGAATTAGGTACATGTATCATTTTTTTTTACTCACTAACTTGTGGAATAAAATGTGAGTTGAGTATAAAATCTCTGTATATAGTTTTTAGATTTCATCTCTCTATATATAGTTAAAAAAGAGTCATAGGTAATTTTTTAGTTAATAATTCCTTTCAAAAGTTTTAGTATACCTTGTACTTTATTAGGATGAAACATACTCCGTATTCTAGCAGCCACACATGCCATAAATTTTGTTCTTATTATATTTTTTTAAAAAGAAATGAACGAAGTAGTGATGCACGCATGATTGGCGTGCGACGTGTCCATGACGTACGGCGGGTCTCCGTCACGCAACCCTGAGCGTCGTACGTACGTATACCCCATGCGCCCAACTGGCCACACGTTTACGGGTGCAACTGTGACAGATAGAGACGTGCACGGCCTGCACAATGCAATAATTTAGTTCCTTGAGCGTCCTGCTGCAACACGTCGCAGATGGACTATTCGTGTACCGCGACTAGACGTACATACGTACCCATCAAGTCGCATAACTTGTGACGATGACGTTTTTGCATTCATACTTTTTTTTACACGTGTATATACATGCACGATACGTCCATACGATATGTGTTAACAAATATTAGTAGGTCTCTGAACTAATAACTGTTTATATTAAATAAAGTGAATAAGCACGAATAAATTTGATAACAGCGAGTGTTTTTTTTCTCTGTTCATCTGCAGGAGGCGGCGCTGTACGTGGTGAGAACCAAGACGGAGGAGGAGGCGATCCGGATCTTCACCGAGGGCCTGAAGCCCGTGGACACGGCCGTCGTCCGCAAGTCGAGCTCCATCGACTCCTCGTCGGACGACGACGTCGACCTCGGCTGCAGCTCCTTCGCCGACGACGACTCCAGCAAAGGTTGCGGTGGCGGGAGCAAAGGCGGTCGCCGTGATGGTCGACGACGGCGGCGCTCCATCGACGACAGGGACGTCGCTACGGCGCCATTCTAGCTCGCTAGTGTGTGTTGTTGTGCTAGTCTAGAGTCTCTACTGTGTGTCTTTTTTTTCACCCTTCTCTTTTTAATTACTAGCCTGTTTTTTACTTTTGGCTGGCTGGCCTGGTTTGTTTAAAGGAGGTAGCCGGCGAGTTTGGCCAGCTTTTTAGCGCGGCGAATTTTTGAGGCACAAGGCTAGGTATGGTAGAAGAGATGTAAATACCAGAAAGCTGCTAGCGGTGTACAGTACATCTTTTTATCTTCTCTCAACCTCTCCAACTTTAGAATGCACTCCCAACAGGCTCTATGTTTGTCTATTGTTTGGGTGCTCTCCCCAAGTGTGCGCACATGTCAAGATCTAAACCTATATGTCAAGACTGAAGAAGCTTCACAATTTTCAATCATTGAATAATTAGCCAACAATAATTTTACCTATATGCCAATACTACAAACTTGATATTGCTATATTAATTTGTAATGAAATGTATAGTCTAATCATATACCAGAAAAATTACTCTAAGATTCTCATATGTAGACCCTCGACAAAGAACACTTACTCTCTAGTCTTGCATATATATTTTATTTTGTTTGGGAACATTATATTATATATGGTCTAAATTAAAATCGTGTACTCCTTATAATTTTCTGGCATGTAAACTAGTGCTACAGTGCATTCTAAAAATTTTAAGAGATTCCACCCTCTATCTGGGCCTCTTGAGGTCACGGTCATCAGCGGCCTCTTCTTGGCTTTTCGGCTCCCCTCATCGCAGCAGCCGCGATCGATCCAGCCCGTAATCCGATCATGTCGTGGCGTCGTCCGGCCAGCAGGCCAGCCCAACAACTGCCTAAGACGCGTCACGTGGAGCTAGCCGTGGGCCTGAAGCCCCTGAATGCTACAAGGCCGCTGCCGCACGTCAATTCTCTATCCATTAGACAATTTCCAGGTTATCTTTTATTATACATTTCTTTTACAAATATAGTCTGAAAAAATATACTTGTATACATGTACTATTGTATTTGCTGGGCACGCAGGGTATGTCGCTCCGTCCCTGAATGAAGGTGTTTGAATGATTCTAATTATTATTTTTGGACCTAAAGAATCATAGTAATTATTGCCTCTGTATATTGTGAAATTCTCCAAATAATAGGTTTGGTCTTCTAGAATCTGAAGTGTTTGGGCCTTCTTATTATATTATCTCATACTCATTTTCCTTGGAGATCCAAACATGGTCTAAATACACAAAAAAGGTTGAATATGTGAAGCACCTCCTCTCCCTTCACCCAAAAAAAAATGTACTTAAGGCAAATATATTGGCGTTGTCTCATCACTTTCTTCTGCGGTCCAATGCGTAATTTTAGACGACTTTAACGGACTATAGGTACAATGATTGTCATTTTCCGTCGGTGACAACCTTCACTGGCACCGCCTCACAGAGCCGAGGTCCCTCCAAAGAAGAGATTGAGGACCGCTTGTGTGTGTCGCCGGATTCGCCTATTATCAAGTCGGGGCCGCGCTGCGCCGGCCGAAGCGTACTCTGCCTCCACCCACCACCGCATCGCCATGGCCGTATCGCGTCACGCCCAAGGGCACCTAATGCGACGTTGCGTGCCCGTGCCTCTTGCTGCCGAAGCCGGGCATGGATGTGGAGGAGGGAGAGGCTCCCGTCGCCATTGAGGAGAAGGTCAAGACTGTTTTCAAGGGTGGCATGCACGCCGGCGGGCACCGCTTTGAAATGCTTTAGCTTGAAGGACGCGTTCGACATGTCCACCTTAGACCTCAACACCGAGGGCCTCACCGAGGAGGTTGCCTAGCCCAGCGTGCGCGTGGGGTTTTTTAGTCGCAAAACCGGTCAAGATGCAATTAAGGATTTTGTATCCAGTGAGGTGTTAGGTTTCGCCGGTAATTGTTTGGTTCTTTTGCGACTTGTTGTTTGAACTTTATTCTCGCTTAATGAAAAAACGCCAAGCAATGGCGTGGTCTCTAAAAAAAAAATGATTGTCGTTTTAAGTTGTTTAGACACGTTTGTGCGGTTACAAAAAAAAAATGCCAGCCGGTATATGTACTCATGTATCCAGGTGGGGGACAGAAAAAATGTGTACTCATACGAGATCGCGATCGATATTTTCAGCACTATTTTTTTTTTAAAAAAAGAGAAGACGGTACTAAAAGAAAAAAATAAATTAAGGGCATGTTTTGGACTGTTTGGTGGAGTTTTTGTAACAACGAAAAACTTATTAGTGTTTGATTCACAGAGATTTTAAGAATCCTGATAGAAAAAAAGATCAAAATCCTAAAATTCCATTGAAACATATCCTAAAATTCTAGTGGATTCTATCACACAGGCATAGAATCCAAGAAACATCAGAGATTATTTTTAGCCACAATCCAGATTTTAGAATCCCATTCAAACATGCTCAGCTCATCAACCAGAAACACGGCGGCGGCGTCCGAAGCATGATGCACGGTTGCTGGCTCATCTAGTGAGCGTCTTCCTCCTCGCAGTGCTTGGTGTACTTGCTAGCGTCCAGTAGGGCGTCCACCTCCCCGGGGCTGCTCGGCTTCACCTTGATCATCCACCCATCCTCGTAAGGGCTCGTGTTTATCTGGATCATCATCATGGAGATTTTGCATTATATATTGTCAAGGAGATCGAGATTAGTTAATTGCAAGTGCAAACACAAGGTGATCATCGATCGATCGATCGATCCAGGAGGCGAGAGCTAGGGGGCAAGCTTGCATGCAGTAGTAGTATAGTACCAGGCCGGGAGTCTCTGACAGTTTGGAATTGACCTCGACGACCTCGCCGGAGATCGGTGCGTTGACGTCGCTGGTGGCCTTCACACTCTCCACGTTGCCGAAGGATGCTCCCGCCGAGACCGTCGTGCCGGGCTCCGGCAGCTCCACGAACACCACCTCTCCAAGGTGGTCCTGCACGCAGCAATCGGCGATGCATAAACCAAGTGTTCAGATTCTAGACCATTTCAATTTTAGTCATCCAACACGTATATATATTTCTGAACATTTTTTTGTGGTCTGCAAATCAAATTTAAGCGTGTATGTTTGTGTAAGTGTATATGTTCAGTTCCAAATTTTTGTCCCTAGCTTGTAATGTTTCTTGGAATCACTTGATCTCGTCAGCTAGTTCAGTCACCTGAGCATGGTCCGTGATGCCAACAGTGGCCACGCCGTCGCCTGTCTTGACCCATTCATGAGACTGAGTGTACTTCAACCCATCATGAACTGCATGCGCATCACAACACACCAAAATTAACAAAAATACAAAGACTGTTACTATCAACATATAAGACAGTAACCCAATGTTTGTTTCCCAGCAGAGGAGCAGCATATATCAGAGGCGCTAGCTACCATACCAGTGGAGAAGAATCTGGAGATGGAGAAGGCCGGGGCAGCGGCGACAGCTGCCCCGGCTCCGGTGCCGGAGAGCTTGAGCGCATTGGCGGCTGATCTCGCCCACAACCTCAGAGCCATCCTGCACTGACGATGTGCTGACCAGAGAAGAGGAAGGTGTAGATCTCTTACTAGCTACTAGTAAAGGATCGAAAGCTAAAGCTAGTAGTGGTTGAGCAGCCAGTGGTAGTGGACTAGTGGGCGAAGGGCAAAACATTGAGAGGATTGGATAGAGGGGATTGCTTTTGATTGCTTGGCTCAGGAAGAATGGTGTGCAGGGGATAGGATTTGTATGGTTCTGGAGTTTGCGTAGCCTTAATATCTGTCCTTCTTTAGAACCGCACCATTAATTCTTACCAACTTGATCCCAAATCAAGGGTGGTTACGTACGGTTATTAAAGGTTATTACCGTCTGTAATGGGAGGTACCAAGGGGCAGGGCAGTAAGAGGTTGTAATCTAGCCGCTAGCCTGTTTGGTTTGGGGTCCTTAAAGGTCACTCCCTCCGTCCCATGAATAAACGCAATTCTATGACTTCTACGATTTACGTTTTGACCATTCGTCCTTATTAAAAATATTTTAATAAATGTTATTTGTTTTATTATGACTTATTTGTTTGTTAGAGATATTTCATAATGGTTTATTTATTTTATTATTTGCACAAAAAATCTAAATAAGACGAATGGTCAAAGATGAATAGGAGAAGTCTTAGAATTGCGTTTATTTATTCGATTTCTAGGACTCCTTCACTTTATTTCTCAACATGGGGTGACTAAAATTCAAGAGGTGACTAAAATTGTGAAGTGGGGGTACCCCCAACTTTTAGGGACTTAAAGAAAAAAAAAATTCTAGCAAATCAGTCTTATTTCATAGTCTTTAACAACAATTAGACCACCATTCCAAAAAAAGGGGTGACTAAAGTTTTTGTAAGAATCCAAACAAGCCCTCTAACTAAAAGTGACTAAATTAGTTTAGACCCCTTTAACCTAGGGGTGACTAAAAGTGAATAAACTATATAGGTGGTGATTGAATGAACCAATCACCTCCGCTACACTGGGTAAGATGGAATATAACAATTTGTGCCACGACCGGTAAGACATGCACATGACGAGCAATGAAGGAGTCCTTGGACATAGGCTTGATGGCGACGGTGGCCTAGAGGTGGTAGTGGTCGATGTCGAAGAACGAAGATGGATGTCACGTTTCAGGCGGGGATCCCGGCTGTGGCGGCGTTGATGGTGCGGTGGATGGTGGTGGAGGCGGTGTTGGGCGCGGTTGAGGCGGCGTCGCGGGTGGGAGGGTAGATGACGGCGCGCGTGCGTGAGAGGACCGGTGGGTGGGGGCAGCGCAGGGGGAGAGGTTGCAGCGGTGATGGGGAGAAGAAGAGGCGGTTGTCGCTGGAGAAGGGAAGAAGAGGGATAGGGATAAGGGAAGGGTTTTCTTTATTTCTTTTCTTAAGATTCAACGGAGTACATCTCCATTGTATTTATAGTTTAGAGAAGACTTTCATACGAAAATAAATCTATTTTATTTCCTAAATAACTATTGCCTATGATGACTTAATGGCGAAAATAACGACGCGACGATGGCGGACGGAGGCCGCGGCCGCGGCAGCAGGGCTGCTGCCCCTTGCGTGGGCGTGCATGGCCTCCCCTTGAGACATGTTGGGCTGCCCTCTTGATGGGCTGTGACAATGGACAAGTTCGAAGGGTCACGGTCGCAGACTCACAGTTCATTTGCTATGCAGCCAATCAATAGATTTTTATTAAAAATTTTAGAAGCTTAGAGACATTTTATATGTTTTAAAATATTATCAAGTATTTGTTAAATATCTTAAAACAAAAAATGACGAAATTGTCTTTTGAAAGCACTATTTTTCTCAGGTCTTCAAAACCACTTCAAATCCTAGTAGGAAAAAGGTACTTTGAATGGTTTTGCATTACATGATGTAAGATATTGGGTTTTGAATTTCATAGACAAAAATATTTGGGAAAAGTCTTGAGATCCCTTAACTATTCTTGTGTTCCGATCTACCTACCTGAACCGGAAAACTAGATATTTTGTCTCCTTCAACCATTGAAATTAATGGTTTTTTCATCTTAGATGGTTTTGAAGGTGGGTTAGTATGATGTGACATCACGTTAGATGTGTTGTGTGGCATTACGTCAGCCATGAGAGAGAGGTAGAAGTTCATGCTAAATAATCCCTCCGTCCCATAATACATGTCGCTTTTAAGATCTTTGCTGCTACCAAGGTGAAAGGCGGAAGACGGGTGAAGCCACTAAGGGCACGCCGGTGCCCAGACACCCCCCAATTCTAAAAATTTCGTAGTGTTCAGTAATTTTTGGCCCTTTAGGGCACCCCCTCACAGCCCAATATCAGGCACTCCCATAGGCTTTGAAGCCCACCAAACTACTTTGGGCACCCCCTATCCATTTGCTCTGGCTTCGCCACTAAAAAGCCCCTATAGCTACTAACACATGTTGTCATCTCATGTATGGAACCACATCTCACAAAGGAGAGCACCATGCCCAGCCGGCCACAAGTCCATTTCTTCTTTGTTTTATTCACTTGAACGGGAACACGATGGGATGTATGGAATCTCTGCCACTGTTGGTCAACCTGAGACATGCCTACCTAGGCTATAACATCAAATAATATGGGATGAGTTTTGAACTCCAGGACGTTAAGTATTATTAAGTATTATGGGACAAAGAAACTAGGATCAAGTAGAAGTTGGTTGCATGGCGATTGTGTAGTCATTGAAGTCACTTAAACTTCGTCGTAATTGCTAAAAAGCTTAAACTTCCACATAGCATAAGTCATCTACATAGAATAATTGTAACATATATCAAGAGCTTATACAAGTAAATAAAAATAAAAATCAAACTATATAAAGTTTAATCATTCTAATCTTTCTTCATATTTTTTTGAGATAAAATAGATTTCTTCTAAATTTTCTAAGATTATTACACATTTGAGATCTTAAATTCCATATTTTAAAGAAAATATTTGGGTATTTTTTTAAGATTTACTTCTATAACTTTTTAAACTATATTTGACGCCATAAAGTATTATTAACATGGTGACACGCATAACATCTAACGTGATGATGTTAGACTAAACCATCTTGAAAATCATGTAAGGAGAAAAACAAACCTGTTTCAATAGTTAACCAAGCCAAAACATCCTAGTTGAGTTTGAGAAGAAAATTTGGATTACAATTGTTGAGGGTGGTCGAGGATTTTTTCCATCCAAAATAACATTTTCCCAATGCACGCCGTAGTGTATGGAAACCATGACGAAAGCAGGCCTACGGCTACCTTATGGCCTGTTGATCGTTGGCGCGTCGCGAGCCCACCACGGCTACCTATACACTATGCCGTAAAATGCTATCTGCGACACTTGTTAATCGCTATCGGTGACACGTTTTTATGTGTCACTGTTTTTTGCATCGAGATAAGAGCATATCTCGTGACGCCAGCGTTTTTATGTGTCACTTGATAATCCTTATTAGTAACTCCAGCCTATATGTTGTCCGGAAGACTTTCTTAAGTCGTCTCAAAGATAGCCGGTCCCAAGCCCGGGTAAAGGAGGAGGGTTGGCGTTAGGTTTGGCGAACCAACAGAAAAACCAACCACTCTAATGGATATGAAACCCATAAGAAATTGTTGGGGCGTAGCCCTCTTAGCGACGCTACATCGGAACCCGGGTGTGGTGTCAAATGGGCAGGGCAGTCGCCATCCCCTTAGTGGCGCTGGCGTATCGTGATCCGGGTATGATGATAAGTGAGCAAGGGTCGGGTCGTCGCAACCTTAGTGGCGCCGCTACATCTACATCCAGGGTGTAGTGAAAAAATGAGCAAGGGTCTTTTGCACTTTCCTTGACGGGTGCGAAGGGTAAGGAAGCTAGCCGAGCCAACTAGGATTCGTCTGGTAGCCGGAACGTAGGGTCCCTAACAGGTAAGTTAAGAGAGCTAGTCGATGCGGCAACTAGGAGGCGTGTAAATATTCTATGCGTTTAGGAGACCAAATGAAAGGGCCGAAGGCTTAAAGAGGTGGAGGGCACCGACTTCAAGCTTTGGTACACGGGGACAACATCGGGTAGGAATGGTGTAGGCATCTTGATAGATAGGAGCCTTAAGGATGGAGTAGTGGGCGTTAGGAGGCAAGGTGATCGGATTATCCTAGTCCGATTGGTCGTTGGAGACTTCGGTCTTGAATGTGATCGGTGCTTATGCCCCTCGGGTAGGTCTTAGTGAGAGCGCCAAGAGTCGGCTTTGGGAGGACCTGGATAGCATGGTTAGTACCGTGCCTATCGGAGAAAACTCTTCATAGGAGGAGACCTCAATGGCCATGTGAGTGCAACAAATGTAGGGTTTGAGCGAGTGCACGGGGGGTTTCGAAAGTACGGTAGTAGGAACGAAGAGGGGAGGATGTTTTGAATTTTGCTTTGGCCTATGACTTGTTGTTAGCGAATACCCTCTTTAGAAAGAGGGAATCCCATTTAGTGACCTTCCATAGTGGACAACACTCGAGCCAGATCGACTTTATCCTTGCAAGAAGGGAGGATAGGACTGCTTGCCTAGATTGTAAGGTGATACACAGGGGAGTTTGCGGTCCCTCAACACAAGTTTGTAGTGGCGGACTTTCGTTTTTGTGCGTGCCCACCGGGACAAACGTGTCAAGATTACGAGGACGGTGGTGGAAGCTTAGAGGGAAGCCGCACAATCGTTTAAGGAGAGGATGCTAGGCGAGGGGCCTTGGGAAGAAGGAGAAGATGCGCAGGGCGATATGTGGTCAAGATGGCAACATGTGTACGCGAAGGTGGCCTCGAAGTGTTGGGTGTGAGTAGGGAGGCAAGAAGGAAGCGAAGGACACCTGGCGGTGGAACGACGAGGTACAAAGGGCTATTAAGGAGAAGAAGGAGTGCTTCAAGCGCCTCCATCTCAACAAGAGTGCAGCCAACATCGAGGGCTATAGGATAGCGAAGTGGGCTGCAAAGTTAGCCGTGGATCAGCAAGCAAAGGGTCGGGCTTTTGATGACCTTTACCAATGGCTAGGCACGGCGGAAGGGGGAAGGACATTTATAGGATCGCTAGGATACGTGAGAGGAAGACAAGAGACATAAACCAAATCAAATGCATCAAGGATGGGACAGATCGACTAGCTGGCGATGGACGAGGAGATCAAGGACGGATGGCGAGAGTACTTGATAAGCTATTCAATGGGGAGAATGATAGTCCTACCTTTGAGTTGGACGACTCATTTGACGATACTTGTAGACGCTTTGCGAGGAGGATTCAGGAGGCGTAGATCGGGGAGGCTTTGAAGAGGATGAAGGGAGGTAAAGCGATGGGCCTGATGGCATCCCCATTGAGGTGGGGAGATGTCCAGGAGCGGAGAGCGGTAGTATGGTGACTAAGCTTTTTAACCTCATTTTTCTATCGAACAAGATGCACGAAGAATGGAGGCGAAGTATATTAGTACCAATCTTCAAGAATAAGGGAGATGTTCAAAGTTGTACTAACTACGGGGATTAAGGCGATGAGCCATACGATGAAGCTTTGGGAGAGGGGTTATTGAGCATAAGCCGCTACTGAAGGGCGACAAGTGTGACCCAAAACCAATTTGGGTTCATGCCCGGAGGTCGATCATGGAGGCGATTTTCTTAGATACGGCAGTTGATGGAGAGATTTAGGGAGCGAAGAAGGACTTGTACATGGTCTTTATTGACCTCGAGAAGGCGATGACAAAGCACCGAGAAACGTCATGTGGTGGGCCTTAGAAAAACACAAAGTCCCAACTAAGTACATTACCCTCATCAAGGATATGTACAAGGATGCGGCGACATGTGTTCGAACATGTGATGGCGATACCCAGTGACTTTCCAATTAACATAGGACTACATCAAGGGTCAAAGATCGAGCCCTTATTTATTTACTCGGTGATGATGGATGAGGTCACAAGGGATATACAGGTGATATCCCTTGGTGTATGCTCTTTTGCCGATGATGTGGTGCTAGTGGATGAGAGTAGAGCGGGGGTAAATAGGAAGTTGGAGCTGTGGAGGCACATGCTAGAGTCGAAAGGGTTCGGGGCCGAGTAGGACCAAGACCGAGTATATGATGTGCGACTTTAGTCCGACTAGACACGAGGATGGGGACGTCACCCCGATGGACAAGTGGTGGCCAAGAAGAAGGATACTTTTCGGTATTTAGGATCTATGCTACGTGAAGGATGGCGACATTGATGAAGATGTTAGACATAGAATCGCGCAAAGAGGTTGGCTAAAGTGGTGTCAAGCTTCGGCATCCTATGTGACAAGAGGGTGCCACGAAGCTAAAAGGGAAGTTCTATAGGACAGCGATTAGCCTCGGGCGATGCTATATGGTGTTGAATGTTGGCCTACAAAAAGGCGACATGTCCAAAGAAATAAGCGTGGACCGAGATGCGTATGTTGCGTTGGTTTTGGCGGGCATAGTAGAAGGGATAGAGTTCGGAATGAAGATATTCGGGATAGGGTCGGGGTGGCTCCTATCGAGGAGAAATTGATTCAACATCGGTTGAGATGGTTTGGACATGTTCAACGGAGGCCTCCCCGGCGCCCGGTCGCGTAGTGGAGTTCTAGAGCGGGTAGATAATGTAAAGAGAGGTAGGTCGACCTAGACCCGACTTGGGACGAGGCGGTTAAGAGAGACCTTAAGGAGTGAAATATCTCCAAGGATTTAGCTTTGGACGAGGGCGGCTTGGAGGCTAGCTATCAACGCGTGCTTGAACCATGACTTTGTTTCCTTTTCTATCTACCCTATCTTTATGATTTTGTCTTGTGCCTTTTTACGTTCTTTTGTACTTTGTTTCATATGGGTTTCATCTCTAGCCTACCCCAACTAGCTTGGGACTAAAGGCTATGTTGTTGTTGTTGTTGTTGTTGATAATCCTTATTAGTGACGCTGTATAGGCAAAACGCAGCGTCACTGATAGCCCTCACCAGCTACGCATACAAGCAAAACGCAGCGTCGCCGATAAGGTACACATGAGTGACGCTTGTCAGCAAGACGCGCCACTGATAGTAATTTCTAGAAAGAAAAAAAATGGATCCAGGGTGTAAATTCCGAAACCCCATGTTTCACAATAGGACACGTTTCATCGCAGCACACAGTTCACACTTTACATTAAGTTCTCATGGTCAAAATACATGAGCATGTTAAGCCATAAGTAATTACATAGAGTATCCATAACCTCCTAGCTACATTCCTTTCCGCTTAGTGTAGATCAGCTGCTCCCAAGCTACAACAAAACAGCTGATAGTTAATTAATAAATTTTAATTAATAAAGACACAAATGCAACAAATATCATTCTGCTCAATTTCTACAAAACAACAGGTCGTGAATGATCTCTGGTGGCAATATACTTCCTAGCATGTACACCTACTGTGAATGAATGTGAAAATAGCGCTTTCAAGGGTATTATCGCTAGGACTGATGCATACAGATAACCTAAGACAATCTCATTTTCCACGCCAAAATGGAGGAAGCAGTGGTCTGTAGATAACTGTGACGGTCCATGTATCTAGGCAATCATTTCTATGCCTACTCAGACCAATTGTGATTGGTAAGTACCATAGCCATCTGTAAGTACCATAGACCAATATATGAACCCTGATCCAGCCACCTGAAAGACTAGAAGCCTAGAAGGTCAAGATTCTGTTCAACCAGTGCCATAAAATTTAAGTGATGGTTTACCCGGAACAATACCACCACCAAGCACTCGAGAGATCTCCATCCTGAAACTCCCCCACCTACAAAGAAGATAAATCCATACGCCATCAGCTCATACAAAGAAGATAAACTCATCGATAGACGCACACCTACAAACTTGAATCCTAGACAGTCGGATCTTGAACGGGTGTTGTGAGATGACCACAATACCTTTTGTAGTTTACCGCCTGCACTGGCTCAGGACATTTTACACTTAGATCGTTGCAAAATGCAAATACAATGCCAATCAATTACAACTGGGGGATTCCCAATCCTCAAATTTCCACTGAACCAACAGCTCCACGATCGTGACCGCTACCATGTCCACTAATGAGCCGCGCCCCTGCTCCATTCTTCAAACCTTCTTCTCTATTTGATTTGAAGGTGTTACCCTATGGATTTCAGATTCCTCCAACCTGTGGATGAGCGGTGCCGCTTGGTGAAGCCCTATGGAGGTTCAGAAGTAGAGCACGACCTCTTCTCCTGCGTCAGGCAATCTGCATCTGAGTAGCTCCATGTATTGAGGAATGGCAAAGTTGCCTCATGTCTCCTTGTCCCTGCTCTTTCTTCATCTGATATGTAGATTGAATAACGATACGTCGCATGCCATTTCTCGATCTAGAAATGGCTTTGAAAGTCTGAAATGGTGCTACTTTTATTGGTTCTGAGTATAAATAAATTGGTAGGAATGATCAAATGCAACTTGAAACAAGTGTTCAGTTGCAGTCAGCAAAAGCAAATCTACAACGAACTATATAGGCACTGGTCCTTTTCTTTTATTTCTGCAAATGGAGACATTGTAGGCAATAGATCGAAGATCACAAGCACAATTTCACGGTGGCTAAACCTATGGATTAAAATAAAGCAAGAAAATGCAAGAACTCTGAGAATTTTGGACAAACATTCTCGGCTACCGCTAGGGAGACGGTGTCCCTTTAACCACCGATAGTTTGGGATACAAACATAATTACAACTGACATAAGGCATTAACACACTCCCCTTACATCCATCTATTTATACCATTAGTTCAAACATCCATTTAACACACTAAAAGCAAATTACAACATGATACATGTTAGTGAAAACAAACTACCTCTAATAGCACGACGTCGTGGGCACGGTCACCCGCTCCATCCTTTCATCGTCGGTTCCGCCAATGCTCGTGTTTGAAATTTGCTACGGCTCTGCCCTAACCGACTCCACCTCAGCCTCCACATCATCACTGAACATCGAGCTTTACACCAACATTATCCCCCTTAAGCTTGATGTTCACCAAGATCATGAACACCCAACAAGTATTTCATGACACCAAGCTTCACCGTGTGTAATGGCTTTGTCGGTGCATCGCCTTTTGTTCTTTAGTGCGAGACTCTTTTCACGGAATCTGCCCACGCTTCGACACACTCCCAGATGAGATGATACTTTATATCAATACGTTTGCTCCTCCCATGGAACACTAGGTTCTTCATCACTACTATGGCTGAATTATTATCCACAAACAATGTTACTATTTTTGCCTATGTTTTGTCGCCTCACACAACAAAGTTAGAGCCCGCGTCCACGCTTTTGCTACCTATGTAGCTGCCATAAATTCCACTTCACAAGATGAGAGAGCAACTGCTTTCTCCTTGTGTGAGTTCCAAGTCACAAGACCCCCATTCAAATAGAATGCCATTCCTCTTGTGCTCCTTCCCACAAGGTCTCCACCCACATCACTGTCAGGTGTACCTATGTTACACGGATACTCCAATGGGGGTGACGTATCTATATCCGATACTCATCGGATACACGTATCTGAATAATTTCGGATACACCATTTTTTTAGTGGGTTTTATTTTGAGAAAGTGCGTATACACGTTATCCGATATGTATTGTATCGGATACCCATACCTGTACTCAGTGGCGAAGCTAGAGCAAATAAGAGGGTGGTGCACTTGCCTTTTGGGTGCATAGACATGTATTTTTAGTGGTGCATATATGGTGAAATTTTAGAAAAAACCATTATTTCTACAAATTTTGGGTGGTGCATTTGCACCCACCAGCTACTAAGTAGCATCGCCCCTGCCCCTGTACTCGTGTAACATATGACCCCACCAACACTTCTTCTTTGTTCTCTTGAGTGTACACCAAACCATAGTTAAGTGTTCCCCTCAATATGCTCATAATCTGCTTGACAACCTTCATGTGCATAACTGTTGGCTTCTCCATGAATCTGCTTGCCATACCAATAGAAAAAGAGAGGTCAGGTATTGTGTGCAGCAAGTACCTGAGACACCCAATGATTCTCCTATACTCAGTAGCATCAATTCTCTCCCACTATTTATATGCATCAAGCTTTGCACCATGATCCATTAGGAATTTTGTAGCATTACAATCTGTCATCCCAAACTGATACAATATCTTCTTGGCATAACTAGTCTGCCTAATTGTGATGTTATCCTTCATTTGCTTCACCTCAACCCCAAGATAGAATGACAACAAGCCTAGGTCACTCATCTCAAACCGTGAAGTCATCTGCTTCTTGAATTTCTCAATCTCCAAGACATCTTCTCCTGTTGTTGACACCAGAATTTGGTAATTCTTTTGTGAATGAAAGCCTGTGGAGAGAATGCACCCCATGGCGCTTTGTCGGCATGATTAGCTATCGAGGTATATAAAAAGATATGTGCAAGCTGGAGCTCACGTTACCGGAAAAGAGGCAGAATCCGGCTTGGGTGTTTAGAGAAGGGAATAGTCTAATTTGGCGTGACAACACAAGCGAGGAGGTGCAGTCGTCTAGAGATGTTATTTGGCAAGATCATGATCTCACTTGAAGCAAGGAGGGCCAATAATGGGATTAGATAAAAGAGGCAAGCATGTGCGGCATTAAAGAAAGAGAGGATCAACTCATGTTGCCTTACATGCTTATATGCATATATCAATCCATCATGGAGAAAGTTCCCAAGGATCGGCCACGAAGAGACATGCTTGTATTGGACTCGAGAGAATATCGTGTACGTCATATGGCATCACGATATGGAAGGAGCAAGGATACATAACATATCACGTATATCTATGCGTATCGTTGGTCAAGAAAGCTTATTGACAAGGATTCTACGAAGGGAAATATAGAGTCCATGTATTTTAATATTTCCTTTTGTTAGCTAAGTCACATACAGAGGTTATCACACACGGAGGTTACCGCCTTGTTAGTCTAGGCTATATATGTACCGGTCATTGTAACAGGGACACACATCAATACAACAACAAACCGGCTCTAGCGACCTATCGAGTCCTTTTAGTTGAGTCATCGAGTTCTTCTGTGGCTTCTCGTGATCCACTCCGCGTTGCTTGTAAGTCTTGACAACCCTCGTTATATCTTACCTAGTCATCCGGTGGACTTTGTAATCGATGGTGAGGTAGTAGTGTTAAGGCCACTGGCCTTCTAGACCGGCCTTAACATTGAGTTATCGCCTCTATTAGATATGATCGGTATAATAGATTCATTAAGTTACCTGTGTTGTTCATGCTCCAATCTGTTTATTTTTAGGTTATGAACACATTTTCTGCTCAATTAGATTGGTAATGCTTTGGCCATAGATCTATATTGATTATGATCATCACAATGCTTGTTTTGTTTACTTCTACCATTGATGGTCGCCTTCATGTGCTTATATGGCCAAAGTCTATCAATCTAGATCGTTACATGTTGTGGGTTCAGGCCTATTTAGATGTAAATAGAGTGGATGGTTAAGTTAGAACCGCTGGATTACTCGGTTTGTGTAGCCAGTTGTTTTACTTGTGTTTGGATATGTTCGTTCACACTTCATGGACAACAATTCGGCTATTTTAGCCCGATATGGGTTATTTTTCACAAGTAATATGTGCATGTGGATTTATCGGCTTTGAATCTATCTAGCTTGCTTGTAAGATATCATAAGTCTTTGGGAGCGAGATAGATTACTTGTTTAGCGAAAAGGGGTTTAGGAAAGCTAGGCGTCCGAAAAACCCTGTTGGAATAGATCTAAGTTCTTTAATGTTCAAATTGATCTCGCATGCACGTGTCACCTCTTCTTATGTTTAAACAAGATTGCTCGGATATTCCTCATATATGTTTATATTGATTGAATGATCTCGTTTATCCATGTTATACTAAGTTTGTGATAGTCGGTGTCGATGGTAGTTATTGACCACTTTTATATACATGAAATACTATCAATCATAGGATGAATGCTACTAAAGTTTTATTATTACTAATGATTTCCACTTGTTTTGTAGCACACTTAGTTTTGTAGGAGGACTCCAAAAGATAGTGAAAATAGAGTTGAAAAGAGAGAAAATAGAGAAAACGAAACCAGGGCATTTAGTAGAAATTCCAAGGGTCTAAAGGACAAAAGAAGATAGCTCACAAAGGACAGGGCCCACATGCTGACATGTGGGGACGGGGCGACACCCCGCCTATGGGGCCGCGCGGCACCCCCTGGTTGATCCATGTGTCCTCATACGGAATCTTCCTACAACCGACCTATGGAGTAAATCTTGGCCGTCCCAATCAAGTCGGTTTGATCCAAGGGCTAGATTCATCCTAGGAGGCTATATAAGCAAGGTAGAGGCACCCCCCTGAAACCCTAATTCATTATTCATAGTTTGAATTCCTTCTTCAGAGTTCTCTCTAAGAAGTTTAGGTTTAGAGAAGTCAAGATCTCCATGATTAGAGCTATACCCTTCTAGATTATCTACTACGGATCTTGATTAGCAATCAAGTTTATTAGAAATAGGGAGATTAGTGAGGAGTGCTTCAAAGGAGTTCCGGCTGTCAGATCTTCTCTTCTGTATTCTGAGGGATCATTCTCTTCGCAAGAAGGGAAGTGTATTCAAAGATTATTTGGTGTTCGACTTCATAATTAAAGTAAGTTTTGGTTTATTTTATTCTTCAAGTTTGCAACTCTTATTGGGTACTTTAATCTTGGTTGCTCTTGATTAGAGGGATAGTTTCTAGTGTATGCGAGGTCCTTAGACTAGAGTTATCTGTAAATGCCCCTTTTTGGCTTGGAATCAGTGGTAGAATCATAAAGGTGACTTATAGCTTTATTGAATCCTCTATAGTCCACTTCCTACCAAGAAGTGAACGGTAGGCTTTGTCTGTTCATAGTAAAAGTAATTTTGTCTTACTTTATTAAGTATTAGCGTCCACGATAGAATAAATAAATTAAGGTTTATTGAGGTTAGAATAAGAAAGCCGGTGTTGTCTCCTAGTCTAGCTAGTTTCTAAAGTACTTTTGATTGTGAAGTGGATTGGGTAAATGCTAGCTATATTCACCCCTCTTTTTGTTCCTTTGGGTTCGATATTTAAAATCGGGAGTTCATTCTTTTGGTGAAGTGCTACAACGGTATTTCTATCCGGATAAACTGCGGATATCTTCATCTTTATTGTGTGCATATAATTTATACCAAAAGTCGGCTACGCACACCTTTGGTCGGCGTAAAGGATCTGCCAATGCTTACTTATAAATTGTATCCCACAGCTTATAGGAGTCAGCTATTTTGAACTTATGCTATACATGTCTTGATAGAATTGTCGACTCTACGTATCTTATCAGTTGCTATGTGATTTTCACTCTCTGAGTCACCTTTTCAGAACTATCTGGCAACACCCGGCATGTTAAAACTCGTAATTCTTGTAACCTCGTTCTTCTTGTCAATTCTGGGTCATATTGAGCACACTTTCGGCCGTTCGGGGCTCAAGTCTTCTAGCCTACTTTGAGTGTGTTGGCGTGAGCAACCACTTTTTGCGTCAACACCTGTCACAATTAGATCATCAACATACACACCAAGCAATATTGTTGTCTTCCCGTTACCTCTCTTGTATACAAATGGTTCACTAGCACACATCTTGAACCCAAGAATTTTCAAGGACTTATTAAGCTTCACATTCCAGGCTCTTGGTGCCTATCTCAACCCATATAGGGCTTTGCTCAATTTCAGAACCATCTTGTCCTTGCTATTCTGCACATAGCCCTCTAGTTGTGCCACATACATCTCTTCCTCTAATTCACCATTGAGAAAAGCTGCTTTGACATGAAGGTGATGCACATTCATCTCATTTTGATCCAAGCCTGATCCCTGAGGTGAATTATGTGGATCCACCTCCATATCTTTGTTGCCTGACCATGAACAATGTCAAATTTGTTCACTGCATCTGTTGTTTCTGCATTCTGTCCTACACCTGAGTGTTGTCCACCACCACATGCTCCCCTTGAATCACCATTGTTAACACAACAAATGGTACATTTGATTAGAAGAATAACCTTCCTCCAATTCAACTAAAAAATCTTCAGTTTCTGTTGTATCCTAGCTCCACTTCACTATCTCCTCAAAAACAACATCGCCACTAACAACAATCTTGTTAGTGTGAGGGATTCGAACATTCTATGAGCTTTAGTGCCTTCTTCAATGCTAAAAACAAACCATTGGCGGATTTCTATCATCTAGCTTCTTCAAGTATGGCATTGTAGGTCTAACATGACCTTTGCACCCAAATATTCTCAAGTGCCCAAGATGTGGCCTCTGCCATTCCATGCCTCATATGGTGTTTTGTACCCCGTGGCTTTTGTAGGTAAGTTGTTTAGCAGTTATATTGAGTGTCTCACTGCCTCAGCCCAAAATACTGCTAGGAATTTTCATGCTCTTCATCAAAGCCCTTGTCATCTCCATGATTCTTCTATTTTTTCCTCTCCACAACTTCATTATGTTGTGGTGTATAAGGTGTTGTTAATTGTCTTCTAATGCTTGCTTCATCACATATTGCTTGAAAGGCACCTGCAAGGAATTCCCTCCACAATCTGACATTAATACCTTTATTTTGTAACCATAGTCATTTTCTACTTGAGCCTTGTATTTTACAAAAGCTTGAACTACTTCATCCTTGGATTTGAGCATATACATAGAACTCCACCTTGTGCAATCATCTACTAGCAACATAAAATATTTATTGCCACCCATTGGAGGTGTGATAGGCCCACGAGAAATCTACATACACCAACTCCAATGGCTCTTCTGCCCTCTAGTGAGTTGAGTGTGGAAAAGGTACTCTAGTCCGTTTTTGCAAACAAACATGAGTCACACACCTGATCTATTTTTTCAATTACAGGGACTCCACCTACCATTTCTTTGTCAACTAATTTCTTCAACGCCTAAAATTCACATGACCTAGCCACCATGCCAAAGCCAACCCACGATATTCGGACTAGTCAACAAGAAAACAGGCTTAACTGGATTCAGTTCAAACTTATACAATCTATTTGCAGTTCTCTGAACACACATGATCACTCTATGTGGATTTTTCTCTAAAACAACTATCTCATCATCATCCATCACAATCATATGACCAATCTCAGTTTAATCGCCCAAGACTAATATGACTAGCTTTTAACTTTGGTATGAAATAAACATCCCTAAGCACCCACCGATCTCCATTTTTCCCTTGAAACAAAATGCAACCAATTCCTCGAATATTAACAATAGACCCATCCCCAAAATGTACTTTGCCAAGAAATGTTTGATCAAGTTTATTAAACTTTTGTCGATCTCGGTCATATGATTGCTAGCACCATTATCTAGATACCAAACATCTTTTGTGGCATCTTGATCCCTAGTAAAATAAAACTCTTCTTGCCGAGGTAGTAAAACGCATTTCATGTCGAACCATACCTTTGTTCAAAGATGGCACACTCGAACATTTTCACCACTGTGCTCTTGCATGTAGTCCCGGCGCCTCCACTTCTGCAAGTAGCACCGCTTGGCCCCATCTCCACCTTTCACATGATGAGCTTCATCATCTCTCTTCTTCTCGTCTGGGCATGACACTTGAAGCACTTGATGTGGTTTTTTTGTCTCTCTTGCCGCCATCATCTTGCTCCTTGCCTCGATCTCCCCGGACCACCACGCCCTCCATGACCGATGCCATGTCCCGACCACGCCCATGTTCTCCGCCCTCATGTGATCTTGACTTGCCGGGCCCCTCACTTGGTGGCCCAATTTTGCCGCGTGCCTCCCACTCGGCAACTTGCGTCGAGAACACTTGACTAGTGTCTAATCTTGCACCTCCTACTCCCCGCAGTGCTGCAACTCGTACATCTTCAAGCCGCCCCACAACCTCGTCAAAGTGAATCTTCTTGAAGTTGCGAATCTGCTCAACTCCGTGGCGACATTGATGAACCGCTCCGCACGGTGTTGAAGATCTTCTTCGCCCGATGCCTTGTCATCCAATGTGTCCCCCAAAACGCTATACTCCAGCTTGCCGTAGTACAAATCAATGGACTCGTCCTCCCTCATCTTAATGGTGGTGAACTCATTCATCGATTAATGCGTAGGCGTGCATCCCTCACCCGCCTCACCGATGAAAAACGCCTTCAATGAGTCTCGGACCTCCTTCCCGGTCTTCCTCGTTGTGACTTGCATTAGCAAGTCATCAAGCAAGCAAAGAAACAGATGAGCTCTCGCCTTCGATCCTTTGCCTTTGCCGCCCTGCTTCGGCCTGTCATGCCCCGATCGGGCATCTCCCCCCCTCCATGACCTCCCGCACACCTAGATCCTCCATGATAGCTTGAACACGGATGCACCAACCGGTGTAGTTGGTATATATGAGACAACATCGAATTCTTAATGCACCCGCCACCATCTCCCCCGCCACTGTCGTTCCTCTCACTCATGGCTACCGGTGGTGACTCAACGCGATGCAAGTGATCTACAGCTCCAATACCAAATGTAGGCAATAGATCCAAGATCACAAGCACAATTTCACGGTGGCTAAACCTATGGATCGAAATCGAGCAAGAAAATGCAAGAACTCTGAGAATTTTGGACGAACACTCTCGGCTATTGCCACGGAGACGGTGCCATTTTTCACCACTAATAGTTTGGGATACAAACACAATTACAACCAACATAATGCGTTAACACATCCCCTTACATCCATCTACTTATAGCAGTAGTTCAAACACACGGTTAACGCACTAAAAAGCATGTTACAACACGATACATGTTAGCAAAAACAAACTGCCTCTGACAGCACTGGGAACAAGCCCATGATAGAAAGTCTGCATCAACAGCCACTTCTCCATCCCATGATGTGGACACTCTGAAATATATTCTTGGAAATGCTCCCACGCTTCCGAGACTGATCCATCATGCTGTTGCTGAAAATTTGATATCTTTCCTCTTAAGGCATTCGTCTTGCCTATAGGGAAGAACTTAGCAAGAAAGGCTGTGGAACATATATCCCATGTTGTATTCTTCTCTTTAGTAGCATAGAACCATTGCTTGGCCGTTCCCAACAAAGTGAAAATGGAAAGAGACGGAGCAAGATTGCATCTTTGGATATGTCCTTCATAGTAAATGTGCCGCAAATCTCCGAAAGTGTTGGAGATGAGCACTAGCATCTTCATGTGCCTTTCCAAAAAATTGGCTTGACTACACCATGTTTATGAGCCCTAGCTTAAGCTCAAAGCCTTTGTCTCCAACCTCTACCTTCTAACCCGGTGAGAATGTTGTCCGTGATAGGAGCCGAGAACTCACGGTGTCTTGGTTGCCATAGCTTCAAATTCGGTGTTAATTAAGCTTAGCCTTACTTGATCAACGTCCCAAATCAGAAGGTCTTGGTGACTCGTAAGATGATGATGATGATGTAGGTGCCGGAGTTTGTCCGAGTTTTGCTCGCCTCACTCTCGATTAACTTTTCAGGGATCTTCAACAAAATTATCTCGGCGGTTCCAATTCATACATATATTTTACCCTCGCATAAGATCAAAACAAAATAGAAAATAGGGTTGAACCTGTTTGAGTATGTGATAATGGGTTCTCAATGCATTATGTGGTGTAAGTGATCTCTCTTGTTTCCTTATATGATGTGTTTATAGGATTTTTGGCTAGCACCCTTTCTAACTAGTAAAGTCGAAACAATACCAACTTAATAGGAATAACACTTTCTAAGTTTTGGCTAATACCCTTCCAAACTAGAGAAAGCTGGAAAGAAGCACTAGGAAAACTTATGTAGCTAAGAAAACACATTTTGAAAATTTTTGAGATATTGACTATGCTCTTCCAAACTAGGAAAGTTTTAAAAAAGAAAGCCAAGAAAAATTATTTCTCTGGATAGACTTCGCCTTCCGAAACGGCGCCGAAATGCTTGTTGATATTTCTTACACGATCCACATTAGGAAGGCGAAAAGAAATATATATGGGATATCTATCTAATCATGTTAGCTTGGATATGGGATTAACATCATGATCCAACAAAGCGGAGTTAGGCGGTGTTAGTAGTGGGATGTAAACTTAGCATCATTATCCATAGTGGAGTTAATCTCACCAGATATGTACTCAAGGTATACCACTCATTTCTAGGCATTACCTATACACTAGTCTGTCACCCTAGCAATAACGCTCAAAGAAATGCGGGTATGGTATTTGTTGAAAGGCCTTGATAAAAGAATGGACATGATATCTGCAAGCCGCGGATAGAAATACCATCGTAGCACTTCACCGGAGTAATCCGTATCGTATTTATATTTTACCACGGGGAAGGGAAGTCTATGGAAAGTAGAGAGAAAAGGATATCTAATGATTTAGGAAGTGATTTACTTATGAGATCCACTTACGGTAGTATAATGCGAGTATCCATATGCATCTAACATTACTCAATAGGATAAGTCACAAGATAAATATAATTATATAAATGATAACTACCCAAGTCTAAGATCATCATATGCCACTAGTATCATACGAGCTATTAGCATGTTATACAAAAGAATAGAATGAATATTCCTAAGATACTCCTAATCATATATGTCAAATGAATACTACAATTAGTGCAATACATCTAGCTATCATGGCAAGGTTGGATTACATCTACACATGGCAAGCATTACCAATAACAACCAAGGACAAAACTTGATCATTACCGTAATTATAGCTTGACTAGTCCTAGCATTCTGAGGGTGGATTACAAAGGACTCAACAGATCGTCACTCCGCGATCTACCACACGACCACCCTAATGTAGGGTGCAATTGCGTATAAACGTTGTATAAACACCATGTTTACATTGCTTATCACCCACATAGTGATCATCTACGTGGATGCTATACAATTCCATGCATAAGATATAAGACAAACTCACTAAACTAAACATATAATCATAGCATGCATAAACACATATCAATAAGAATATAATAATTATATAGATCAAAGCCATAACAATTGTATTCTAAATATAATAGTACTTACGGTCGAATACAAGAGAGAGAAGTCTCAAGAAACGATGATCCTTGCTACTTCTTGACTATCGAAACTCAAGATGAACTTGATCTTCAACTAGAACTAGCTAGATAGCTAACTACTTCTAGTATGAACTAGGGCTTAGGTCTAGACTTGGTTGGACTTGAGATGAATTGACTTGGTATGAGTTGATAATGAATATTATTATTAGCCCCGGGACAAATACCGGTCTTCTTATATAGTACTTGGCGATGAACGTGAACCCTTGGATCAAACCGACCTTCAATAATCTGGTGTAGATACAACCTCAATATCGGTAGTAAACCGACATAGAAAGGAGAGAGATCGACAGCCCGACCCCACCCCACGCCGGTCTACATGGCACCGGCGGCCGCCGGGGTGGAGTGCCACCTTGGCATCCCGTTTGTTCTTCGTGTCCTCCGGTATCTTCTAGAATGTTTTAGTCCACTTTTCGGGTTGAGTTACTTCACGGTCAAGTCTTGTCATCATATGTCTTGTATATTCTAACTTTCTCCATTCTTCTCTGCATTTATCTATCAAGTCCCCGGAAAGTCACGTAATACCAAAACTTGTAGAAATACATTAGTTAGACCCCTAGACTATTGTTGGTCTTTGACTTGAGCCCTTATTTCATGTTATTTAACTTATAAAATTATACTATAACAGGTGTCAACAAGCTCCCCCAAGCTTACCTCTTGCTAGTCTCTAGCAAGACACATGATATTATATTAAACTACTTACTTGGATCAGGAGTTGCTGCAACGCTATCACACCTTAAGAGTACACATGCTTTCAAACAAAATTTCTCTCCAGATAAACTTTTCAAAGCTTCAACTTACCCATATTACCTTTTTACCTTTTGGGGCTTATAACCTTTTCTTCAATCTTGGGTAATTGAAAAATAGAACAGTCAAGTCGAGCACTGTATCTCAAACTCTTTGGATAAACTGTCCTTCTGGAGTTTTTGCTGGTTTTCAAATAAAACTCAAAGTTCCCAGTATGACTCTCTCTCTAATCTCTCATATGTGGTATTTGTGGATCCTCTCTAAGGCAATAAGGTAGTGTTGCCTTTCTCTCATGATATGTAGTATTTTTGGCTAAGGCAGTAGCACACTATGCCTTCTTCTCTCTCACCATATATCTAAGGCTTTATATCTGGAGCTCATAGGTAGGAGAAAACTTTATTTACTTACTAAGCATATATTGTAAATTCAATCAATGGATCCAAAGTTACAAGTCACACTGATCAAGTGGTGCATGTGTATGGTGGATAGAATATAGATGGTAGGGGAATATAGTAAGATGTATAGAATAGATGATGGGAAATCTTACTTTTGCTCCTTGAGAAATTATCTCTCTTTTGGAATTTGGAAACTCTGTAGAGAACCTGGGTTGTATCTTTTCCTTTCTTTATTTTTCTTTTATGGAGAGGCGAGCATCTAAGTACCCATTGTTTTCAGCGGACACTTGTCCATTTTTAACTCTCCTTTATTCTTTCTTTTTCTTAGGGAGGTAGGCTCTACTCGCCCGTAGGACACTTGTCCATTTTTCATCTCCCCTTTTTTTTCTCTCTTCTCTTTTTTTTTAATCTACAACCCAAATCTCTTTTGCAATAACTTTTGAGAGAATAAATAAGTGTAATGGAGCTTTTGTAAGATATTGGTTAGCAATGAATGAGTGGATGGGTATAGGGAATATTTTTGGTTGCTTTCTCCTAGGATAGGAGTAGAACATTTTTGCTGGCTAGGGTGAATGGGTGTATATGGTATATATATGATGAGTGTATATGTGGTGGATGCGTACTTCTAGGATGGAAATAGCATATAAGTGAGTGGAGTCGAGTGGAGTGGAATGTAGTGGAGTGTACATGATCAGCATGACAAGTTTCTAAGGGTCGACAAAGATTGAACAAACTCAATGCAAAGCAAGCAGCCTATATATATATATCTCAAAGGTTTTCCTAATCTAGGGAGCATGTATATATGGCTGTGGTAGGAGGTTCACACTCTTGTCACACAGGAACTTATCATGTGCATTTTCAATTTTCAAAATATAAATCTCCAGAAATCTAGTGTCACTAGGAGTAAGATCAAATAGCGACTCGGACTATTATATATCATATCCGTCAATTACCTAGACTTTAGAGCAAGCATTTACAACCCATAGGTTTCAGGTTTAGAGTAAATATCAAATCAAAGTAATTTTGCAAATGGAGCTCAAGAGAATTTAAGCTTGAAAGCTAGGTACTAGAAAAGTACAACAGCGGAGCAACTATTCATCATCTCTATGTTGGCAGATTTTGGGGTTTCTTTTAGTTGAGCAAAATAAACTTAGTGTGCACAGTGGCGGAGGCAGCTATGTGGCAAGGTGTGGCGGCCGCCCTACCTAAACTTTTGTAAAAAAATCGAATATATGTACTAGTATATTAGTATATATGTATATGTATACTATGTGTGTCCGCGTTGACAGCGTATGCAAATGCAAGCTAGCATGCAACAGCCTTGCCCCTTGCTTGCTTTCGTTCGTGGTCGGGAGTCCTGGACCGCTGGACGTCCGCCCTCCACTGCTTGATGGGCCTTGTGGCCAGAAGCCCAGAGCCAGAAGGCGAGAAGCCAGATCCTGCCGAATCATCACGTACGTATCGTATATCGCCTCTTCGTCTGCTCTCCGTGACTCCGTCTCATCGGCGCGGTGGCTCTCCTCTCCGTCTCTTCGCACACACGCTGACACGTAGTTGCCGGCTTGACGCCGGACGGTAGCTGACGGCCGGTGCCCGGCGGACCGCGGACGACGGCGCTACTGTCTGCATCGACTGCGTGCAACAATGGCACCAAAGAGGAAAACTAGATATGTGATGCAAGGTATTTTTATCTCACAAATTAGCATGGTACATTGATACTCAAACACATTAATAATCAATAGACAATAGTTGAATTTTGAATCTATTATTTGTTCCTTTTTTTGTCCTGTGATTTTTCTATAGATTTGAGGACTGTTTTTGCCAAAGCAATCAAAAGAAAAATAGAAGAATGCCATTGCCAAAATTTGCGCCAAATAAAGCTTAATTATGGGTATGCATTTATTCTAGCAATCTTCATTTAGCGAGGTATTTCAATGCTTTATTTTTTTTTAGTTTCCGTTGTTTTGCTCATCACTAAGCACTCTATTTTTTTAATTCGTGTCATTCAGACAAACAACCGTAGTTGTTCTTTTTGTTCTTGTATGAAACTGTAGTAATTTTAGATTGGAGGTGTAATATACATGTTCGACCTTTACAAATCCGCCACACCTAGAAAATATTCCTGCCTCCGCCACCGAGTGTGCAGTCTCTTTCGATCCTTTTATTCACACTCTAACAAAAGACTCTTTTTTAAACTACTAGACTCTATAAAACTAGACTCTTTAAAAACTAGACTCTTAACAAACTTTCTAGCAAACAAAATATTTAACTAATAATATTAATATAATATATATAGATAGTAAGATACTTATCTGGATAATCGGGGTTGCACTCCCCCAAGCTAGATTGGAGTATAGTCTTCAATGATGTAGAAGTTGAGGTAGTTGGCGTAGTTATACTACCGGTTTGTTTGTCATTCACTTGTTCAGCCCATGCCACCCGGTGTTTTTGTTTTAAAATTTTTAAAATTTTTGAATTTATTCGTGGAATTCTGTTTTTAAGTCCAAAAAATCATCATACATTAATATCGTCAAAACATTACAGGATTAACGGTTTACATACAACAAAATCCACCTAATGTTCTAGAAACTAAGCCTACATCAACTTCTAAAATAAGAAGACCAATGAGCATAGAGTCATAGACATAAAAAAACATGACATCTTTCCAAGACCAATTAAGCGAAAATTCTCTTAAATCTTCATAAGTATGTGGGGTGGCTTCTCTTCAATCTCCGTGGTCGGCTAGTTTGCACCATTGTAGGTGATGATTTGGCTTCACCTTCGTTGTTGTTTTATCAGAACAATTATTAGCGTAGCCTTGGACTTGAGCATAGCAATCTTCCCGTGTTAGAAAGATCCCCGACACGCGACCAACAAACACTACGTACCACGCCATGCTTGCCTATACATGTAACCAAAATAGGATGATAATGCTTTGTTATTCATAAATGTTGTAAAGTAAGCAAAGACATATATTTAAAATATTCAAACCGGATTTCGAACAACACTAACTTATGAATTTCAATCACAATTTGAGCACTATTATGTCTTAAATCATGCCGTAAATGACCATAATTTTTTAAAGCTCATTTGTTACTAAGGATCCAAAACTGTTTTTGAAAGCAAAATCTATGAATTTCAATCACAATTCGAGGACTAGTATGTCTTCAATCATGTTGTAAATGACCATAATGTTTTAGAGCTCATTTGTTTCTAAGGATCCGTAACTGTTTGAAAGCAAAATATAAAATATAAAAGGAAAATAATAGGTTGCGATTATCCACACGGGCATTTCAACGAACACCTTAAGGGCAGTGACCGACACACTCACCAAGCTTTCGTGCGCCTCGTGCACTCCTATCTTATCTCAGAGGATTCGAGGAGGACAAGGTCGTGGACGTTACGGCGTCGGGCGGTGAAGAGGAAGACACCGTGGGGCTGCGGATGGCGAGAGGTGTGGCGGCGGTCCTCCGTCGGCGTGGAGGAAAACCAAGCGGCGAGGTGAGACTAGGACAGCGGCGAATTAGTTCTCATTCTCATAGCTAAATACTCAAACACCTAAAGGGATAATTAGTCCTCACCATGGAAGGGCGTGAGGATGCCGGCGCGGCGTTGGGGATGTCGAGTGGAGGAGCGCGGGCGTGGGAGAACACCGTCAAGCCTCGATTCGCCGGAGCAGAATGGACCGAGATGCACGAACGGACGGTCCGGGCAGCGTAGGGGACGACGAACGGTGATGTTGGAGTTGATGGTGCTCTGTCGGTGAATCTGGTGCTCTTTCGGCGCTGGTAGGGAACGAGAATGGCGCGGGGTTCAAAATGACTTGCCAAAATTTCGCTCCGAGCCACTCACATATATATATCGGCAAGGCTAGTTTCGGCGCTAACGAATGGCGGGAGGTTCGAATACATTTGAAAATTTTCACCCCAATCCTATTCATATTATTACCCACAACCCATGCTATAGAGATCTTTGCCACTTCATGGATGATCATGTACCTCTATAAGGATGTGTGATCCTCCTAGATAGAAAATGGCTTGAATTTTTTTTTGTAGTCATGTACACCCAAAATATGACCCCACACAAGATCTTAGGTGTTTTTGAGAAATATTTTAATTACTATGATTTTCTTCGAGCTAAATAACAAGAAGGCTAATTACACCATGGGAACACAAGAATTTTTCATGGACCTCCACAAAGTGATTTGGCTCTAGGGCACATGAGACCCTCGGGAAAAAGTCTAGCAAAGATTACGCTCTTTTTGTGGGTACTCTCGGTTCAAACTATAATTACATTTGGAAAATTCAAATAAACTAGGAAAGTACCAAACCAACTCAAAAATTACAAACTTTGTGGTTGCTTCCCCATTTGCATGTGAATGGCTCAGAAAAAGTTTGAGACCACTACAACACTTGCAAACATATGAACCACATGGAGCACAAGAACTACATTGTATAGTCCTCGTTCGATGGAAGGGATCATGTGCCTCTGTGAAGGATGTGTAATCCTCCTAGATAGAAATGGCTTGAATTTTTTTCGTCATGTACACCCCTAAAATATGACCTCACACAAGATCTTAGATTTTTCTAAAAAATTTTTTAATTACTATGATTTTCTTCGAAAGCTAAACCGGCAACAAGAAGGCTAATTACACCTTGGAAACAAAAAGAATTTTCATGGACCTCCACAATGATTTGCCTCCTTGGGCACATGAGACCCCAATGGAAAAGTCTAGCAAAGCATTCTCTCTTTTTTGTGGGTACTCTCGGTTCAAACTATAATTACATGGTGGCGCAAGCAGAAATTCAAATAAACTAGGGAAAGTACCAAACCAACTCCAAAAAATCTCAAACTTCGTGGTTGCTTCCCCATTTGCATGTGAAAGGCTCGTAAAAAAGTTTAAGACCACTACAACACCGCAAACATATGAACCACATGGGGCACAAGAACATTACAAAATAATTAGGAACCGGTTAAACTAGCTACAACCTTTCAAATAATTAACATAGTAAACACACTAATCATCATCATCATCATCGGGATCAATATTAGGTCCACCTTGCGGTCCATGCACACGAATGTAGGTTTGTAGAAATATCGGTAATTGATGTCACGGATTAAGTATCCGCTTGAGTCGATGAAGGTCAATGCCCTTATGATTGCACTCTCTCGCCCTCGCAAGGTCGTAAAAAATGCTAGACCATAGATGTAACCTATTGAATCGACCACTATCTAAGTCAGCAAACATTATGCGATATTGTTGCCCTTCCGTAGTTTGCTGGCCTAGGTGTGCACGTAAGTCCCAATCGCACTGAAGTTGGTCTCAGTAGCTTGGTCGAGAACGGCCGCCAAGCCACATGCTTTGCATAAGTAGGATCGTGGAGCAAAATCTACAAGTGGGAGAATCAAAATGAATGAAGATAATGTGAATCTATCTAATATGAAGTGTCAAAATGATGAATTTAATTTCTTACCACATCATCATGGTTGTAACTCCCAACATATTCGCTATATTGCCATGGGGGGATATTGAGAGAAGACAAAAGCATGTATCTTGAAGTGCGAGAAATCAGCCACAATGTAGAAAACACGTCGGCGTGCATCTAAACACAAGGAAACGACAATCGACTAGGGCGCTTTTGCATGGACATTCTCTCGATCCCCCTCTCGTGGATTAGGTGGCTATTGTTTCTGGACACCTCGAAGGAATGTAAAAAACTTATTTCACACCTATATAGTTGACGACCATGTTGTGTTCTAGATGTCGTGGTTCTCCACAAAACCCGTAGATAAAGAACCAACTAAGTGTTGTTTCTAGCCATGTGACACATATAAATGCAACAAAATGATGTTAAGTTAAACTAATCGTCCATGTATTTGTTATAGTAAAATAAGAAATAAAAATGTTAGAAAAATTTTACGATGACCGGATAAGGGAATGGCATTGTGTCCACACCAGCGCGAATGGCTCATCGCCAGCCGTGGAAACCTGGTTGTTGTGGTGGTGGCAAAGGCGAGGACCGCTCATACCACCAAATGAAATGATAAAAAGAAAAAAAATTAAAAAGGACAAAGCTCATGAATATATATAATATATATATTGTTCATATGCATATATATAGGAATTCTAGACAAGAAAAAAAATCCTTACCAATAAAATATCCCGGAGCCATGAATAAATCACCTAGAAAGAGAGAGAGAGAAAGAAGGGCCGAGAGGATTTCGTGCTTGAAGTGAGTGTAAAAAGCAAAAAGCAAGTCCGGAGCTCGTGGGTGCGTGCGTGTGTATGTGTGTTTGATTTATAGCAGTTGTTGAGGACAGGTAAATCACTGCCGGTATTAAGATACCCTGTAATTGAATAAAATATCACTACCGTTATTTGTTATGTAGCCGGCAAAGGAATACAATATCACTACCGATCATTTGTACATAGCCGAAGCGCAGTGAATTTGCGCCTCGTCACTTCACTCAGTTTTGCATGCATGCATGCATGCATTGTTGCAAAAGGTCGCTTACATATGTACAGTAGATGCTTCACGAAAGCGGATTCCATATCACGTTCTATGCAAAGATATTTATTTTTACCGGATATTGAGGCCATATGGATGTGAATAAAATTTATTATCTGTTGTATTTTTGTTTGTTACATATATAACTTTATTTCATCCACATTAGATTTGGATATCTCTTGTATTTTTCCTCGACATTGCAAAAGATATTTCATTGACCCAACCCTCTTTTTATTATGTTCGATGAAGGGTAAAAAATGGAAACTCAAAGATATCGAAGAGACAATCAACATCCATAACAAACAAAAAAATAAAATGTATAAGAAATTTTATTATATATATTTTCATAACAAAGACCATACATAAAACTAAATATACGGTATCAAAGACCAATTCACGATAGGTCAATGCTACAATCAAAGTGTACAAACACATTAAAATTTAACCACCTAAGTAAGTCTCTTCTAGCATCTCCGGGGTCGAAGAAGTGGCGAGACCAAGCAAAGAACTACTTGAGGAGGTTGGAGGATGAGATTCACACGGAGCTTCGTCTTGACCCAAACTTGACCATTGGACGAAGGATGAAGTCATAGTAACTTTGTCCAATGGGGATTGTTTTTCCGTGGATTCAAATGATTCAGATACTATATGCCCATATGCCTGGGGTTTTGGTTTGACATTTCCACCCCAAAACACAAGGACTTGGACTCTTAAAATGAGTCCAAAGTAGGATCCTAACGGCAGATCCTAGCACTCTGAATCATGGCACCCATAGAAGCTGCAAGCTCTGGTGTCTCTCTATCTTTAGTAAGACTCTTCTAGCACCTTTTTTGTAAACCATTTTCTTGGACTAGGCATATCTCAGATGTGGGAGGGCTTTCTCCCCCAAAGAAAGGCCATATGTATGTGGAACTGGAAAAGTAATGCTAGCAAAAGAAGATCGGGGACAAAGAACAAGGAAAATAAGCAGAAAAAGATTTTCTAGATCTAAAACCCATGACACTAAAATTCAAAACTAAGCCCTCTGTATTTTGAAGAGAGAGAGTAGGAACTACGGGACGAACCAAGAATGCAAGAACAGATAGGGAGAAACTGGGTGCAAAACACAGCGTCCCCTTTGCCGCTTAAATAGGCAAGATGTCGCGGGTTGAGGCGATCGTCGTTGTATGGAGGACGTGGCGGCAGTCTTGCCAAAGATTGGTGCAATGGACAGCCCGAATGAGTTGAGAAACTGCGGCGGCGTTGAATATTGCGAAATCACCGCCGGGTCTCGCCACTCACCGGATATCGAATACCACCGCTAGAAAGCTTTGCACGGCATTGTAAAACTACACCCGGCAATGTTTTAACCGACATTGATTTAACCCGTTGATGCTGCAGCTAGTGCCACAGGCTTTTCTCATCGGTTCCGGAGACACTGTCGGTTTCCTAACCGCAATGAATACTATCGGGTAACGCGGTTCTCCACGCGGCGCCATGCATGCATGCACAGCGCCTCTGTGAACACGCCTAAGTGAATGTGACAGCTATAGTATCGCGGCGTACTCGTACTACTCCCATGGTCAAAAAAAAAAAAAATGTGATGGCTATCCGTTGGGCGTACAAGTTTGATTCTTTAAATAGCCCGCAAGATGTTGTGGGACGTGCTACAACAAGTTGAGTGTCATTTGTTCGTGCTCTAGCCGAGGGTAGCGTAAGTTTCTCGCCTCCGATCTCGCCTCCCTCCCTCCCTCCCTTCCTCCCCCGCCGGCATCATCGCTTCTAAAGGTACGTGTGGTTGATCTTGTAGCAATGGTAAATAATGTAAAGCATTCCTTGTTTCAAAATAACAATGGTGTATTTAGATAAGTATCTATCTATGCTATCAAATCAATATCATTAGATTTTATGAGCAACATCTATAGCAATGGTAATCCTAATTAAACTTCGAGCATCGTTCTTGAAAAAAATGGTCAAAAACCGCTCATTGGGGGATCAAACCGGGATCGGGATTGGGTGCCTTTGGGAAACGCAGCGGGTAGCCGAGGAAGCGACCATTGGAAACGACCAAGAACGCTGCGTAGCCGTCGCCCTTGGTTGTCGCCTAAGCGTGGGGATTGGAGATCAAAACGCATGCAAACGCGGCCCTTAGTCGGCCTTCGGTGCCGAGGAGACGGGCTGGTCGTTGTTTGACCGCTTTTTCATGGCGCCGTCTTGGGAAATGACAATCGACCGCATGCATTCCATGTCTTGTTACTATATAATTGTACACAACACTCTACGATTTGGTACCATCTCCATCGCTAATTAACCACTCTCTTTCCATAACCTCGACCACCAGGCAGTTTCATCAACGTGTTACGTGCGAGATGGCCGGCGTCTACACCATGGAGGAGCTCCCACCGTCGCGCCCTCCATGACACCCTCCACAAGCTCACCAACCCGGGCCGGCGCGGTCGGGCCGCCAACGGTGGCTTGGCCGTTGGTGGAGAAGGCCAACTTCTATGCCTACAAGGTCGATGTCATCGCCGACATCCTCGCTACGGGATACGCGGCGTAGGCCGGCGGGCGCTGAACGCGGCGCCGAGGTGGCCGGGCGCGGGAACGCCGACCGCAGCGAGGACGAGGGCCGCGGCGAGGATGAGGCCGCGGTGGCGGCGCGCCGCCGCTTTTTTTTTTTTTCATTTTGTAAATATATTATCTAGTAATATATAATGAACCCGATCGTTTTTAATTTGTGCAAGTGTGTAATCTTTTTGTTTCTATCGTTTGTTTTTACTGTTCTTTGGTGTTCAAATCGCTATCGGTTCTTATTCAAACCCGCGAAAGTGATTTGTGGTCCATCAAGACCATTGCCGGGAACGATTCAACCCGTGGTGATCTAAGTCTTCACTCGCCGGAATTGGTCGAGTCCGTGGAGTTTCCGATTTTTCCCGCGGCCTGAACGGTTCATCATTTGTCGGGCGAGGTTCACCACTGCCGGTGGACTAAATTCCGGCAGTGATGCCGGCAGTAGTGATGAACGATTCTCGTAGTAGTAGTGTGACAGTTCGAACAAGGATCGGAAGAAAATTTCCATTGAACAACTATATTCTTACCAAATTACCTGTTCCAATACTAGTTTGGACCCATTAATCTCATGACAATAGTACTGGAGTGCCAATATTATTAATATTATTATTAAAAAAATAACAGGAAAACACATAATATTACATACGATGACAATCTTACATAACACACATGACTCGAAAATCGAAACATGCCACGCACACAACAAGCAAGCAAACTGTAGTGGGTGGCTTATTTTAAATACTAAATATACTGGACAGGACAAGCACGTAAACTTAATAGCAAGGGAAACATGGCTTGGACACTCCATGGATGCATCTTGTTGTAAATTAATAATCACAGCTTTTCATTCGTATGTTCGATTTTCACGTCATAGCTGTTGACACCACGGTAGATCCCATCATCAAACGTAGTTTTCACCGTCTCTCCAGTGGTCATAACATCCTCCTGGGTATAAGAGAAGGGAACCTCGCAGGTGGCCTCTGTTGCCACCACGCTTACTATTGCCTTGCTGTATGGAGGCACAGTGACTTCATAGTCTGTGGAGTTCTCCTCTGTGACCTGTTTGGACTCGCCCCAATTGTACGAGGAACTAAACTCACTTTGAATCTCAATGGACTCACTTGCAACTTCTGGGATTCCAGCTTGAATGGTGGTTGTGACACTAAACTTCATGGAGACACTGGAGTCCCACTTAGTTTCCTTTGGTGACAGTATACTTGAGTTGTATCGTCATCTTGTCATCTGTGCCGCCATGGTTAATTGCCTCCCTAGAAGTCAGAGTGATGGGCTTGGAATCAAAAATCTTAGCCTCCATGGTGCGGTATTCGACGTTGTAAATCTTGCGAGAAAGAACAGCTTCTTCCACTTTCAGTTGTGCCTCCGCGACCATGGACTCAGCAGAAGCATTGAGGCAACTTTGCTTGTAATCCTCGGTCAACCTTTTGCAGTAGAGGCCGTTGCCGAGGTTCTTCAGTGCGTACGTGCCTTCACCAATCTTGACTAGTTGGAACAAGGTGTCGCGGTTGTTGGTGCTGGTGTCGCTGGAGTCCACCCAGATCCAATTCGGGCTACGCCTCCAGTACTTGTCATAATAGTTAGACTTTATGCGGATGATTCCATCACGGTCGTCGACGTACTCGATGATATGCCTGCATCTTGCTTCAAGCGCACTCCCAGCATAAAATTGCAAGTACACATGGTCTGTGTCAGGTGGCTGCACAGCGGCCATGTACTTGCCATTGTCTCCTTTGAAAACAACATTCTTGGGCAATCTCTTATCCATGTTTCCTACAAATATATAAATATGTATACATATATCAATGTTAACATCTTGGGAGCAGAATAATTAATTTCCATCCACGTTCTAAAAAGAAAAGAATTACAGAGAATGAATAATGAACTATATATGTTTGGAATAATTATGTTTTTTATAAGTATAGTCGTTCCAGCCTGTGCTGCCGTCCGTCCTGATACTCAAGTTTTGCAAGCTTCTCAATTGCTAACAATCAATTTTGTTTTTTGGACACAGTTCTTTTGAAATAAAACAATAATATACTCTCGTTTGCATGTATAGTACATATATATAGCTAGTATAAGAAGCATCCAGTATATATGTTCCATACTCTATGTATTTCTTGGATGTATATGCACATGGATTCAGCTCCACTTCGCACACAAAATTATAGCTAGGTAAAGCACGTCAATGGAGTTAAAAACTCCGAGGTATTATATATATACGTACCTGCCTGGATGGAGCATGGATATTAGCCAAAAGAGAGAGGGAGAGAGAGGAAACAACCTCATCATGCATACATACATACTACATAACATACATACATGAAAGTACGTAAACAGTGGGCTGAAAACCTTTAGTATTTCTAGAGATAATATATGAGCATATAAATGGGTTGAAGTATAACAAACTAACTGTGTACGTAGTAATTTCATATTTGAGTAAAACGATTTGAAGTATAATTGGGGTTTTTGGAATACCTCAGCTTGCTGCGGCAAGAACGCTGGTTGTTCCAACACCTACTCTCTAGCTAGTGTACCTGTCATTGAGTGCGTTCCCCTCAAGCTTGTTGTCTTTTATAGGAGAAGATGCGGCACTCTGTAGCCGTAGAGACATGCATGCAAGATTAATAGGGATAGGATAGGGTACTAATAGGGTAGGGCACCACACAAAATCGTGAACCCATCACCCGATTCAATTATAGCGTTCAATCATCTCATATCCATGATGATATCATATCATATCATATCATATCATATCATATCATATCATATCCATGATGATAGGGTACTAATTTCATAATGCCATGTACGGGTAATTTAAATGCAAACTTAGGGATTAAAGCCTTCCATGATGATAGAGATGGATCGTTTGTAAAACCAATTAATGCAAATAGGATAACAATGCTGACAAATTAGTTCGATAAACAACCGCTCACACCCATCCTTTCGTCATCATGCATGATGCTCGTTGGTGGTCGAGTCAAAGTAGAACCAACATTATTGCTCCTTAAACATGGCCTTAAACAAAGTCAAATCATTATGGACGTACACAGAGAAGGGGTTCCTCACACAATTTTCGGGAAATATCCCGCTCAAAGGTTAAAGCCATGTCACCCGAATTATTTTGCAGACAATTTGGAAGCGAGCCTTCAAATATGATGTAAAATCAATTATTGCCTCTATGAACAGCAAGAAGATAGATTTTGACATGAGCAGCGCAGTGCTATGGCTGTAAACCATTATCTTCCTTGTTGTTGCTTGTTGTCAGCTGTGTGCGTGTAAAGATTGATCCACCGGGTAAACACTGCACCAATAAAAGAAACTAGTCAACCGGGGGCCTTACCCCAGAGCAACTGGCCTGATCGTAGATGATGATTCTTAACGGAACGCGGACTCCTTCCCTGTCCACACAGTTCTCAGCTCTCGGCATGCGCACAGTGGATGCCCACCGCAAGCCGCGCTGCCTCTGTGCGTTCACGCACAGGCGCCCACTCTGCATGTTTTAACAGCATTGTACATCTGTAAGTACATTTGACTAAGATCAATAGGAAATCGTTGCTTTATCCTCAACCTCTTTAAGGATGAGGTGGAAGATACGGATATGAGTGTCCTTACCCCATCGTAGTCCTCCAATTCGCTAAGGCACACCACCGCCTGCGGACTCGCCGACAGTACGATAACTTGGCGGCGGCGGCGCCTGCAAGGAAAGAAGCAGGGACATGCGGCACCCTTTTTTGATAAATCATATTTGACTCAAATAATAATATGATGGCTAGGCCAAATATAATACATTTTTCATAATTTTGTTTTATCTATAAATAATGGTAGAGGTGTATAATTTTTTAGAAAATAAAACAGATCTACTGGTTGCAGATCACGAGAGCCTATAGATTTGATGGCTAGATCTTTCTAATTAATGTGAGAATATTCTAGCATTTATCTTTTTTTTTTCTAGTGCGTTTGGTGAGAGTTAAGTGAAGCTTCCATTGGAGCCTCAGTTTATAGTAGTAAGATAAGATAGTAAGATATTTTGTTTAAAAATTATTTATTATTAAAAGGAATCTATGTCCTAGTAGTATTGTTTTCAACATGTTAAAATGAAACTTAGCATGCACCTCACAACATGTTAAATTTGTTATATTACATAATTATATGTGTAGTATTATTTTTTGTGTCATAGATTGTTCAAAAATGAAATTACTAATATTGGTATAATAATATTTCAGTCAAAAAATGTAAACGCATTAAAATGATGAACTAAACTATTAAATATCATGGAATTTTCATATAAATCAAAGTGTGTTGCTTTGTCATGACCCAGAAATAGGGCCTGGAAGGACAGGCCCGCCCGGCCCACCTGAGCACGCCCCCCTCCGCTCAAGCCTCCAATTCCCTTCCGCGGATTCTTGGGTAATTAATTCGGGAATAAAGGAGGAAAATATCTAGGATTATCTTTAGGCGTTTTGGTGTGTAAGGGGATATCTCATCTATAAGGGAGACCCTTATTAGGAAATAAATAAATATGATATGCTTGTAAAATGTATTCCAATCTATAAGGAAACCCTCGGAGAGATTGCTTGGGATACAAGTCCCACTAGCCGGGCTATAAAAGTAAGGGGTCTGTAATCTTTCGGGGCAACAAGCAAATAAAGAAATTTATCCCAATCTCTCCCCTCCTCTCCCTCGCCCCCCCCCCCCCTCCCTCTCCGCCGCCGCGCCCCCGCCAAGACGCCCGCCGCCCGCCGTCCCGCCCGCCGCCCGGCCGGCCAGCGGCATCCCAGCCGCCGCCTTCCTCCTCCCACGACCGTCGTTCTCGTGTCGGTTCGACCCTAATCTAGCTGGGTTCGACGGGTTGCTAATGTTATTGTTATGGGATTTGAAATGTCAACATTCTTTCCATGCCTCATAAGTTATTAAAATAAATACTTATCTTAGTCCTTACACATCACACAATATAGGATACTTGTAGATTTGGGAGATATTTTTTTATAGTGGTTGAGGTAGATACAAATATAAAGGTAACACATCATACTATCTAGCTATCACACAATTTCCTATATGGTTAGGTGAATGCCAACTTAGGACACTTTGCATTATCTCTCAAAATTACAAAGGTGGATAATTTATAAAAATCATGAGGGATGTATTTTAAATTATATTTTGTTATAATAGCTATGATTATTTACTAATTAAATACAAAGTTTGTGCATTCTTTTAATTATCTTGATAATTACAAAGCGATGTAATTTAAAAAGCAATGTTAGGAAATTATTTTAGTTTTTGTTTTTAATAATAATGGTAGATACTTTATTAGATGCAAAAATATGGATATAGTTATTTGTCAGCATTGTTATCCTATTTGCAGTAATTAGGAAATGTGACTGGATGACTCTTATCGCGGAAGCATTTCATGTCATCCTAGCAATCTTCCCTAGAAGCATGCTACCAATGATACGTCCTTGATGAAACCAAAGCTATATATTCACCTTCACCTACAATTGGTTACTCGTGTGTTGGTGAGGCCTCAATTAGCAACGTAAGCATGCCCTTCGTCTCCGGATGAGACAAATACGTACATGACCTGGTTACCAACGTTCAAGATGTGGGTAATTTATTTTTGAATTATCTTTCCTAATGGCATAGGTGGGTAATTTAGACACAAAATTAGGGGGTTACTTTACATATCTTTAATAATGGCAGTGGTGGGTATTTTTTATATAAATTATAATAGATCGGATGGCTATTATCATTAATGATGATTAGAATCTACTGAATCAAAGGCCAGATTTTTCTGATTATTGTGAGAATTTCTAGGTTCTATCTTTTTTCTTAGCGTTTCTGGTGAGAATTAACGTGGTGCCTCCATTGGAGCATCCAATTAGTAATAGTAAGATCCTAGGTGTATGCATTGGCTGTCCACTAGCTTTTCTTCCGAAACGTGCATTAGCACGTATTAAAGCATCTCCAACAGTAGTATTGCCAAAAATCAGACATTTAAATAGCCAGCTAATTTCATACTACCCATATTTTCTTTCTAAACTCTAGCAATACTATCTAAAATAGGCTACCCAAATCCATCATGCATGGTAGAGGATGACGATGGGTCCTGCATGTCATCAACTCACCATCTCCTCTTGGTCGGACTACGAGGGAACTCGGCCATGGTAGACTTAAATCGTCGAGAAAGAATTAGGCTGAGAGGATGAGGTAACCCCTGGGCAAGTCGCCGATGAGGGTGCCTCCCGGAAACCGCCACCGATAAAGTCGCCGTTATTGGGGAAGGGATGCTGCTCTTGCCTTGCCTCGTGCCACCGTATCTCGCGCCCGGGCTCATGTCACCGTTGCTCCCGTCGTGCGTCACACCACTGGGAGGACCGTGGTGTGGGCGCCGCTGCTGCTCGCGCTATGCCTCGTGCCTCACTTCCGTGTCGGGGAGCTTCATGCCTGGGAAAGTCGGACAAAGTCGCGCTCCAGGAAAATTCTGGGGCGGCGGCGGGAGAAAGTTGTGTGCTTGCACGTGTGTGAGAGAGAAAAGAAGGAGAGAGAATATTTGGGTAGCCAACCTTGTCCCAACAAGAATAGGTTGAGGAAGAGGACTTTTGGGTGGCTAACAAATCTGTTAGGTCAAGTAGGTAGCCTATTTAATCTTTTTGTTTTGCCTCTACTGTCTAGATTGAGGATAATTAGTCCATTTAGGTGGTCTGTTAGAGACGCTCTTAGCACGTACTCCGTATTTCATTATGCAGAAAACATGAGTGTGAAACAACTTACCGACAACCACATGAGACCTGACCAAACTCGCACGGTAATTATATATGAAGGATTTGTGCTACTAGAGCCTGGTACTCCGTATACTGGCTGGTATGGGTCCTCGGCCGGCCAGTCGGCCTGACCGCCGCCGCGCGTCCAGCTGGGCACCCAGGCTGGCTTTCCGCTAACTGACAACCGTGGATCACGAGGCCAAAAGATTATTGGATCGGTGACAGATCAGGGAAGAAAAGTGTGAAGGGATAGGGTTCAATAATAATGTGACATTTTTGTTGTCAAAAAAATAATAATGTGACGTGACAGGGGACCTTTTATCTCCATTATTATTAAATATAATGGCAGATGCCCTGTCGACCATGCTGTTTAGAGCTAGTGTAGCTGGTGTGCGCACACGGCAAGCGCCAGGGGAATGCAAGGCGGCACACACACGTGCGTGCACGGGCCATGCCTAGGGTGGTCAACACACAGCCTGCATGGGGTGGTGATTCATGACAAGGCAAGAAGGGTGAGGACGGCGTCTGCTCGCCCGCGTGCTAATTGGGACTACTATTTTAAATTTTTAGCTCATTTAGTTCTTAAATAGTCTTTGCGTATCCAACCAACCAACTTTAAAGACTAATATTTAATTTTTATTTAATTTTTATATAGTCTCTAGTTTCTAGTCTCTCTAACCAAGCAGATACTTGGTCTAACGTAACGCCATGCGAGGAGAAAAACAAACATGTTTCAATAGTTAAATAAGCTTTTGTCAAAAAAAAAAGTTAAATAAGCAAAAATATCCAAGTTTCTAGTTTGAGAAGAAAAATCGGGTTACAATTGTTGAGGAAGGTCAGACACTAGTACAGAAAAGGCTATCATTGTCGGATCCACACCCCCTTCACTGTCGAAAATTAAACCGGCAGTACCAAGTGGAAGTGATGCTATTTATATCACTGCCGAACCTTTTCACCCGTCATTGTTGTGCTTTTTTTAAAAAAAAATAATGAGCATGCAGGTGCGGTCAGCCACCTGCCATGCTGCTCTGCGCTGCTAGCTGGAGCATGCTCCGACACAAATCATATACAAAGTAATAATTCATCGGCATACATCACAGCCCAGCAGGGATTCATACATCACAAATCTGAGATGAAAATAAAAGGAGTCCAGAAAATCTTTCTATTCTTGCTTTATTTCCTCCTAATACATATACAGATCTGAGAAGAACGAACCTAGTAGGCATAAAAATCGAATCCAGAAAATGGCATTACAAGGACTAATAATAGCAAGATTTATAATTTGGAGGAAGCCGCCGCCCGCTGAGGGTCCCTGCCCTGCACGCATATTATACAAGACTAATAATAGCAAAAATTTGCAAGATTCACCATAATACTTACATGTGTTTCGATCTGTGAGTGAAGAGGGAGAAGCAGCGCATGCCTCGGTGAAGAAGTGTGCGGCCCAGGAAGAAGAGGAAGCCCTGCACGCCATAGTCGCCGCGACAGCCGACAAAGCTCTGCCTTCACCATGGGGCGGATCTGGTGGTGTTGTTCCCAGATCTGGTGGTAGGGAAGGAGGAGCTTGTCATCTGGTGGTAGGGAAGGAGGAGCTTGTCGAATCTGTCGCGAGCCCATGCACTCCGCCGTCCCCGTGCCCGCAAGCCCTCACGTTGCTCCCTCCACCTGCGAGCATCGCACTGCCCCCGAGCGTCGCGCCGCCTCCGTATGCCCATGAGCGTCGCGCCCTCCGCCCGCACATGACACCGCCCGCCTCCGCTCGCACATGCCTCCTGTGCCGCGAGAGAGGGGAGTGAGATAGAAATAGGAGGAGGGAGAGTGTCAGGAACCTGACCGACAAGCAGGGCAAAGACAACAGGTGGCTGATACTGTCAAGTTTACGACAACAGGAAGGTTACTTCGGTGGTGATCGTTTTGGGCTTCAGTTAGGTGTTTCGTCTCTGGGCCTTTAGGTGTTGGGCCGTAGTCGGTTGTTGGCGTCGAGTATAAGCCGGCTTGTTGGCTAAACAGGTGAACTCATGTATTGATTGAATTTCATTTCCCTCGCTAAGAACGGTTACTATCCTGTCCCCGTCCCGTGCTCGTGCTTTTCCCCCAAATTTCCTGCTCTTCTAACCCTAAATTCCCAATTACCTCCAGCCAATCTCCTGTATCGTTAGTGATTCCATCGAGGATCCTAACAATTGGTATCAAGCTCCTTCGATTCACGGCAAAATCGCCGATTCGGTTGAGGGTACAAGGCTCGGTGATTAGACAACTGGATTCGCAGTTCATCGCTGCTCGAGTCTCGTTGCAATAAATCCATCCATCACCCCAATCGGTGCTCGACATCGCTGCAATTGGCTGCGGAAATCCATCCGCATCTGCGTGATTGATCGTCTTTGGCGCCCGAAGAAGAAGCGACAAAGGCGCAAGCCGAGATGGCGGCGACGCCGAGGATCTCTCCACCAAGTTTGACACGATTCTCAAGCGCTCGACGAGTTCACCGATGCCACGAAGCGGTGGCGGGGTTGGAGCTCATGGTGAAGCGGACGCCGACGAGGTCCACACCATCGGGGCCAAAGCGGACCGGGCGCGGACACGCTGCTCGAGGATCTTGGCGAAAGGCGAGTTGGCGGAAACGACGGCCAAGGAGACCTCGTCTCAGTCGACTACCTCACGCGGCCGCATCGACTTCGTTCGACCCATCGTCGGCGGGGACCGTGTCCAGACCCGGCGTGCTCGGTGGCCCTTACCGCGTTGGCGTCGGCGTGGGGTGGTTCGGTGGTCATCAAGGCGGTAGGAGCTCCTACTTCATGCTGGTGGAGCGCCGCCCGTCACGCCCACCCGCGGCCGCACAACTCGTCACATCGGGCGGCTCGACCTCAACACCGCACTCGCGGCCGTCGGACTCACCGACAGCGGCGCGGAGCGGCTGCGGCATGGCCAAGATCGGGCGGCGAGTTCATGCCGAACTTCGGCCGCAGGGACTTTCGGCAAAGGTACGACTCTGATTCCTATTCCGATCCCCGTATTGCACGTCCATCTCCATTCCCTAAGTTGGATTTTCCCAAATTTGATGGTTCGTCGCCTCGCTTATGGCGTGATGATTGTCCGGCTTATTTCGAGGTCTACACGGTCAATCCTTTTTGAGGACCAGATTTGTTGCTCTGAATTTCACCGGCACCGCGAAGACTTGGTTGCATACTAAGGAAAGGGGAGGTCGTATTGTTGATTGGGATGAGTTGTGTGCTTTGGTGATGCAAATGATTTGACAAGGATCAATACCCTATTGTCCTCAAACAGTTTGAAGCTATTGTTCAGAAGAGTTCAGTCGATGAGTATGTGAGAGAGTTCGAGACAGGGGCCCACAGTTTGTTGCTGTATAATCCAAACTATGATGAGACATATTTTGTGACCCGATTTGTGGCTGGATTGAAGGAAGAGATCCGCTCTGCATTGGTGTTACATAGGCCTGTTGATGTGGATACAGCTTCTGCTTTGGCGTATATTCAGGAAGTGGAAATAGCTAAAGTGAAAAGCAAGCCACAGTATAAGGAGGGATTCAAGAATAAGTTCCCGTATGACAAAACCAAGACCGTTGATCGGTCGAGAGGGAAGCCAAGATCATGAGCGAACTGAATCTGAGGATAAACTGTCAGCCTTGAGAGCCTTCAGGCGACAGAACAATTTATGCTTCAAATGTGGCAGTAAGTGGAGCAAGGATCATAAATGCCCTGCTCAGGTTCCATTGCATGTCATTGAGGAGTTGGTGGATGCTCTAGAGGATTGCAATGCTGATAGTGGTGAAGTTGAAGAAGATGTTGAGGCTCAGGAGGAAACTGTGATGGTTGTCAGTCAGGCATCTCCATCATCTCAAGTTAAGAAGAAGACTCTGAGATTGGTTGCTAAGATTGGCAAAAAAGAGATATTGATATTGTCGATTCTAGAAGTGTGGGCTCTTTCATCGGTCTGAGACCTGGCTGCCCAGTTTGCTCACCACTTGGTTGCCGGGCCTCCAACACGGTTCTTGTTGCTAATGGGAACTTGATGGAGTGCACTCGAGTGGTCCGGATAATCTGAAGTGGTTTTGCCAGGGGTCATACATTTGTGTCCACTGTTGGGGTGCTTCCATTAAAGTGCTTTGATATGATCCTAGGCCAGGGATTGGTTGGAGGTCAGAGTCCTATGTGGGTGCATTGGGGAAAGAAATTGATGAAGTTTACCTATCAGGGTGTCAGAATTGCTTTGCAAGGTGTAGGCCATGAACAGGAAGGTTGCAAACCAATTTCATCTACCAAACTCAAGGGGTTGCCGAGAAGACATGCTATCACTCATGTGGTTTTGCTCGAGGAGGTGGTCAGGATTCCTACACCAACCTCGGACATTCTTTGAAGCTTCAAAGGGCTGGGCTTACGGAGGAGGATAAAATACCTGAGGAAGTGACCAAGCTTATATCTGAGTATGAGGATGTTTTTCAAACCCCAACAGTTCTGCCTCCAGCAAGATCATTTGACCACAAGATTCAACTTATTCCGGGGGCTACACCGGTCAATATCGAGGCCATATAGATACTCACCACAACAGAAAAGTGAAATCGAAAAGCAGGTCAAAGAAATGCTTGATAGTGGTATTATTAAACCAAGTACAAGCCCTTATGCCTCTCCTGTCTTGTTAGTCAAGAAGAAGGACTCAACATGGAGGTTTTGTGTGGATTATAGGCAACTAAACACACAAACTGTGAAGAACAAACATTCCATGCCTGTAGTGGAAGAGTTGTTGGATGAGTTGAATGGAGCAGCCTGGTTTACAAAGTTGGATTTTAGAGCTGGCTACCATCAAATCAGAGTTGACTCAGGCGATACATATAAAACAACTTTCAAAACTCATGATGGGTTGTTTGAGTTCCCGGTGATGCCATTTGGGCTCACAAATGCACCGCCACTTTTATTGATGGCCTCATCAGATTGAATGGTAAAATATGGTTAGGAGAGAATGAGTTGGCTCAAAATCATATACTGCAAGCGGTGCATAACAAAGGGAGTAGGAGGACACTCGGGTATTTGCCTACTTATCATAGGGTAAAACAGCTCTTCACTTGGCCAAATATGAAAGTTATGATCAAAAAATTTATCAAAGAATGTTCAACCTGTCAGCAAGCTAAGGTAGATCACACTAAACTGCCAGGTCTTTTACAGCCTTTACCAGTACCTGATCAGGCTTGGAAAGTGCTTTGCATGGATTTCATTGTTGGTCTTCCAAAATCACGGACATTTGACACTATGTTAGTGGTTATTGATAAATTCACTAAGTATGGCCATTTCATTCCATTGAGTCATCCATACAATGCATTGCAAGTGGCTCAGACTTTCATGGATCAAGTTTACAGGTTACATTGTATGCCTGAGAGCATTGTGTCTGATAGAGATCCCATTTTCACAAGCCTGGTCTGGGATCAATTGTTCAAGTTGTGTGACATTAACTTGCTGATGAGTTCCTCACATCACCCTGAAACTGATGGGCAAATTGAGAGATTGAATCAGTGTTTGGAAACCTTCTTGCGCTGCAGTGTTAATTCTTGTCCCAGACAATAGAGTAAGTGGTTGCCACTGGCTGAATACTGGTACAACACCTGTTACCATTCTGCATTGGGTATGACACCATTTCAGGCATTATATGGCTATTCTCCCAGAACTTTTGGAATTCCTACACCTACTCAATTACATTGTCCTAATCTGGAGCAGTGGTTGTTGGAAAGAAATCTGTTGAATGATGTCCTAAGTCATCATTTGCATAGAGCTCAGCAGCGAATGAAGAACCAAGCAGATAAGCATAGGACTGAGAGGGAGTTTCAAGTGGGTGATATGGTGTACCTGAAGCTCCAGCCTTACATTCAGTCTTCAGTTGCTCCACGAGGTAACAACAAGCTCATCTTCAAATACTATGGGCCATTCAAGGTGTTGGCCAAGGTGGGCACTATGGTGGCTTATAAGTTGGAATTACCTGCTACTGCTCGTATACATTCTGTCATTCATGTGTCTCAGTTAAAGCTTCATGTCCCACCATCGGTCTCGGTGGAGACCAATCTCGAGGACATTCCCATTGCCGATGGTTCCATTCAGCAATTGCAGCCTGTTTGTGTACTGAACCAGCGCTCCATTCAGAAGGGAGCCTCTACTGTTGCCCAGGTGTTGGTTCAGTGGGACAATTTACCATCATCAATGCCAACTCATGTATTGATTGAATTTCATTTCCCTCGCTAAGAACGGTTACTATCCTGTCCCGTCCCGTGCTCGTGCTTTTCCCCCAAATTTCCTGCTCTTCTAACCCTAAATTCCCAATTACCTCCAGTCAATCTCCTGTATCATTAGTGATTCCATCGAGGATCCTAACAGAGAGAGAAGGGGAAGGGGACTGGGGCATCGCCGCACCTACCTCCACCGTCGCACCTACCTCGTGTCGGTCTTCCGAGATGGGGAAAGAGGAGATCGAACGATGAGATTTGGGGAGAGAGGGCAGAGAAAGGTGGAGCTGAGGTCCACGGACATATAGACGTGGGTGTGGAGTTAAGCAAAATGAATTAAAACTTCGAGTCTGGGTCCTGAGGTCGCACGATACAGCCGACACTGAATATTTTCACTGCCGGTGTTTTTATACCAACCGAGAGTGATATGGAGTTTCACCATCGGTTTTGGCCATTCTCTATGTTTTTATACCAGAAATCGACCCTGGAGGGCCTTCACTGGCGGTTCGCTAAAATCTGACAGTGATGTCGGCGGCAATGATAAACGAATCTGTAGTAGTCGTCCAAAATAACATTTTCCCAATGCACGTTGTAGCGTAAGGAAACCATGACGGGCAGGCCCACCACGGCTACCTTATGGCCTGCTGGATCGTTCATGCGCGCAGACCGAATTGGGTTGGGCCGGATTGGTTTTGGGCTGTCGTCTCCGAGAAATTATGAAATTTGACCCGAAGTATTCGTGCCACCACAAATATAACCGAATTCACACGCCTTATGAAATATGACCCATGTCCACGCGAATTGTTATGAAATTTAGTCTTTTTGGGATTTTGGGATTTCTAAAATTCGAAAATTGCTTGGTATTGTTTGGGACACGGAAAAGACAGGTTTACCCTTTCCTTTAGATCCCTTCTTCACGCCGGGGTCCATCACGAAAGACATGAGCGCTCTTTCTCGCGTCCGTGCTGACGCCGTCGCCCGCTCAACCGGCCTCCACCGCCCGTCCGCCGGGTGCCGCACAAGTATACCCGCACGCGCCCCTCTTCCCCGAGTCTCCTCCCCCCGCCTCCTCTTCCCGGCACGTATCGCCGCCGCTTGTTCTTTGCTTTGTATGCGCCGCGACAAACCGCCGCGGGTGGACCAGCGCCTTCGTGCGTGCGTGGGGCGCGGCCGGGGAGATCCTCCGGGATGACCACGAGCTAGGCCGGGCCGGCTCCGACTCCATCATCCCCGTCCCTGCTCTGTTTCTCATCTCTACCGAAGGAAGAAGAAGAAGGGCAAAGGTGTCCTTTCCCCTTCCCAAACAGTATAAGAAATTTTCTAGAGTTGCAGAAATCCCAAAAATCCCCAAAAGACTAAATTTCATAACAATTCGCGTGACATGGGTCATATTTTATAAAGCGTCGCGAATTCCGGATCATATTTGTGGTGGCATGCGAATACCGGGTCAAATTTCGTAATTTCTCGTCGTCTCCCATCTCTTTGCTATACGTTGCCGCGGCGGCAGGGGCACCCCACATGGCTGCGCGCGTGGGCCTCCTCGTCTCCTCCTCCGCCCGAGCTCTCCCCACGCCTCGTGCTCGCCTCCCTTACCGTCCTCCACCCATCGCTACCTACCGCCGCCGAGTCTCCTCTTCCTCCGCCGCCTCCCGCCCCGGCCGCGCGTCGCCGCGTCTCCTCGCTGTCCGCGCCATGGCGTCGGGGAACCCCTACGCCGCCGAGCTCGCCGCCGCCAAGAAGGCCGTCACCCTCGCCGCCCGCCTCTGCAAGGTTCGTGGCTACCATAGGTCCTGCAGCTGCGGGCACACACACAAATCCGGTGATTTAGATTTCAGAAAGTAACTGATAACACTGAACTACTACCTGGACCAGTCTGGGAAGTTGGGCTTCACTCGCCAGGAATGGGGAAACCCACTGTCGCGTACCTCCTCCGTCCTGAACTATTTTGATCTGTCCTAAATCAACCCCACCTCATGTTTGACTAAATTTATAGAGAAACGTATTAACTTCTATTCTACTACATCAAAAGAGCCAAGTTATACAAACACATTCCATAAAATTTCCAATGGAGTTCGTATGATGTCAAAAATATCAATTCTCTTTGTCTGTAAATCTTGTCAAGCTTATATTGGGTTGACTTAGAGACAAATGAAATGAAATGCTTGTGTAGCCGTACAGGCTTGTATTGGTGGTCTTGCCTCTGATAAACAAAAAAAAAGCTTTCACATATGGTGATTGAGTGGCGTATTTGATTGTTTAGACCCATGATATCTTGCAGTTTGGATTTATTGCTGTCGCTTTGTGTTTCCTCCCCAGACGGTGCAACAGGACATTGTGCATTCTGGCGTTCAAGCCAAGGCAGACAAAAGTCCTGTCACGGTGGCTGATTATGGTATATGCTGAATTTTATGTTTACTACTGAATCGTTGATGCTTTTGAATTGCATCCACAAGCCAATTCACTCCTAAGTCTAAGATTATGAACAAAATCTGTGCAATTCATTTATTCTTCAACGTTACCTCTCAAGTGCAGGTTCCCTTGGGTATGGAATAAAAGTCGGCTGTACTTGTTTCATATAAGGTGTGGTAGATAGGGCTTCAACTTAGCAGCTTCTGGCACGCATCAACCAATTGACTCCAAAAGCTTAAGCAACTAAGAGGAGCAGTACTTCACCTGTAATTCAACATATGGCAGTACCAAGTAAAATCAAGTTTGGAGTTAGTTGAGTAGCTTTTTAATTCTTGTAGAGAACTAGAGATGTTGTTAATGAGAGTTGACTATGGTAGAAAATGTTCTCCAACTAATATGTTGGCCATCTTAATATGTGAAACTTGTGCTTTCTCCCAACTCACTGTTTACTTGCCACTTTTCTTTCACACATTAGGATCTCAAATATTGGTCAGTCTTGTGCTAAAGATGGATGTATCATCTGGACCATTTTCATTGGTGGCTGAAGAGGTAACTATACTATTTTTCTCTTTACCTGTTTCCATGTAGCATTCAATAGTGCTTTCTGAAATTAATAGGCATGAAGTGCTTATGTAGGACTCGGAAGAATTGAGAAAAGAAGGCTCTAAAGATATTTTGGAAGATATTACTGATCTTGTGAATGAAAACCATTGTTGATGATGGTTCATATAACATTTCGTTTACGAAGGAAGGTATACTCTCTGCAATTGATGATGGGAAGTCTGAGGGAGGTCCATCTGGACGACATTGGGTACTTGATCCAATTGATGGTACCAAAGGGTAAGTAGGGTAAGTGAAGTAGTAGGTTTCATATTTTTGTGCCCTATAATAAATGTTGGATTCTTTCTACCATTTGCATTACCATATGTTGTAGCTTTTCTACTCTTGCTGATTGAATGTGTTTCTACATTATTTATTTTGAAAACGCAGGAGAGCTGCGCCTCATTAAATTTTCTACATTATTTCTGATGAAATTTAAAGTAGTAGACACCACTATCTTGTTCGGCTCATAAACCTATATCTTTAATGTGTGAGCACTGGGATATATTCTTGTTTTACGAATTTCAAGTTGAATGGTTTTTATCTGTTTTCTTAGGTTTATGAATTGCAATAAAATAGACTGATACGACATTCATATGGCATGAAGTTTTGTACATACATGGCAATATAGCATTTCTCTTTTGTAAATTGATGCAAGATTTATGGAGTACTTCTAAAGGCATTTATATTAAATGGTAATGTTAATTTATGTGTATCTTTTTTGTTTCTGTAACTAAATAGTTACAACAACAACAACAACAACAACATAGCCTTTAGTCCCAAGCTAGTTGGGGTAGGCTAGAGATGAAACCCATATGAAACAGTACAAAAAAAAGAACGTAAAAAGGCCGTTTCTGTAACTAAATAGTTAAAATACAAAAAGGCTTATACAGATTCAGTGTATATAGTTATACATGTTCCACTGGAATGCCTTCATTTATGGTGATAATTCAAAAAACTTTTTGAAGGCAAAAAACTGTGGGGAGATCCCCACAGCACTTCATTTTCATTTTATAAATTTAAAAGAGTTACAAGAGAGCTTAATGGTGATGATTCATTGCTACCTGATAATACTGAGCAACTGTTTCTATACTGAATAACTGTTCACCACTGATTGACAGCCTTGCTAATAATTGTCATTCCTTTATCTGAATTTCATTTTATGATCTGAATCAGTTTCTTGAGGGGAGACCAATATGCCATTGCATTGGCTCTGCTTGACGAAGGTAAAGTTGTTTTGGGTGTATTGGCTTGTCCCAATCTTCCATTGTCATCAATAAACAACCCGAATGGTAACTCTGCTGGAGATCAAGTCGGTGCCCTGTTTTCTGCAACAATTGGTTGTGGGGCTGAAGTAGAGTCTCTATATGGCTCTCCACCACAAAAAGGTTATAGCTCTTTTGTTTTGATCAGTAGTAGTCTTAAGTTCTTAACATACCATCCTCCTCTCGTCCTATAACATTTTGTTTCTCTTGCTCATTATTTGGTTATAAGCTTCAATTTACTCACTTTTGGTGATCTTTAATTTTAGATTAGTGTTTGCTCCATTGACAATACTGTCAATGCATCATTCTTTGAATCCTATGAAAGTGCACACTCCATGCATGATTTGACTGGCTCTATTGCAGAGGTAGTTCTCAAACTATTCTTTGCTTGATATCCACAGGAGTACATAAATAATCTGTTTTTTTCTAATTCGATCAGAAACTCGGCGTCCAAGCTCCTCCGGTTAGAATTGACAGCCAAGCAAAATATGGTGCTCTTGCCCGAGGTGACGGTGCCATTTACTTGCGCTTTCCACACAAAGGTTATAGAGGGAAAATATGGGACCATGCAGCAGGCTCAATTGTTGTGACAGGTTAGTTTGAGGTTCCTTTTCTTTTCCCAAAACAACTGTTCCAAGATTTGCAGTGACTTACATTTTGTCGTTGCTGCCCTTTGGCAGAAGCTGGAGGCATAGTAACAGACGCTGCTGGAAATGACTTGGATTTCTCCAAAGGGAGATTTCTCGATCTTGACACAGGCATCATCGCAACGAATACAAAGTTGATGCCGTCACTCCTGAAGGCTGTCCAGGAGGCTATCAAAGAGAGGAACCAAGCTACTTCTCTCTTGTAGCTGTTGTAGTGGTCGACAAAAAATATTAGTTGCAAAATTTTCATAGTGATGAACAGGTGCGCATCCTTTTGCTATGGCATTACAGTTAGTGTACCGGAATTTACGTCATCTATCCCATTGGTGATCAGACAGGCACTCTTTTCACTGAATCACGGCATAAGTTGGTTAAATTTGCATCGTTGTACAACACCAAATAATGTAAATCGCTGAAAGCTGAATAAATTGTGGAACTACAAATGGCTGAATGCTTTGAATGAATTGTGGAATTAGTCATGTCAATATAGATGTTTTGGTGTATCACCCCTTCTTGGATGCGACTGCAAACTGCTGTATCGTCATAAACACTGCTCGCAATGTTCCATGAATACTTATTCAGTAGCATCTCTCATCTCACTTAATTTGAGCGAATTCATAGTTGCCTGAAGTCACCTTTTGCATTTGAACTGGTTACAGAAATAGCTAATTGATTAATGGATATTTGCAAGACAAACTTGAATTTGAGTCCGAATTCAAATCTAGCTTGCAAATGCATCATGAATCGATTGTTCATGTTGACACGTTTGGATAAGGATTCTAATGATGTGTTGCATCGTTTCCTCTGCACACACTATAAGCTGAGGTGCCAGAAGACGCATTTTCTTGACCTGGTGGCCAGACAATTGTATATTTCATCTGATATTTGCGGAATCTGGTGGCACAGACGATTACTCTGATTCTTTCTCTTCTTTTTTCTTTGAGCTTTACAAGCTCTGAAAATTTTGTTTTGTTCTCTTGCACGCCTCGTGCTCCTGTACTTGTAAACCCTTTTTGTTTTTGTTTTTCGTTATATATACAACAAAAAATGAGGTGGGGGTTTTTCCCCACTGTTTCCTCAAAAACAGACGATTAATACTCTTTCTGACCTGGCATAGGCATCATCACCAGGATAGACGAGCTCTTGGTGCCGGAGCTCCTAACGGAGAAGAACCAGGCAGCAGTTCACAAGTTGTAGTGACGGAGGAAAATTTTAGTTGCAGTACTAAAATTGCCATATGGTTCACGTGTGACATTGTATATTTCAGCTGTACTACTTTTGATCAAACATGTACCCAGGTTCCGGGCCCCAGCCTCCTGTTGACAGCTCCAATCTTGGCAGCTCCCCAGTGAACGCTCATCTTGCTTTAGTTACTGAACCAGTTAGTTTTCTTTATCCGGAATTCGGATCTCCGTAGCAACATTTGGTGACATCTTTTTAAGAAGCGTTAGGTCTACATTATTGCTGACAGCAATTTAGGTACTAGCCTATACCACCAACCGTTGAATAATTCAATGTACTACCAATGTAGTAGTAGTAGTACATTGCTGTCAGCAAAAATTTAGGTTAGCTACTACATTATTTCTTAATTTAGATATATAGCATATGTTTGGGACCGCTCCGCTCCACGTTTTTCAACTCTGCTCCATGTTTTTTACCAAAAACGGTTTTAGCTCCACGCATACAGCTTCGAAAAAGTGTGGAGTTGTGAGAGCATCTAAAGAGGTGCTCCACAAACTCCAAGTTTTTGTGGAGCTGCTCCACGGTGGAGTTTGCAGAGTAGAGTTTGTGGAGCATAAATACCCCATAATATCCAAAAGAGGTTAGCTGGCTAGTTAGCTAATACTCCTCCATCACAAATTATAAGTCATTCTAAGATTTGACTAAAGTTATAGAGAGAATTATAAAAATTTTATGACATCAAATAGGTATACTATAAAAATATAATTAATGAAAAATACAATGATACTCCCTCCATCACAAATTATAAGTCATTCTAAGATTTGACTAAAGTTAGAGAATTACAAAAAAACTTTATGGGGGATCAAATAGGTATACTATGAAAATATAATTAATAAAAAAATATACTGATACTCCCGCCGTTTCAAATTATAGTTCACTTTAGTTTTTCTTGATACATTGTTTTTGCTATGCACCTAGTTATACACTATGCTATCACAAATTATAACTTTTTTTTTTGATGTTTGTAATAATGTGGCCTGATTCTACCCATGGGTAGATGAAGCAAGATAGTTTCTATCCTTTATCTAAAAAAATTATACACTATGTCTAGATGGATAACAAAAAAAAAATAAATCTAGAAAAGCCAAAACAACCTACAATTTGAAATAGAGGAAGTACTTAGTTGGCATTCTAAATGTTATTATTTTACCATATAAATTTGGTCAAATTTAAAATATTTTGACTCTCCATGATTCTTAGAATGACTTACAATTTAGAAAGAAAAAAAATACTAACTAGTCGAATACTTGAGATAAAAAAAAAAACTAGTTGAAGGCTTAACTGAAAATTAAACTAACTATTAGCTCAGTTTAAATGGATCATAGTTAAAAATTACTGTCTCCGTTCAAAACAAATTTGGGCAGTAGAATGACAAGATGAATCGTGGGGATAATAATAAGTGCTAAATAGGTATCAAAAAATAAGTGCTAAATAAGCTTAGCATTTCATAAATGGAAAAAAAAGTAGGACCCTCTCTTTGTTTCAGTTCCACAGATTTGTTTTGTCACGCGCCCGCCCACCCGCCACCATGTCGCAGGCTCCGGAGGTCGTCGGAAACCCGTACGCCGCCGAGCTCGCCGCAGCCAAGAAGGCCGTCGCCCTAGCGTCCCGCCTCTGCCAGGTTACTTGGCCTCATCCTAGATCTCCCTCTCTGTTGGCCGCCTGTTCCTGCCGGGATCCGCTCCGCTCCCTTTGGTAGTAGTTTGTTCGTTGGTACATTTGCTCGGGGATACAAGTGAAGTTTATGTGTTCAGAGTTTCGTTGGATGGATAAGATTTGTTTAGTTTGTAAACTCCTGATGAATCCTAGCTTGTGACTTGTGCTGGGGAGAAGGCAGGGCTCCAGTTCGTTCTAGGAAAGATGAGTATATGCTTGGTAGGAGGAAGTTATACACCGAACGCATGATGCTTGTTTATAGGCCACATTGAAAACACAATCCCTGACTGAAACTCTGCAGCTGTTAGCTCAAGTTGCATCTTCTGAATTGTTTATTTCCGAATAAGGCATCTTCGTTTCAAAAAAAAGAATAAGGCATCTTCGTTTTTTCAGTCATTGTAATACACATGTAAATTCATCCCCCACCTCATCCTTCATTGTAAACTCTTACGGGCCGTTTCGGGCCAAGTTATTATATATATAAAATTCAGGTGGGGATTAACTCCCCCCCGGTGACTTCTCAAAAAAATAAGGCATCTTCCAAAATGTTGGAGCATCAAATTAGGGGGAAAGCATGGCAAGCTTCTAGGGTTGAGTCTGTATTCCTTGGAATGAAAAGTCTGACAGAAATGGGGGGAGCCATTCATGACTTATACCCAGCAGGACATTGTTGTCTGATGCTAGATGTGGTGATCAAGTTGGCATTTGATATCGCCATCAGAGTCGCTGACTGAATCATTTTGCTCTAGTTTCTGTATTTTCTTGGACTGGATGATTCCAAATTCCTGATTTGTGTCCTCTTCCCTTATGTTTCCCAATGTTTCTTCAGAGAGTGCAGCGGGGCATCTTGCAGTCTGACATTCAATCCAAGTCAGACAGGACTCCTGTTACAGTTGCAGATTATGGTACATGAGCATACTATATAGTTTCTATGATACGTTCTCCATCAGTTGGATCCCTCTCAGAATGAAAACTAGACATGTGGCTTTCTGCTTATTCTGAACTTTTGCTACTCTTGGTTTCACGACCAGGATCACAGGTATTGGTATGTCTGGTCCTGAAGAAGGAATTGCCATCTCACCCTTTCTCAATCGTAGCTGAAGAGGTAACCAGCATATGCTTCACTTTGTCTTGTTATTGTACACAGATCACATAAGCATTTTCCTATAAATTTTTTATGTGAGTCATTTCCCTGTAATTAATTGGTTAATTGTAAATTTGTACTTTTACAGGATTCAAAAGATTTGAGAGAAGATGGTGCCCAAGAAATTCTAGAACACATTACCACCCTTGTAAATGAAATCATCATAAATGATTGTTCATACAACTTGTCATTATCTAAGGAAGAAGTGCTAGCTGCAATTGATGGCGGTAAATCTGAGGGAGGTCCATCTGGGCGACATTGGATATTGGACCCAATAGATGGCACTAAAGGGTGAGTTTGATAACTTACACCTACTAATTTCACGTTTTACCAACTAATTATAGCTTATCTCGTAGTGCATATACACAGGTTCAGCAAAACTAGGCCTGCCAATTATACTAGCATACTTAGTGATATCCTTTACCATTGATGTACAATGTATCTCTGGTTTCTTAGTTGGAAGTCATATGGAGTCATGGTTGAACTTAACATGGGAGAGCACAGTGACATCTCCCGTTTTTTTTTCTGTAAACTACATGCATCAGATGACTGGACTTATTAATGATGACTCTATATGATTCGATCTATTTGCTTTCTATATACAAAATACAACAGCTCATAGAGTTGAAATGTTTACTGGTACTTGCATTGCTTCTCCATTCACATACCTGGTTAACTATGAAATGCATAGATAAACAAAGTTGAATTTTGGTGTAAGAATTTTGAGTTCTTGCACCCTCTTTCTTCTTAATATAATGAGGCGCAGATCTCCTGTGTTTTTCGAGAAAAACAAAGTTGAGTTTGATCTTTGGAGATGATTTTGAAGAGGTAATAAGAGTTATTTCAATTGTTGCCATTCGATCAAAAAGCTATTGACATTGCAGGACCTGCGTTTCATGTGCCTTAATGTTTATTTTAATTGAGATTCTTATACTGAAAATCTTGATGCAGTTTCATAAGGGGAGATCAGTATGCAGTTGCACTTGGACTACTTGATGAGGGCAAAGTTGTTCTGGGTGTGTTGGGATGTCCAAATCTTCCACTAAAATCAACAATCAAGAACAATAGCAGCTCTTCTGGGGATCAAATAGGTTCCCTCTTTTTTGCTACAACTGGTTGTGGAGCACAAGTTGAGGCCTTAGAAGGATCTCAGCCACAAAAGGTAATCAATTCTTTTGATTTGGGCCATGAATATAACTAGTTCCAGTTTCGGACGTTCATATTTGGTTCATGAAATATAACCAGTTAACCACTTCCTGTTTTCACAAGTTCATTTCTTTGTTATTTAAGATTCTTTCTTTTTCTAACTTACATTTTAGATTAGTGTTTGCTCCATCAATAATCCAGTTGATGCCTCATTCTTGAATCCTTGAAAGCATCACACTCAAGCGTGATTTAACTAGCTCCATTGCTGAGGTTGGTCCTTAATTACTATTTTCTTTGCTCAGAGATCTCGATTAATTATATAAGTGAATTCTTTGTTTCTTATGTAATTAGAAACTTGGTGTCCAAGCTCCTCCTGTTCGAATGGATAGCCAAGCAAAATATGGTGCCCTAGCACGTGGTGATGGTGCCATTTTTCTGCGTATTCCGCACAAAGGTTACATAGAAACAGTTTGGGATCATGCAGCTGGATCAATTGTTGTGACAGGTATGGAATATAATTCTATTCTGGGAGACTATTAAAGCAACAACTTATAAAGGATTTATTTACTTCGTGTTTGCAGAAGCTGGTGGCATAGTAAAAGATGCCTCAGGAAATGATTTGGATTTTTCCAAAGGTAGATATCTTGATCGTCACAGAGGAATTATTGCAACAAATAAACAATTAATGCCACTGGTTCTAAAGGCAGTTCAAGAGGCTATGGAGGAGGAACAGTAGGCTGCTGTGCTCATGAAGCAGTCACAAAAAAATTATGAAATGTCCTGTTTGAATCTTAATATTAGTTTTGCACAATCTTGATTTGTGGAAAAGTATAACAATCCTTCTGTCCTTGTACCGTATGCTGTTGTATCGTTTGAGTCATATGTCAGTCACATACTGCCATACTCACATGTCCTTATCTCAATAAATGGATATGAATTTATCTAAGTGGACTCACCATTTTCTATGTGCATTTTTCATCTTTCAAGAGAAATCTTTGTTGAAATTGGTTACACTATAACTTCATACCTTTGGTTCAGAAAAATATTAGAATGAGTCCCACTCTTTTCAACAGTAAATGATAGATAAGTGATCATGACGTGAGAAGATAAGAGAAAATATGTTTAAGACAGATGTGAGGAGCAATACAACATATGCTTGTTGTTGTATGTTGTAACTACATCTGGGACAAAAAGCATAGGCATAGTATGAGATATATTTGCAGAATCTCAGTCACTCAGTCACTCAGTGTGTATTAGTATTATCAGCATGGAAATTCTGGTTTTAGGTTAACAATTTTTGATATAGGGCCTTCAGAGATAAATTTGAAATTGTAGGTCTGATTCATGTGTGCTCCAATGATCCAATCTTTTGTTTTTTCTCCACCTTAACACAAATAAAGTGTCATCTCTTTTGCCTGTTTTGCTCTAAATATTTTATTTTCAAACTCCACCAATTCCAGAATTTTGTTGGCTGGGTTTCGCTTTATATGCCAAATTATGACTGGGGGGCATTTAAGTTGGTTACAATGGGAATCATTTGAAACGATCTGCCTCTTTGCTTACTAATATTTATATGCAGCTTTAGTAGATATTGTTATGAGGTATGCTGTGCAGGTGATGAAATATCTTAGTATGGCACTATTTCACGTAAATGCCACAGGGCAATGCATCTCCGAGCTTGGTGTGAGCATCTGCCAGGTTGATTTATTGTTATGAACCAGTTGAATCAGCAGTTTACTGGCTGAATTACTATATTATTTAGGATGCTATGGACCTGAATCATCAATAATTACACAATGACATTCCTCATCTAAAAGCCAAGGAAACTAAACAGGTACATCAGTTGGGTAGTTTGCTGGGTGCTTCATGATTGTATCCCGCAGCAATTGCTCTTGTTCACGGAGGTTGGAAGGAATCTTATCGTAAACATCTGTGAAAAGCTCAGTAACTGGTGGTTTTGGCATTCTTTCTGCAACCTGGATGGCTTGAAGAAGCTGCACAGAAGTTAACAAGCAGTTTCAGCTGTCATGTATGGTGTATCAGTGTGCTGGAAAGATGAATCTTTGTGCAGTACCTGTTTTCTGACTCTGCTCCTGAGCTCGGATTCTTCAGCATCAGACCACCAGTCATTACCCTATGAACCCATTTTCTGTATCTGGAAATTGGATCCCTCGCTGTTCGCCAATGCTCAATCTCATCAACTGGCCTGTACTTGGTTGAATCATCGGATGTTGAGTGATGACCGACTCGATATGTAAGTGCCTGAAATATCATTAGTCAATGATCAGATTAATTACATCCTGAAGTTTTTTCAGGTAATGTAACTCCATCGACCTACTAAGCACCTCAACTAAAATAGGTCTTCCTTCAGTTATAGCCATTTCTCGGGCAGCATGGACTGCGCTGTACACAGCAAGAGCATCATTGCCATCTACTCGGATACCACGGATCCCATAAGCCTGGCCACGGATAACAACTCCATCACCTGCAACAAGACTTGAATTTTAACGACATTGCATTGTTCACTTTTAACTTTGATGGATCAGTAAGAAGACATGTTTTGTTACTTCTGAATTGTTCAGTAGTTGGGGTGCTGATTGCCCAGCCATTGTTACGGCAGAAGAAGATCACCGGTGCCTCCGTAACAGCTGCAAAGTTGAGTGCTGCATGGAAGTCTCCCTGAACAATTTTTATCTGTCAGGACAGCTGGATATAATGGTACTGGCAAGCAACTGATCAGTGGCTGGTGAGTTTTCATCTACCTCACTTGTTCCACCATCGCCAAAGTATGTGATGGAACATGCGTCCTTTTTGTCCATCTTCAGAGAGTAGGCAGCTCCAACAGCATGAGGGAGCTGTGTTCTGGGAAATAATGAAGAATGAAACATATGTCCTTCACTTGCAAGATCTTTCTGATGTGGAAGAGATACTTCAGACTTACGCAATTGGTGATGAGACTGTGAAATAATTCAGACGGTTCGACCCATAATGAATGGGCATCTGCCTCCCTTTACCATAGTCCAGCTTGTTCCCAAAGCACTGGTTTGCAAATTCCTGCAGAGTGAAGCCACGCCACAGAAGAACACCAGGTTCCCTGTACTATATTTTGGCTCCAAAGGTTGCAGCAAAGGAAGGATAGAGGGTAAATCAATTGTTGGAAATAATTTTTTTGCCAGATTAAGCTACAGAAAAGTGGAGTAACTGATGTACCTGAGGCAGCACAATGTCATCCATACTGAGCGCAGCAGCAGAGGCTATGTTGATTGCTTCCTCGCCATTGGAAGTGAGATAAAACGAGATTCTACCCTGCCTCTGAGCCTCATAGAAGATGGTATCCATGATCTGGAGTGTGACCATCTCGGTGTACATTTTCAGAGCCAACTCCTTACTGACCTGACAAGGGTGAATAACATTAGTCTTCTTTCCCAGCATGTTTTCAGAGAATTTCTCAAAACGGTAAGGTGAGCAGCTGCCTACCTCTTGGAATATACTGCCTGATATAGTTCTGCCGTCATCGTCAAGCACACGGTAGCAGTTGATCCTTTCCTTCATCGAGTCTGGAAGGAAATTCATTTCGGCCACAAAAGAAACTTTCCCTCCAGGGAAGTCAAGTGCCTGCAAAATTAACAGCGCACATTCAGTGTTCATGTGCATCAGTGACCGAAAATAGTTTAACTGAACTGAGAAGCACAGCAGCATCAGTGTAGCACTGGCCTTGGAGGCAGTGGACAAATTTAATCCTATCCGCATTGACCATGCCAAAGACAGTACTTTTGGTTTGTATATATAAAAAACAAAGTGCAGTAAAGACCAGGAGTGGCTACTAATCATTGGGTCTCACCCTTTTGACACAGAAAGCAAAGGTATTATACTAAGCTGCTAACACCAGAAGATTGACACTAACATTCTAGACGAAAGAACGTTACTATCTGCTACAACCATAATCTCATCAGGCAGTGAACCCAGGAAATCAGCAACCAAATCCATTGACCTAAAAGATCCACACCCATCCTTATCTTCTTTGTTTACTAATTGTTGTCAATTCTATCCACAGTTGTGCTCTGCGACTTGTAACCTTCAATCTTCACATAGCGTACCGCGTACGTACTCGTGGAAAATACCGACAAATTACACAATCAGGTCAGGGACAGGGAGCATCGAAGATGGGGAAAAGATGCCTTATCACATTGTTTATCTTCTCTATCTATATAGTTGTACCAAACCTTATCAAAAGCACATGTAAAGCATGTCCATTATCAGCTGCTACTCCTGGATGTAGCATCCGAGATTGACCTTCTAGATGCCACAACGGCAGAAGATTTGCAAATCAGGAAAGATCATCCTGATCCAGTGATCCAATTAACAATTCCAATCCAGTTGACGACTGATCATATATACAAATGTTGGTGGTACAAATCAAGAAACATGTGTTACAAGACTGATTAACAAACTCCATATATTCACCACGATTTTTCCACATGTTTTCATATCTGAAGGGCTTTGGTTTATGCCTGGCTGGTCGAGCAGCCATCGCTCTCTGTCTCACTTCCTCCGCGAGCGCCGCATTATCAGATTCTGCCAGCGGCACGTGGAACACCTCGGTCTCCCCCAGCTCCATCATTAACTTATGATCCCCCAAAGCCTGATCAAGCCGCACTAACATTCCTGCCCACATCCTAGCGATTATCCCATGTATACGGCAGGCCATGGAAGCCAAGGTCCGTGAGATCACAATCATCAACCACTTCCCGGAATGCAGCAACTTGCCATTGCTCACGCTACTACCTCCCAAATTGTTCGTCCACCGAAAGAACCTCGTTGAAATCACCCAGACACAGCCAAGCGGCAGCTGACTGTGCCCTGAGAAATCTCAACAAAAACCAACTCTCCTTTCTCCTTTCCCGCCTAGGTTCGCGATCACAAGACAGTAGAACGTCTATATGCGACCTGGACTTGCTCATCTCGGCCACTAGCACATCCTGACGCTACAAAAGCATCAGACCACCATTAAAACCCTCCGACTTGACTACAATGGCATTTGGGAAGCCAAGGTCACCACTCAAGCCAAGGGCACGATCCTCACCCATCCTTGTCTCCATCAAAAACACCACCGCGGATTGGCACAGAAAGCAAAGGTATTATACTAAGCTGCTAACACCAGAAGATTGGCACTAACATTCTAGATGAAAGAACCTTACTATCTACTAATCAGGCAGTCAACCCAGGAAATCAGCAACTAAACCCATTGACCAAAAAGTCCTTATCTGCTTTGTTTACTATTGTTGTCAATTCTATCCACAGTTGTGCTCTGCGATTTGTGACCTTCAATTTTCACAAAACGTACCGCGTACGTAGTACGTACTCATGGACAGAGCTAGTGACGTGTCTGAATTTTGGACCGAAGAAGAACGTGAAGAACACAGATGGAGTGGGTAAAAAAAAAAAAGAAAGGACGGAGGCACCGGGCTACCAAATACCGACAAATTACACAATCAGGTCAGGGACATGGAGCATCGAAGATGGGGAAAAGATGCCTTATCACATTATTTATCTTCTCTATCTATAGTTGTACCAAACCTTATCAAAAGCAGACGTTAAAGCATGTCCGTCATCATCTGCTACTCCTGGATGTTGCATCCAAGATTGACCTTCTAGATGCCACAACGTAAGGAGATTTTGCAAATCAGGAAACATCATCCTGACCCAATTAACAATTCCAATCCAATTGACGACGGATCATATATGCAAATCAAGAAACATGTGGTAGACATGGTCGATGCTTACGCATACCTGCTGATCGCTGGTGACGGCGAACCCGTTCTCCGGCTCCTCGTCGACAGCGGCGGCAGCGGTGCTCTCCCCTGCGAATCGCCGGACGGAGCAGAAGCCCCGGCGGCCTGTCTCCACCGCCGGTGATCCAAGAAGGGTCGCCGGCGGCGCTGCTCCCAAGAACCATGGACTGGGTTCGCCGGAGGAGCCGTGGCGCGCAGGAACAGGAAGCCTCCGCGCGGCACGGCGAACCAGCTGGGACGATGCTCTTGCTAGCCAGAGCGCTGCCATGTCAGACAAACAGACGCACACACTGTCCGAGTGTCCGTGCTCTGCTTGGCCGAGCTCCAATCCTCTGAAATGGCAGCTCAGCTCAGCTCAGCTCGAGGGAGAGGTGTGTGTATTTATCGGCAGACGTGTTGAAATTAGATAGAGGTAGACGACATGAGGAAGCAAGAGAAGCGAGCAATGGAATGCAAGATGTGCGTGTGAAAGGAGAGGGACGGACACTGAGCTGGAAAGATAAGTGTGTAGCGCCGAGGAGCATGGAGGGAGGAGGAGCAGACGGGCACGGCTCGCTGGGAGGTGGGAGAGCGACGACGAACACAACAGGGGGCAGGCCCCACGTGTCGGTGATGGTGGTGTACCAGCGGGATGGGCCTCTGGCGCGTGGGACCGGCCGAGCTGGGGGAGAGCATGGGCGGGTGGAGTGGTGACAGAGATCAACGTCAGGAGGATCATCCTAGCTGGTTGGTAGGTTGGGGAGGGAGCGGTGACGCCAGTCAAGGCATATGGATCTTGTTGATGAACCACGTGTTGCGGACTTGTGGTGCCCATCAGGCCATCATCCTATGGTATAGGAATTGGATGGATGCCGGTGGGCGGTGACTCAAGGAATAAAGCGGAGAAAAAGACAGTAAATTAACGTTTTCGTGCTCGTTCTCGTTCAAGAAAAAAAAAACAAAAAACTGGAATTGATCTTTAAGTTGCCTAGCTACATGCTATCTCCGTCCAAAAAAGAATGGCGCTATGTGAAGCGTGTAAATCAAAATTTCTCAATTTTGATTAGGTTTATAGAAAATACGTGCAACATTTATGTCTGCAAATAAATTTATTAAAAAATTAGACTTTAAGATCTTTTCTACGATGATACTAATTACTTAGCATAAATATTTATATATCTTAATATATATAATTGCGGTAGTTTGAAACTTTTCTAAAAACGAAAATGACATCTATTTGGGACGGAGGGAGTATAGTCTACAAATCGGTGAAAAATAACATAAATGTTGGATGGATGCGGTGGCTGAGAGAGAGCGGAGAAAAAGACCGAAAATTAAGGCTTTTCGTTTTTACGTTCCTATGGCAGGTAGGAGTTATTACTCCCTCCGTTTCAAATTGCAAGTCATTCCAAAAATTTTAGAATGTTAAAGAATCTCAAGTTTAAGCTGATTTTACATATGTAAAATAAAAACATTTTGGATATCAACAAAGTATCATTGAATTTTTGTTTATTATATTTTTATAGTATACCTATTCGATGTCATAAATCTTTATAATTCTTGAGAGTTTTTAAACCAAAGAGGGCCATGGTTTACAATCGGTATGAATAACTTCGTCTACTATATTATTATTATTATTATTATTATTATTATTATCACCTTACCTAATGAGCACGTTTATTTTTCTTTTTTTTTAGGAAAATGAACACGTTTATTTTGAGTTAACACCCATGATGCAACAAATTTTCTCAAACCGACACGGAAGATACAACTACCTCGCTAAACCATACACACCTCTCATATTCTACTCCTAGCACCCACGCTTAGGGCGTGTTTTGGATGCCATCGTTGGTAGTATGCTGCAAGTTTGGGGTTGGGCAATTATTTACTTTAAGACCAGACTTGTGGCATATCGAATTTACTAAGGAATTCAATTATGTTATGTTTGATCTGAGGTTAAAGACGGATAAAATGGACCTATTCCGGTTTTCTAAGATGGATCCATTCTGATTGGCTAATCCATCCCTATTATGTGATTAGTTCCAGGGATGAAAACCGAGAGAATACTTGATTGTTTTTTATCTATTACAGAAACTATCAGCTGTTAGGTGGATGCCAACCTATTTCATCTTCTTCCTACTTCCCCACCACCTAGCACATCTGTGGCCCACTAAGCCTGCTCTATTTATAGATTGTAGTTGTCCCCACAATTGCTCAGTGCGTTCCACCCAATGCGTCACTGATCGGGCCTCCTTGCCCGATACAAGCTTATAATGTCTAGTTATCCTAGTTTTTGGGGTTTTGGAAGGAGAGAAATAGGAGGTCTTTTTAGCAAAGAGAACTTTTTTTCTGAAAAGCGTGCCATCACACGTATTGCATTAAGAAAAATCAGAGTTTTACACATTGTACGCTTTAGCCAAAAGCATTGGCCGCCGCTGCTTGGACACACTCAAACAAAGATCGCCGGCTCGAACGGGAGCTCTGAGTTGTACTTGTGAAGGAAACCAATTTTGCGACGAAAAGCTAGAGATCTACTAAGCTAAGGCGACCCCCTGCCGCTGCACGGCCACTAAAGGGTCATCAGACCCGTGAAGCCCGCTGCCATCCACTCCTTCGCCTCAGCCAAGATGGACGCTGCGCCGCTGTACGCTCGATGTCGCCGAAGGTCCCGCTGTTCCTTTCCTTCCAAACTTCCCGAGGCACCAAAAGCATAAGGGAGTCAAAACCTTTCCTGAAGAAAGTAGCCAACTGACGCCCATAGCACAAGGGTGTCGTTGTTGGTTGGGCATAGATGCGCGAGCCCCGCCAGGTGTAGTAGTCGGTGCCAAACCTCCCGTGTGTACACACACGTCGCAAGAAGGTGATCAAGGTCTCCCTGCTACTGAGAGCACAACACACAATTGGCGCCAGGCTGCAGGCCATGGCGCATCTGCCTCTCCACCGTCCATAGCCGACCGTGGAGGCCAAGCCAGAAGAAGCATTTTACCTTTGGAGGAGCGGAGGCGCGCCATAGCTGTTATGTGCTTATATGATGTGCTACTAGCCCACTGTCTCTGTTAGTTTTTGTCCTTGCTTTTATGAATCTGATTGTTTTGCACGAGTACATATATTTATTTGTTATGATTGAAAGTTAAGTTCTCTCAAAAACATATATTAGTCAAATTCCGGTTACGTGATTGATATATGTGTTGTTCTATGATTCTTATTTTTCTGTAGTTATTTGTGTGATTTATATCAAATTCCATCCGTTTTTTTTTTTTGCATACCAAGCAACAACACATGTAGAGGCCACCTAGTTTTATGGCTCCGATGTACCACTCAAATAAAATGGTATGCATACGAGTTGCACAATGATCCTATGGTTTGTTGTTGCCATCGTGACCGACTCACTTTCCTCTATAAAGTTTATATGAAGAATCACTTTTATCCACGGAATCAAGTTACATTGAAAATTAATTTTAGAGAAGCACTTCTATAGAACTGACCTTCGCTAGCGGTCCATCACTGCTGGTTGCTTATAAACCGACAATGATAACCCTTCATGTCGGGTTATAAGTTCGTAATCCAAAATGATGGGGGATCCTAATGACCCGGTAGTGATGGCCCTTATCACTACCGTATCAAGACATGAACCGAAACCCGAAAGTGAGATTTTACTGTTGGTTTAAGCCACGAGCCAGCCGTGGTACTTAGGGGGACTGGTGGTACTAAGACATCACTATCGCCTTGTGGCTTGACCCGACAATGATGCATATATAGTGCCTATATTACCACCGTCTTGTGGCTTGAGCCGGCAGTATTATGTGTTTAGTACAAAACCTTCCTTCCTCCTCCCCTCCCATCGAGCACACTCAAGCTGTCTTTTCCCCACCTCTGCCTCCATTGTTGCGGCCACTTTTCACCAAAATGCTCATAGAATGTCTTGGATTTTGAAAGATGGACATGATGTTCTTGCTTTACTGTTAGTGGCAAGTATCCACTCCTTTGAATTTGTAGCTTCTCAATTGTTTTGATGGCTAGATTGTTGGATTCTCATGCTAGTTATTTCTCCATTTTAGAGAGCACTATTCATCTTGAGGAAGATACTCAAATTGTGGGGAATCCATATTCCAAAAAGTTAGTGTCTATGAAAAAAATAACTTTCTATCAAATCACATGGTGCTTCTGATTATTGTTAGTGTTTGATGTTGTATTGTTAGTATTTGATGTTTCAGTTATTGCATAGAGTAGATGGTTTTTGAGGTTTTTGATAGGGCTAGCAATTTTAATTTCGATGAACATACACATGTGACACCTAGTAACCAATTGTTTTTACCTACAACTGTCATTCGTGAAGTCTTCAGTTTTTTTTTCTATAACTAGTCTCCATCTCTGTTTTTATGTGGCATGAAGTCGAATAATTGTTATGCAAGAGGGCTACCAATTTTAATTTTGATGAACACATCCATGTGACAGGAACACATTAAATTTTTAGGTAAGATGGTTGTTCTTCATGGCTCTAGCTTTCAATTCTATAATTAGTATTGCCGTTTTTATTGGCTTGATGTAGAATATTGTTCTTCAAGAGGTCAGAATCCATGTGACACCTAGCGACCCATTAAACTTTCAGAGTAGCTATGATGGTTGTTCATGATGGCAGGGCTCTGGTTTTTTATTCTTGTGATCGCCCATATTTCCTCCGTTTCAAATTGTAGTTCACTTTGGCTTTTCTAGATCCATTCATTTTACTACTCCCTCCATATTGAAAAGGAAGTCCTTTTAGGACATTGACACGGTCTCCAAAGTGCAACTTTGACTTCTCTTTTCTATCAAAATATTTATTAAAAATTATATATGTATACTTTTATGAAAGTATTTTTCAAGACAAATCTATTGATATGATTTTCACATTTCAAAAACTCAACGACTTAAAAGTTATTAATGATTTATGTTCCCAATGTTTGACCAAAGCCTTTTCCAAAAGGACTTCCTTTTCAATATAGAGGGAGTATATATCTAGACATAGTGTATAACTAGGTGCATAGCAAAAAATCAATGTATCTAGAGAAGTCAAAGTGAACTACAATTTGAAACGGAGGGAGTACTTGACATCTTTTTCTGTGCACAAATGGATCAAACATGGATGTGCGGTCTCACATCTTCGGACATGCAGTTCTTTAAAGTGCTTTGAATTGTTGTAGATGGAGCACATGCAGCTTGGGCAGAAAAATTATATTCGTTAGAGCTGCGAATATGTATAATCATGCTTTCACAGTGGTTTTATTTATCGGGCCTCATCAGTCCTAGCATTATGACTAGCTTTGGAGGTTGCAAAAGACGCATTGCCATTGTTGGTGAAAAATCCAATCTCTTTGGGTTTTTTTAATGAAATCCAATCTCTTTGTTGAGAGAAAACGCCACTTGACAGTCTCATTCACAACCATAACTGAGGCATCGGAAATGAAACCATTGCTCGAAGTAGCAGAAGTGAAGCGTTAGTCCGGAGCAGAGGCGGAGGACGTAATACGCCTCGGCCCTAGCCATACCTTTGGTTCCGGCGTGTACATCAGCACAACAGTCTCGCGCCGATCATAGTGACTCGAAGGAGGAAGAAGACGAAACGTACTGGGCTAATTAGCATAACAATATTCAATTTTGGCCCAGTGTTTCGTTTCAAAAAAAAAAAAAAATATTCGTTTCAAAAATTTTGGCCCAGTGTTTAGCTTTCCTAGAGCTCATCTCAGTGCTGTGTGGTCAGTCTACCCATCCATATGGACAAGGCTGCAAGGATGGGCGGCCTGGCTCCACGAGCCACTGTGCGAGCATGATCACACGAACTGTCGGTGGAAGGAGCTGTTTGGTTCAGCGTACCAGCGGAGCCTGGCTCGTCTGGGCTCATATGAGATGAGCTGAGCTCATGCAACCTCGTCGTGTTTGGTTGCCTATATCGACTTAGCCCTGGGCGAGAAAAAAGATGGCGTTGTTTGGTTGCTGTCATGCGAAGATATGTTGCATGAGAGAAAAAATATTATAAAATTCTGATTCACGATTTTTATTTTGTGAGAATACACTTTAAAGTACTTATTTTATCTAACAATATGTTAATCATCTTTAAAATATCTTAATATTGCTTGACATTTACTAATCATATACTAATACCATCATTAGGGGAGAAACATGATTTTTCGCAACGAACGCACCTATCCAACCTCGTTTGGTCTGGGACACATGTTTGGCGCGTTTAGAAGCTTTCGGATTTCGGTCGGAACGAATGTGCGAAACTCGACGAGGATACCCATGCACGCCACTTTGGCGTGAAAAAACTCGCGGTGCAATTTTTCGCAACGAACAGACAGGGTTGCGAAATCCTTTGGTGACGACTGACTTTATAATGTACCTTGTGGAAGACATGCCAAGCACCATTAGAGAGGCATATTCCTCTCCTGATTCTGACTTGTGGAAGGAAGCAGTAAGGAGTGAGATGGATTCTATTATGTCTAATGGAACTTAGGAGGTCGTTGATTGTTCTTATGGCTGTCAACCTATAGGTTGCAAATGGATCTTCAAGAAGAAGCATAGTCCTGATGGTACAATTGAGAGGTATAAGGTAAGGCTTGTGGCCAAAGGATATACCCAGGCACGACCGATTCACTCGTTTCCGTGGTGGCTGACTGGGAGCTCAGTTTTGCATTGCGTAGGCCAGGTCCGATTCGTACACCAACCAAACAAACCACTGATCTCGCATGCGGCCAGCCTGGATGAGCGCTGTAGCAGGCAACCAAACGTGCCCTTAACAGACATTGCGAGCCAACGGCGCCGCCACACGGGCGCACAGCAGCGGAACCGCGATCCATGATGCACCGAGCAGCACACAGGAGCACAACACATGTTCAGGTATTCAGACAAAGGGGTATGGAGCACCAAGCATGGTCAGGTATTAAGACCAGACCGCATCTTTAATCGCTGAGCAGTATGCACACTTGTTTAAGTGTTTTTTTTTTCAATTGTATATTGTTTAATTGTTCTTTTTTTAAGTTTAACTTTAATTGTTCTTTCCTCAATCGAGAGCAGCAAGAATGAATTTTATTGTTTCCTCATTACTAAGGGGTGTTTGGCATGACTCAGGCTCAACTCGTGCTGGAGCCGAGGAAAGCCAGCCAAACTCCCAACTTCAAGAGCTACTGGAGCCCCTAGTTCATTTGAGGTGGAGCCGGTGGAGCACCACTTCCCCAGCTCCAAAACTCGCTCGTATGGACCTAAACGTAGAGTTCTATAGAAATTACCCGCTTTGCCATTGATTACTCACCTAACCTCAAACCGTTATTTTCTTATGTTCTCTCGGAATCCTATCGTGTGCGCACCCCGCCATCCTCGTGTACGCCCGCGCTGCTCGCCGCCCGCGCGCCTCCTCCTCGCCCGGTCCCCCAGGCGTGACCAACACCGGGTGCCCGAGCTCTCTTCCTCGCTCCTATGCCCGATTTCACCGCCACCTACGCCATGGGTGGCCACCCCGCGCAAGATCTTGTCCCCGACACACGAGAATGCCGCCGCCCCCGCGCCAACAACCTCCTGTGAGGACGCCGCCGCCCAGCGCCAGCAGGCTTCGGTGAGGACGTTCTTTGCCCAAAGACCAGCGAGCTCCACGCGAGGGCGCTACCACCCCTATTAATCCGTAGGCCTCGGCGCGCGAGGGACGCCTCATCCGTGAGGATGAAGAAGGGTGAAAACACAATTCTATTTCACTCTCAAGGTTTTAGATGCAAATTTACTAGAGACCACGATTTCTAGATTTGGGCTCGCTTGATTTGTTGAAACTATAGGGTCCCTGTTGCAAAAGTGTTGTAGGCTATTGCTTGAGCTGCTAGCCAAACACCCCAATTCAATAGCTCCAACTCTACTCAGAGCTGGCTCCACCTGGAGTTTTGGAGTGAAGCAAATACTGCACCCGGAGTTGGAGTCATGCCAAACACCTCCTAATACTCAAGATTTTTAGAGAACTCTTGAGTGATAGCCAGACAAATTAAGCAAGTGGTTTTGTTTCAACTTAGAGTAATTTTAGATCGTGAATGTTTGTGGTAGGATCAGAATCTTTAACAACATATATTAAATGACAAGGAAAAATAAGGGTTATAGCACCATGTTAGGAATTTTATTTTTTGTTTTTTCAATATTCTTTTTGCAAAAGATAATTAATCAGACAAAAGCTACATAAATATACACCTACCACTAACTGAATTTGATATATTTCAGTTTCGTCAATTGGATTGGGAAATTTCATCTACAACTTAAATTTGCATAAATATACGACTATGACCAAATGAAATGGACACACACTTTAATCGCATTAATTGGATGGGGAAATTTCACCTACAACGTGTTGAATCTGCACACACACCCGCCCGCGAGTTGGCCGATTTGGTAAACAAGATACCTCGTCATAATGTTGTTTGTCGCTTGTAGTATGCACAATTTCACATATATAGGCTCTTTTATGTGATAGAGTCCTATACATATATATAATTGCTGCATATCAATCTCAATCTCAAGTTATATAAATTGCTGCCGGCACGACCAGACCAGCTCAATGCAAACCGACTCACTCCGCCACTCCAGCTGCATGCAAGTTCGTCCGAGCAAATAGCATGGCCCAAAACCAACAACAATCCACACCGGCGTGTCGATGACCTCCGGCGCAGAGCTCTGGTGCCACATGTTCGGCTACCTCAAATCCATGGCGCTGCAGTGCGCCATCAAGCTCGGAATCCCCAACACCATCAGCCGCCATGGCGGCGCTGCCTCTTTTCCGAGCTGTGTGCTGCTCTTCCAGTTGCCCCAAGCAAACGGGCATGCTTGCCTCGCCTCATGAAGTTACTGGCCACGCTGGGAATTCAGAGAGGAAACGGAGACGCCGACGCCGGGTGGTGGGGAAGGGAAAGAAGGCTCGCACTTGTACCACCTCACCGCGGTTTCTCGCCTCCTCGTTGACGATGACGATGACGACGGTGGCCATCCATGCTTAACTGCGTTCATGATCAGTATTCCCGGCCATTCCATGTCGCAGCATCTCTACGCCTAGCTGAATGGTTCGAGACCGACGACGTTGCGGCGGCGGAGACTCCGTTCATGATGGCGCACGGCACCAGCTACTGGGGCGTGGTCGGCCGCGACGCGGAGTTCGCCGCGGGTTTCTACGCGTCGATGGGGGCTGACAGCAGATTCGTGGCGCAGATCGTCGTCAGCGAGTGCAGGGAGGTATTCGCCGGCGTGAATTCTCTGGTGGACGTGGGCGGCGGGGACGGGACGATGGCGAAGGCCATTGCCAAGGCATTCCCGCATGTGCGGTGCTCGGTGTTGGACCTTCCCGTGGCCGTGGGTGGCAATGATGGCATGCCGGCAGAAGGTGAAGGAGAAGGCACGGTTGAGTTCATCGCAGGTGACATGATGGCTTTCATCCCTCCAGCTGATGCTGTTTTACTCAAGGTACGGGTATAGTAATTAATGGTTGATGGGATACAAATAAATCTATTGCACGAGTTCTACCTAAATAGAAGTATTTAATTAGGGACTGATTCGCGTCAACAGGACTGTTTTGTTTGTATACTAATACTAATGTTTTTTGCCATTTGCCAAAGATTTTGCTATTGTTTTTTTAATGAAGATATGAGTTTGTCAAAAATCATTGCCATATTTTAGCAAGAAAAAGAGAATCTTGCGAATTGGGTTGTAGTCTAGCTAATGGTAGGGCGGTCCAGTGGGATTTTCCTAGGATGTATTGGCGTTGTGCATTAAATGGTAAGCGACGTTTCCATTAACGACGGGCGCCTATGGTGACTTCGAGAATCTTCGGATGTGTCGGGTGCTCAGTCCTTCGGAGGTGCTCATAGTGGTAGTGTTTGCCTATGTGTGTTCATAGGGGAGAGTGTGCATGCGTGTTGTGAGCGTATGCGTTATCCTGTGTAATTCTCAAAAAAGAAAAAGAGAATCTCACCGAAATTTAAACTTTACAAGTGCCGGTGCTCAGTCCTTCGGAGGTGCTCATAGTGATAGTGTTTGCCTATGTGTGTTCATAGGGGTGAGTGTGCATGCATGTTGTGAGCGTATGCGTTATCCTGTGTAATTCTTAAAAAAAAAAGAGAGAATCTCACCGAAATTTAAACTTTACAAGTATATACTCTCTCTATCTGAAAATACATGACCTTGTAGAGTCATAGCTACCCTTCAATTCATCCCAAAATACATGACCTCTCTGCAGGTTGCGTGGCATCCAACCACGCAAACAGCCAAATGCTGCCCTTCTATGATCTTGTATGCATCCAACTCATGTGAGAAACTAAACACATCTTAAGCTGCTCATACACAGCAAACCTTGAGGAAGTCAAACTGTGTGTCACCTTACCGGCCTTTGGCCGTATAGTCATTTTATTTGGAGAACGGTTTATTTTGTTGAAGTTATTATGTACTATATATGTGTAGCTTGATGATGATGTTGTTGCTTATATGCACTGATGTGATGAGCAACATATCAATGTGAGCAACATATCAATGTTTGCAGTTTATTTTCCATGACTGGGGTGATGAAGATTGTGTCAGAATTTTGAAGAAATGCAAAGAAGCTATTTCTACCCGGGAGCCAAAAGGGAAGGTGATAATCATAGATACGGTAATAGGCTTGGCATCCAAACCGATTTTCGAAGAAGCTCAACTTTTGATGGACCTAAATATGATGGTGCTAGTGCCAGGCAAAGAGAGAGACGAAGAAAAGTGGAGTAAGATGTTTATGGATGCAGGGTTCACTAAATACAAGATCAGTCCAATCTCAGAGCCCCGTTCACTCATTGAGGTCTATCCATAGACCAAGAGTCCACGGGCCTCATAAAAAAACACAGACTTTTCTTGTTGGCCCTCGCGTCTCGCCGCCGCCGCCGCTCCTCCGTCTCCACCATTGCCGGTCCCCTTCCTTTTCCCTCTGGCATTTGTTCTCAGGTCTATTGTTGTTGCCGAGCGTTCGCCTATGTGTTCATCCATATGAAGCGTCAAAATGGTTTGGTTTTGGAATGTAGAGCTATTCACAGGATGGGTACAAATTGTATGAAAATCAATTTCTGGATACGTGTAACGTATTCCATTGTGCTTGTAACATGTACCCAGCTATTATCTAATCTATATAATTCTTCTTTCGTCGCAAAAAGGAAAAAGATCAAAAGTCCACGAGACCACAACCAAAACTAAAAAGAAGAGACAGGTCATCATCATTATTTATGCAAGTGTACCTTTGATTTTTGTTTTCTTAGAAAAAAAAAAAAACGTATGTCTCTATTTCTGAAGTAACAATACCATTAATTAGTTTATTTGCATGTACTATACTAAAGTTGATTGATGTGGTTATCACCGTCATCACCGGAGCCACAATCCAGGGCTACTTTGTTATTCCCCCAACACCTCGCCGCCGCCGCTCCCTCGGATGCAAGTCCATCCGCACGTCTCTGCGGATACCCTAACGTCGGCACCTCTGCTACCCCAATGCACCGCCTTTCCTTCCCCTGTCGATTTCCCCTCTCTTTCATGGCATCTGCGACAACTCGCTGGTGGTCACCAGCGCTTGAGCAACGAGTTTCCCCACCCATGGTGTCTCCCAATCCATCTGTCAGTCGTGTTTTCCGGTATGTTTTTCTAGACCTGATTCTAAATTTTGCGCCTTGCTATAATTCTTTATCGATGTAGATTGCTACAACCTTTGGGTTTACCCTTCTTAATTTCTTTTATGTTGATTGAGTCTTTGAAGCGGTAGACAGGACATAGAGACTCTGAAAAGGGAAATCGATTTCAGTCTTAGATTATATTACGATTTCAATTATGACTGTGATTGATAATACCATATTATTGATGTCGTATGATGAGATTAGCTTTTTATTCTCTTTGGCTATAGACTTCCTGGACCACGGAACATGGCCACCATCACTCGAGTAAAAGATTATGAGTCTGGTAAACCAAACAGACTGCTGCCCAATTCTTCTGCTAACGTTATTAATCTTCCCATGGACAACACTGAGAAAAAAGGGTATATATGTCACAAGTGATAAAGATGCTTGTTGGGAAACTTCGGAGGTTATTCACGTCGAACATGCGACATGTGGGGAAATTGTGAAGCACACTGTCACAGAGGAAGATGGAAGTAGTAGCACAACTGAGAATCATAAGGGAGAAATCGATATCAGTGAGGATGGAGGATATACTGTGAATAATGTACTTGCAAGAAGTAGACACCGTAACGGTGCTATATACAGGGACATAGGCGATGTATGGTGGAAACAACAGTATTGTATTGCAGACCGTAATGAGAGTAAGTGCAAAAAATCTCTTTTCCTATTTTTTATTTGTTTCCTTAAACATAGCATCTCTCTTTCCATATCCTAAAAGCTCTAGTATATGTTTAATTGTCAATTTGTGATCCTGGAGATCATTGATACAAGGAGCCATGCAGCACTGCCTACCCTGTGCAAACCTTCCTCTCCTTGCACTCTTTTAACTTATGAGTTTATTGGACTGGAGGTCATGAAACTTCGACAGTAGTTAGCACTTCCACACAAACCTTGCACTTTACTTTTGCAAGCCCTTCAATTTGGCACCGTTTGCACACATAACAATTTGCCATGTTACCTGATGGGAGAGCTTGTGGTGGCATCATGGACTAGGACCCTGAGAAATTGAATAAAGTAATGTTTTCTTCCAGAAATTTACTTCCATATCAAACCCTGCAGTAAATCTATGACCTTGAGTGTGTATTTAAACAAAAGAATTCACAGGAAAATGACAGATATAAGTGCAAAGCCATTGAGCGTGTATTTGAATGACAAAATACACAGGAAAATGACAGGTATAAGTGCAACAAAGAATTAAAAAAAACGGGCAGTCACACTGATGTATTTACCATTAGGTTTTAAAGTATCCATACATGCATGCAGCCACAATCTGCCAATAATACAAGATTTCAAGTCTGCTATCGGCATGACACTAGCAATAGCACAAGTCCTCGGACAGTTCACGCACTATACATAACCTAAAGGACTATTAGGTCTGAAAGGAGCCAGGTGAACAATTCCCCTGTTTATTATAAGGATTGGATGCTCAATTTCCAAAATGTGCACCACTTAACTAGAAATATTTGTTGTTGCTATCTTCTTTGTTGAACCCACCACCCTAACACTCTTCAATGCTCATCTAACCTCCTCTTGTTGTTGTGTGTAGAACATCAATTGCTTCTTGATGCATTAGGCCCACCAGGAAAGGCCCAGTCGCCCCAAAGGACTAGTCTTATAGGAGAAGGGTGGCTCTTCCTTTTAAGGTGGCTTCTTCCTCCCAAGCTAAGCAAGGTGGGATTAATTTGGACGTGCACGGCCGCCGCCTACACTGTTGTGCGCCTAGCCAAACCGCATACACGGCTGCCGCCTACACTGTTGTGGGCCTGACCAAACCATGCTCCCGCTGGGCCACGACTACCGCCTACACTGTTGTGCGCCTGGCCAAACCGCATACACGGCTGCCGCCTACACTGTTGTGCGTCTAGCCAAATCGTGCCCTAGGATGCCCTCATCACTTCTGACCTCATGTTGGATATGAAAGTGGAATGAGGAAGAGGTGTTTTGCTGCTGCTGAGTATTTTCTTAGTTTTGAGTGATGAATGCACACACAGTTACTGACATGTAGGATCAATGAACTGGAAATCATCCGAGTCAACTCCTGGCATGCCAATCTCATCTAAATACATGACACACATTATATGTTCTTTTGGGACAAAAGAGGCTATGCAGTTCGTGTTGATATCCCCTCCCTTTAGTCCCCATTAGTCCCATGCTCAATACTTTCACCGGAAGCATCCCCTGGCAAATGCAAATTCTTCATATGGCTGGTAGCCCACAACAGATGTTGGACAGCCACCGCCTTGCTAAGAAAAATTTGCCACATCACACTGCCCTTTGTGTGACCAAGAGGAGGAAACAATTGATCATCTGCTTGTCTCTTGCGTCTTCACCCGACAATTTTGGTTCTGTGTACCACTGAGAGTTGGCTTGCAGGCTTTGAGCCCACAGCTAGAGGTTTCCTTTGATGACTGGTGGGATGTAGCAAGCAATAGAGTAAAAAGTCAAGCTAAAAAAGGCCTGAAGGTCAATCTGTATTCAGAAATCAGTGTATGTTTGATGGGATTCCCCCTAACCTCAATGGAGTGCTGTCAGTTCTGATAGAGGAGATGCGCCTATGGAGTGTGGCTCGAGCTAGAGGAATCTCTCATCTCCCCCGCCCTCCCCCCTTTGCAGGTTTAAGTTTCTGTTAGGAGTTTTCCTGGGTCTGGGTCCTGTCCATCTTGGTTTCTAGGTGCTTTTTCTTTCCTTTTTTTTTTTTCCTGCTAGGTTCTTCCTTGAAAACCTGGCTGTACCTTGGGTTTCTTAAACCTTTTTCTTAACATATTGATACGCAGCTCTCCTGCGTGTTCGAGAGAGAAAAAAACTTTTGCTGGAAGCAGCTGACAAGCTTTTCGAGGCAGGGTGTTTCTAAAGAACTCTTGAGGTAGCACGATTCCTAGTAAAACGAACATGGATTGTTTCTGATTAGTAGATGGAAAGGGGAAAAAAGTTTCCAATAGGTCCATGTGATCCTCACATAGCATATTTACTTTTTAATATTATTGCTTTTTTCCTGTGTTATAGTCCATCAAACTTACAATGTGACTTTACTTTTTATGAAGCTCGTTATGAGGCAATGGCATTATCAGATCCCACAGATTGTATCACTCACGATGGACATTGCATTCTACATCAGCCTAGTGGCATGCTGCAAATTTTGTCATTAGAGTTGGCTGAACTTTCTGTGGATGGTGGCTTAGTAGAGCTATATGGGTACATAGCAGTGCGGGATAATGTGGATCCACTGCTTAATTATGTCGTCAATATCAGCAGGGATGAACCCATCATTGCGAAGCAGGTGCACATGATCATGTCCATACTTACCTTTCATTATTTCAAGGGATAAGTCATCCATACTTACCTTTCATTATTTCAAGGGATAAGTCTATTTAATTTCCCCTAGTATCAGTTTATCTGTTTAATCTCATCAAAGTATAAACCATATTGGAGCTGCTTTGGAAACGGTTTCAAGCACATGTCTTGTTAGGTGGACACTGCCACATGGGAAAAACCACCACCAAAACCCATCCCTTAAGAATAATTTAGATGGTAGATTTATATGGTAGGGAATACTTCAGGAGCCAAATGCCTGATTTTTTTCATAAGTGCATTAGGCACATGAACCTTGATACTTATGGGGTTAAGTATGACAACTAATCTCTTATACACCATTAAAGTTGGAACAGCTGTGCTTTTGAATTGTTTAGTGGAGCATAAAGCTCAGTTAGCACTCTTGATCCGTTTTTTTATTGTTAATGAAATCACACGCAGCTCTCTTGCATTGTTCAAAAAAAAAAAACTCAATCAATAACCATTTGTAGGGTTAGTTTATTGTGTTGCTCCATAGATATGTTTTTGTGTGATAACTCCCATGCAATATCTTGCCAGGCTGCCGAAAAAAATTGTTTCCATGTGATTATCTGCCCAAACATTGGAATTGTAGTATACAATACTTTGGATCGTATAAGCCTCTACTAACTCTGTCCATCAATGTATGGCGTATTTTTATTTTGAAATGCTGTACTTTATAAGGTTTGGCCAACAGTAGTCCAATTATATGCGTGTTTAATGTACCGAAGCTGCATCAGTAGATTGATTCTCAAAATACTTTTAAGACGATGTTGATTTTATAGCAATTCACAATATAATCATTCTGAAGACACATTCTCCTTTTAAAACATGCCTTACATTGATAGACAGAGGGAGTACTATATTATGAAATGATGGTTTACTATGATGAAAGATTTTAATTTTTGGTACTAAGGGAGTATCATGTATTCCAAACAAAATCATTCTAGTTTTGGACTCTTGGTTGCTGCTCAGTACATGACAAAAGTTGTTTTTCTTTTGTTTATAGGCATATGAAAATTCATAGCATTAATGATCCCCTCACCAATAAAATCATCTTTTTTTTCTCTTCCAGGCTCTTGTAAATATTTGGGATTTCAAACAAAATCATATGAATGATGGAGGCTGGTTTACTGGCTCTCTAACCACATTATGCACTTTGAAACCGTTTTGTTTGATATGTGACAAAAGATCTTGGTTATCAATTGTAAAATATTCATTTAAATAAATGTTGTTAGAATTGAAACATCATAAGGGAAGCATTTGGCTTTAGATATTTCCTACTTTAATATGAAGTACTGAATATAATAATTTGCAGGGTTCTCTCATCAACATGGCTGGCCCTAAGAGAGGGGTCCATATGATGGACCTTGCTTTCATCGAATATGACATGAGGATCAAGACAGGTGAACAAGAAAAGGATGACCTATATCTGATTGATGGTGCATCCATGCTAGGCCTTGCAAACTTATGGAATTATCCATTTACAATGCGCATCCCTGGTGATTGTGGTGCGGTTACCCCTAACTTTAGCACTTCTTGATGATGCGGTTGAGGCCACTATAGAGGTCCTCATATCGGAAGTGCAAAATAGTTTCAGTTTGTTTCTTGGTTGTTTAACCAGTGGGTTGAATAATGAAATCCAGCTCTTCGATGGTACTGTAGCCAAGTCATGTGGCTTAAGGAGGTCTGTGGTTGCTGCAGTGAGTGATTCACCCATAGATTTGAAGTTCAAATTAGGTTCACTGTTATCCAGTTCTGACCAACGGTGTTGTTCGTTCAACCCAAAAACCCATGGGCATGATACGCAGGAAATAAAGACTGATTTTGGGTTGATCTCAGTGAAGGTGACTTGGTCAACTTTGCCGATGGGGTGGGTAAGAACTTAGGTATAGTAGAAGCAATCAAACATTTTTATGGATTCATAAACTTAGACGTGGCGATTTTTTTTTTTTTTTTTTTTTTTTTGGGGGGACAAGGTGTGGTGTGGCAAACTTGTGACAAGTATTTGTACTTTTATTTACACATTCAGTTTAACATGCAATAGTGTTATGATGCTGTTACAGGAAACAACGCAGAAATCTTGTTGTCCTCAATCCTTTTTTGTGCAGCTGCAGTCATCATCGTAAGTTCATAACTAAGCGGCTAGCAAAGGCTAGTCTGTGACCAATTGTGTCCATGTCTCTGGCATGTGGGAGCAGCTGCAAATAGTCATATTCGCCTATGTGGTATAGCACACCTGTGGTTGCAACTTTGACAAAGAGAGAAGCTACTTCCTATCTTGAGCACCGGAAATGTCATTGTTGCTGTCCTAACATCCTCCTCTTCTTCCCTACTCTTCCTCCTCAAAAACCCAATATTTATCATCTGTCTTGTTTCTCTTCCCCCCTCTAATTTCTCCTTGAGCATGTCATGCGTGAATTTTTTGAAGTTGTAAGTGTTTTCAAGTACCTTCTGGGGCTTGTTGTGCATGAATTTTTGAAGTTATAAGCAAGCTTAAAGGGAACTTTAATTCTTCACATGTCACTACCCTGATGTTTCCATTAGAAAGGTTCTTAATAATCAGGAAAGTTATAAGTAGTTTTCAAGATTCTTTTTGGGCTTGTCATGCATGAATTTTTTGAAGTTATAAGCACCTCTAAAGGGAACTATGATAATGCTTTTCATGTCACTGTCATGATGTTTCCACTAGGAAGGTTATAATCATGAATACCTTATATACTTTTTTGGTAGAATAGTCATTTTGTCCTTGAATTGTTACTCGAGGCTTAGTTTCATCCCTGAACTTTCAAAACAGTCATTTAGTCCTCAAACTCTACTTTTAGGCTCAGTTTTTAGGTCTCAAGAGACCTCGCCGGCGTGTCTTGCGTATCGTGCTCCCCGGCGAGGCTCCTTCAGCGACAACTCTTGCATATCATGTGGAGGCACAAGGTTCAGTTGTGGATATCCCTAGGCACCGGTTGATCCCTAAATCAACTAGTCCAATATCGAGCAATCTAGCTCTTTATCGAAGTTAGATGTTGCTCACCTGCTTCACGAAGGCAAGAGAAGTGGATTCGATCACGGGAGTACGGAATGAATGAGAGCAGCCGCATGCTTGCTGCTGTGGATAAGATATGCAATTCAATCATTTTGTTTGAACTTTATTTTCTTGCCGTTGGGAAAGGGGACATGCAAACATTCAAAATCAGAAAAAACGGTGATTGAAGTTAGATGTGAAAACTCAATTGTTTTTATCCTAATGTAGAAATTGAATGATAATAAAAAAGAGGCTTGCGATGAAAAACAAATTCACCCCAGAACTAGTTCCACAGGAACAGTGGTTGAGGAAGGAACCCCATCCATGATCTGCTTCAGTGTGTTCTCCTTCTCATCGTCAGTCCAAAACTGTTGCTGTGTTGCCATTTCCCAGTCCCAGCGCCCCTTGTCTCGAGCATAACCGTTCTTGAACATGGAAACATGGCGCAACATCGTGCATGCTCCCAAAACAAACCTGACAAGATCAATCTGCCTTGCAGTTCCCCTGAAACCAGCCACCACAAACTCACTCAAGCGGTGGTGCACAAGCTTCTTGGTGGGCGGCCAGTGTATTTCTTCACCGGGCTCAAGATTGCAAGGGGCAATGTGGATGTGAAGGGTCTCCAGGGAAGGAGCTCTTTCGAGTAGAAGACATGGCCATGTCACATCCCAGGACGAAGGCACATCCGCGACCAGCAGCCGTGTCAGATTAGGCAAGAATGCACAAGGGGAGCTTGATGGCACAATCCATCTGTAAGGCCCAGTGAAGCTGATAATGAGGCTCGTTATGTCCGGTGTCCATACAAGGAAACCGTCAAGCTTCAGCTTGTACTGAGTCAATCCCAGTTCTTCTTGGAGACCGAGCCTTAAGGAGATGTTCCGTTCCCTGAGGCAGGGGAATGAGTCTGGTTCAAAGAACACATTGCTTTCAGATTTTACCCTCTCCAATAGGGGAAGAGCCCTCAGGCGCAGGCGAAGGTATGTGCAGTTCTCCACCACAAGCTCTCGGATTTCTGAACTGGGAGCGTCGACAACCAGAGTCAAGGCGAAGCCAAGGTCGGTGCTGCAGCCGCAGGAGATGAGGTGAAGTGTCTGCAGCTGCAGGCACGAGGTGAAGATGCTCTGGTAGGCTGCTTCGGGCGTCGATCTCGGTATGTTTTCCAGGACGAGCACGGTGAGTGTGCGATGGTACTCGTGCAGAGGCGGGAGGAAGCAGCCTGCGAGCTTGAGGCTTCGGAGGCGCGATGCACGGGGTTCTCTGCACAGGCCATGGCTGGGGAAGGAGTGGAACTCGTCTCGTATATTGAATGTGGGCTTAGCCACAGCCTCGAGGTCCTCGACGCCCCAAGAATCAATGGCCTCCTCGATAAGCCTGTTCATGCCGTCAGCGTTGCCAGTGACGAAGAACTCGAGCCTCATCCTGTTGACCCTCCGGCGACGCCCTTGTTCCAGGAAGCTCTCCACGGAGGCAGTGAAGGCGCGCATCGCGCGGCGCTCGTACCTCTTGATGCTAGGCAGGAGCTCGCGCGTCACGGCGTCGCGCCTATAGAATGGAGGAGCTCCCAGGGGGCAGATGTCATGGTACAGGCGGACCCATCGGTGGTAGCGCGGCGGGAGCGCGTCGCCGACCCTCAGATCGAGGGCAGGGAGCTCGCGGGGGAGGTGCGCCCAGCGCCTGGAGAGAACCCCAGTGCCGAGCGCCGTGCGGGAGTCGAGACGCCGCAGGATGACCAGCAGGAGTTCGTCGGGGAGGGCGCTTATCCGGTCTTCACGGCAGGACGAGAGCGGCCGGCGCCGGAGCAGGATTCGACCGGCCCGGCTCCTAGTCCTCGCCATCACAGAGCTACCGGCCGCCAGAGATCCGCGCTGGAACAGCACCCCGCTCCTCGCCACGAGAGGGGTACCTCCACCTGGTCGACCAACCGAATAGCGAGCAGATGTGCCTGATTCACGGCCGCGGCGGCGGTTAAATAGAGCCGCCGGGATCGGCATCGAAACTTGATCGGACTAGTCCTCTAAAGTTTGTGAATTTATCTGGATCGGCGACTCGGAATCGGAGTAGAAACGAACCCGCCGGCAGCAAGATCTGCGGGAATGGAGCACCGCCGGCGTGGCGTTGGTGTGGGGTTGAGGAGGGTGGACACGGAGCGATTCGACTATCAGAGAGCCGCCAAGCTCGCATTCGCCAGGCATGGAAGAAGCAGAGGCGTGCGATGCGACGGGAGCGGCAGCCGGCCCAGGCGGAGGGAGGGGGGATGAGTGGCGGCGGCCAGGGCAAGGAAGGAATGAGTGAAGAGCGAAGGACGAAGGAAGGGGAGGCTCCAAGTCTGGACTGTACTGTACTGCTGTACCGCTGTTTCGCCGTACTCCGTATCTAGTCTCACTTAAAAGCCAAATATTTTAATTCAAATTACTCAAACTTATATGCATAATAACTATTAATATTATCAGATAAATCATTCAATAAAATTATTTAGAGATACATATATTGCTAATATTTTATATAAACTTTAGCACAAACTCTATAGCGACACTTTGTTTATGCAACCAATGGAGTATTGTTATTTGAAACTGATTTCAAATTCACATGATCTTTTATATTTTTCAACTAACCTTGTATAGTCAAACAAACATACCGTGTGCTCATTTTAGTTAAGACTCTGTTTGGGTCCTTTGGCACTAGGGACTACATTTTAGTCTCCTTAAATGGCAAAACAAGATGATTATAGACTAATTTTTAGTCTCATTTAATTTCTAGTCTAAAAAAACTCTTCGGAGGGACTAGGGACTAATTTTTTGTCCCTATTAATCCCTCGAGCCAAACACCCCTAAAAACCTCCTTGGAATCCAATGATGAATAAAGTATACATATTAAACACCTAAGTTGTTTAACTTCGTAGTTTTTTTTCTTTATCGTTTCCAAAATGAAAGAAGAGTTGTTTTGTTTACTAGCACGAAGCCACCACGTCCACGGACTGGTTGGTCAGGCCATTTGGTTGGCACCCTACCGGGAGTTCTTAGGTTCGAACCCCATTTGAGCGCTCGCTATGGGGAATTTATATATATTTATCCTCGAGCGCTCGTGGGTGCGTTTGCCGGCCTGCCGGAGGTAAAAAAAAAATCCTCTCGTCTGCCCCATGCCAAAGCACAAAGTCGTGGCCAGCCCAGTCTACTTTGAGCTGTGGTGCTACTTGTGAGTGGGATAGAGGTTTTTCTCGACTTGCGTGAGAAGGTCTTCCTCCAAGGATGTCTCCCCAAAGGGTCGATTGATTTTTTTTTACTAGCACGATGAGCGCGCACTATCTTTGTGCTAGCTTTCTAGTGGGAGGAAATTCCGTCAAAGGGGGGGAATCCCATAAACAAAAAACAAGGTAAAAATAAAAAAACTGAAAAAAATCATGCCCACTGGAAACATTTTGTTTTAGATCCGGGATTCCGGGGGGATGGGTCATCTTCCACCTCCCGACACGGGCGACCCAGGCGATTCGACTGGCACGTGCGCCGCATTCCATGGCGACGGACCCGACACGTCTCGAAGCGCACCAAGGAGGGCAGGCGAGGGTGCGTTCGGCGTCGCATGGGACGAGGGGCGGTTGTGGGTTTTCGGGTTGGGGGGATCCCACGCAGCGTCATCGACTACATCCCGAGTCGCGTCTCCTTCGGTCGGCCGACCTCCTCGGGCCATGGCGTGAGAGGGGTCGATGCGAGGTAGAACCAGAACCCTCCTGCGCGGTTGGTTCAGCAGAAATGCATTGGGAAAGCTAGAGAGGGGGTTGGCAGAAACCCTAGCAATCCTTCGATTGTAAGGGGAACGGGATCGGGGGCGGCGAACAAGGAGGCGGCTACACAGAGGCAGAACAAGGCGAGGCTTCCTCACGAGGTACGTGACCATCCTGATGCCGATTTGAGCGAGCGTTTAGTTCATCTCTAGTTGCATAGCCTGGAAGTTGGAGTAGCGCCCTTAGTTACGATCTCAAGCAATCTAGTAACAAAGTCCGAAGGAACTATTTCTGCTCCCCTTGGTGGAGATCCTAGAACGAACCGCAATTGGACAACTCTAGGAGGTGATACTAGATCTTTTGTGCGGGTGATAGAGGCTCCTTTGCAACCACCGAAGATCATGAATAGGCGTCCATACATGGTGGGCGTAATCAACACTATGATGGTAACAGAGGAAGGGGTGCTAGAAACAAGCGGAATGACGGGGAAACAGAGGTTGGGTTCCAAGAGGAGGAAGAGAGGGTGCACGCGGGTTTCCTAGGAGAGGCCGTGGCAATGGGGAAAGAGATCTTGAAAACCAAGGTCGAATCAATGAACCCGGCACAAATTGTTCCTAGGGCTGATCCTACGATTCGGCAAGTAGTGGCACCCGCAGATGTGGAAGCTTATGTGAACAATGCTCCTATTCCAAAATTTGCAATTCCAAATCTTGTAGTACATGATGGAGGAAACCAAAGTGGTAACCAAGTATAGAATGACAGCCTCCTACGTTACATCACGCAGATGTGGAAGGGTAGGACATAATCCTAATGATTGTCCAAACCCAGGTTATTTGCTCAGTGCAAAAATGAAGGGCATGTTGCAAGAGTCTCGCTCAACAAAGATGCCATGGGAATTCAATGCCCCCTTCTATGGGTTGTCTTCCTATGGCCAAGGTTTTCATGTCATTGAAAGTACACAATCGGATGAAGGTATCGGAGATATGTCATCTGTTGCTCTGTAACTGTAATGGGCGGGGAAGTCTCTGCAAGAAGAGTTGAAGCGAGTTTGCTCAAAAATTTGGGAAGCAATCTCTCTTGAGGTGGTATGCAAAAAAAAATTAAATGAAGGCAAGTATCAACCGAGATTCCCCAATGTTCAAGCTTTAGAAGATGTTTGTCACTTCATTGAGATGAGGATGAGGACAGTTCCCGAAGGTTGGTCATAAAGGTGGAGAAGTGGAATCCTGCTAACGGGCTCTAAAGGACAATTAGACTACGCTTGGTTCGGGATAAGCTGTAACACCCAGTGTTACTTACCGGTTAAGCCATGGTTTGGACAAAATAAGTTTAGTTATAGTTGGTTGAGTTGTTGGATGAACAGGGGACGCGAAAAGAATAGGAATCAGGGAGTTACCCCCTTGTCGGGAAACCACGATTTGAAACCCTAGTTTGTCCCTCTTTCTTTTATTCAAGATTCATCAAGAATTTGAGGGTAGTCACAAAAGTGAAATGGTAGAGTTTTCAAAGTTGAACAAAGTTGGTATTTTGAGTTTTCAAAGTTTAGTTCAAAATTTTAAAGTAATTTTGAATTCCGACAAAACCCTAATTACCCCCTTTTCTATATTTCAAAATCTATGCAAAATTTGGCAAAACTTTCAAAAGCTACTTTGTAGATCTTTTCTTGATGAACAAAAGATATGTACAAAGTTTTTCAAGTTTTTGTATAATTTTAAAAGTAATTTTGAATTCAAAATTCTCCCTTTTTGATCCCATTTCAAAAGTCATATTTAGAGGCAGAATTTGAAAATCTTCCAATTGTGAAAATTGTAGATCTTGAAATTTTAAGCCAAGTTGCTTTTTGAGATTTTCAAGTTCAGTTCAAATTTTTGAAGAAATTTGACAAAAATCAGAGTTAGGTTTTGGTAGCTACGGTGTTTCGGGGAGAAAAGATCTCGGTTTTCCCGCCACCGGTCGCCACCGCCGTGTCCTTCTCCGCCTTCCGACGCTTTTAGAGGCTGCCCATCTCATGCTTTGAGATCGTCGTGAGTGTCGTGGTGTCGTCCATCCGTAGTCCGACCGTCCTATGGAGCCCGGCAAGACCGACGCCGTCTCCTTTTCTTCTTCCCGACGGTCGGCGCGGCGTCCTCGTTCGCCGCCTTGCACCGCCGCTAGCAAGCTCCACCCAACCAAATTGAGCTCGCCATCGACTTACGCCTTCCTTTGCGCACCCATTGAGCCCCAGCGCGCATGCCCGGCTGCCGGGTAGCCCGTGTCTTGCCATCTTCTCTGCGGCCGGTGAGGCGCCGCCGAGATCCGCCCGCCGTCAACCGGCCGACGGTGATGCCCTCGCCCTTTTTCTTCTTGTTTCAAACTTTCCTTGCCACGGTGAAGCTCGCGTCGGCGATGGTTTCGCGAAGAAGTCTCTTCGTCTTGGGAACGCCACTTTGCCGCCGGCGCAGCTCGATCCCGTCGTGCGGCGTGGTCGGAGGGCCCGCGGACCATCTGGCAGCCGGCGGTCACCCACGGCGCGAGCGAGCATACCGGTGCTCATGCGCTCCTTCCCCGCCACCACCGGGCTGCGTCGATGGGAGCGGCCGAGCCAAGCCACGCCGTCCGCGTTGCTCTGCTTTCGGTGTCGTCCAGGGATCTCGAGGTGAGAATTAGAAAAAGTTAAAGGGGGCTAAGTGAAAAGTCTGTGACTTGCTTGAATAGTGCTAAATAGTGTATTGTACTTGTTTGTAATTTTATAAAAGGTCGGGGTCGTTTTGTAAAGTTGCTAGGCCGAGCTTTAACAGGCCGATTTGGGCCGGCTGTTACTATTCTTGTGGGCGGCCTGTTTGCACGGTGCGAGGCCGAGCACGATGCGGGCCACTTTGAGCCCGAGGGCGTTTTCCTTTTCATAGATGTTTTATCAATTTGTATTTATTTGAATAGTGTTGATTCTTGCGAATTTCATAAAAATTTAAATGTTGATTCAAAAATTCTGAAAATTTTTGTAGAGCCTTCTCATGAGTATATCTACCCATGAAAAATCAGAAACTTTGATTTTGAGTAGTTTTTGCATGATTTAAAAATACAATCTTTAATTGAAAAATGCATCTTCTATGATTTTTAGAAAATAAAATATTTATTCAAAAATCATAAAAATTTATTTGGTACTGTTTTATGATGTGTCCTTGTTGTATAAAAAGTTTGGGGCCATTTTGAGATGTTTAATTTATTTTCTATATTAAGCTTTATTTTATTAATTAGAAAAAGAGAGTAGTTAGTGTAAATGACCTAGGTTTGATGTGTGCTTTGGGATTGTTTTGTGAAACTTGGATCATACCACAATTAAATGGTCCTTGAGAACTCCTTAGGCAATGGTGATGATATCTTTTAGGTAGTTCAACAAGTTGGTTTTATTGGGTTGCAACTTTATCGTGAAATAAAGTTATGTTTCGGTGTTTATCATTTCATGCATTCATCAAGCATCATGTTTACCATTCCATCATGTTAAGCAATGCACCATTATTACGTGTAGTGAATGAGAGTGATGTGGTTTCACGATGACCAAGCTTTGGAGAAGGTGCATCCACCCGATGTGTTGGTGTCAAGGGTGGCGTGGATGGTCCAACTTCTAAATCTAACTTTTTCACCGCAACAAAGGCAAGCCCGGTTACATTAAACCTTTCTTTGATGTTTTAAAAAGCTTTATATCACTTATGTCTATGCTATGTTGCATTAAGTAATTAGGAGTTGAGTGGTAACCTAATTCTTTGCATTACCATCCTTGTTCATTTAAATACCATCCTTGATAACTTTGTTTATTTCAAAAATGCTTAGTGATGCTTAGCCCCCTTAATTAGTTAAGTTTTTCATCAAAATGTTTTATTTGAGGAGATGGTACCGTTTTTCGGAAAAGAAAGAGTTATAGTGATGAATTTGAGATCGGACGGGGGCGTAGGTTGAAAGCCGGCGGGATACCTAGGCGTGCTTGTCCGTGTTGGTCGTTTAAGGACCGTCCGTTGTTTGGCCTTGAGTGAAATCGGGCGTTTTGAACGCATATTGCGCCTTAGACTATTTTTGGTCAATGGCACGTCGGTGGCGATCACCCCAGTTCAATCGACCCTAACTAGCCACATACTCCGGTGGCGGATCTCGGTGAAACAAAATCGGGAATGGCAACCACGCCTTTGGGAGTGGAGAGATGGCGAGTAGCGTGTACCCACCCTCTTGGTCAAACTGTCATTAGGGCGGGGTAGGGAGGTGGAGTACTTGTGCTCTCGGGTGGCGCAGCCTCGTTCCCGTTTTGGATAAATCTGAAAAGAAGGTTGATATATGCAAGCTTAAGTGCTACATATGTCGTGTGGTTAGGGATCCCAATTTGGGTATAATCGATTCATGAATCGCCGTTGTTTCTCGGAGAAGGAGACCCGATTCCACGACCTTCATCGTAGTAATTGATGAAACATGGTTTTGAAGAAAGAAAGTTGGCTTATGAAAGAAATGTTTGCTCTAGTGTAGGATCACCTAGAGTATATGAACTACTCACCTGAAGTAAAAATATTGAAAGTAAGGATTCACTTTTAGTAAGCTTTTCATAAAAATGAGTCCTTGATTCTTGCTAAAAAGCCTTACCTTGAATCCTATTAGACCAGCATTCTTGAGTCTTCTCCTATTTTTTCTTTAGTCGGGTAAGTCTTGTTGAGTACTCCCGTACTCGGGGTTCTTTGACCCTTGTTGCGGGTGTTGACTCGTCTTTGTTAACCAAGGTTATGTCGGTAGGCACGACATGATCCGGTTGTCTTCTAGTCTACTCGGCTTTTCGCAAATTAATTAAGTTAAGTTTACTCAAATGTAACTTACTCACATTTTGTAAAATTAATGTTATTATTCTTCCGCACTCGATCTATATTTTTGTAACAAATGTTGTAATGTTGTAGCTACTCCTTTGTTGATCTGGTATGAGTTATCAACGGGGCTTCTTAAGTTATCGGGTGTATACGCACGGTATCGAGGTCTTTGGGACAATGACAGTGCGGGTGGGCCCCGTAATTAGATGATGTTACATTACAATAACCAACATCCCATATGAAAAAAAGGTCTTATGCTAATGTATGTATGATAGCTTCAAAGGTTGGTCTACCCTTGGAAGTAGACAAAGAGAGTATGACTAAGTTTGAATATGTGAGAATCATAATTGGATGTAGGGACATTACTAAAGTTCCTGCCTCTGTTGATGGATTTGTTAGACTTTCTACGGTATAGTTTCTTCTTCGGAGAGAGGTAATTCAGGAAGGGCATACTAACCAAGCTAGAAATCAATGGATAAGAAATGAAAGAGACAACAATAGGGAAGCGACTCCCCCTCCACCTAAGAAACGAGAAGATTGGACAAGAAGAAATGATAAGTCGAATCTTTGTTGGACCTAGTAATTACCGAGGGGAGGTACTTGGAAAAGGAAAACAGATGAATAGTGAGACTCTGCGGTCATCCCAAAACTAGTAAATATCAAGCAATGGCACGTATCATGGAAATGTGTGGATGGTAGAGTTAGTTTGCCCTGAAACTGGCGGATTACATTTGGAGAAATTGAGAGGATGAAGGGAGGTAAAGCGATGGGCCACGATGGTATCCCCATTGAGGTGTGGAGATGTGCGGGAGCGAGAGCGTAGTATGGCGACTAAGCTTTTTAACCTCATTTTTCGGTCGAACAAGATGCCCGAAGAATGGAGACGAAGTATATTAGTACCAATCTTCAAGAATAAGGGAGATGTTCAAAGTTGTACTAACTCCAACGGGGATTAAGGCGATGAGCCATACGATGAAGGCGTGGGAGAGGGTTATCGAGCATCGCCTACGAAGGTGACAAGTGTGACCCAAAACCAATTTGGGTTCATGCGGGGAGGTCGACCATGGAGGCGATTTTCTTAGTATGACCGGTTGATGGAGAGATTTAGGGAGCGAGAAGAAGGACTTGCACATGGTCTTTATTGACCTCGAGAAGGCGTATGACAAAGTACCGAGAAACGTCATGTGGTGGGCCTTAGAAAAACACAAAGTCCCAACTAAGTACATTACCCTCATCAAGGATATGTACAAGGATGCGACGACATGTGTTCGAACATGTGATGGCGATACCAGTGACTTTCCAATTAACATAGGACTACATCAAAATTCGACAGACAGGCCCTTATTTATTTACTACGGTGATGGATGAGGTCACAAGGGATATACTGAGGGTGATATCCCTTGGTGTATGCTCTTTGCGATGATGTGGTGTTAGTGGATGAGAGTAGAGCGAGGGGGTAAATAGGAAGTTGGAGCTGTGGAGGCACACGTTAGAGTCGAAAGGGTTCAGATTGAGTAGGACCAAGACCGAGTATATGATGTGCGACTTTAGCCCGACTAGGCACGAGGATGAGGATGTCACCACGGGATGGACAAGTGGTGGCCAAGAAGGATACTTTTCGGTATTTAGGATCTATGCTACGAAGGATGGCGACATTGATGAAGATGTTAGACATAGAATGCGCGACGGGTTGGCTAAAGTGGCGTCAAGCTTCGGCATCCTATGTGACAAGAGGGTACCACGAAAGCTAAAAGGGAAGTTCTATAGGACAGGCGATTCGCCCGGCGATCTTTGTATGGTCTTGAATGTTGGCCTACAAAAGGCGACATGTCCAACGACTAAGTGTGACTGAGATGCGTATATTGCGTTGGTTTTGCGGGCATACTAGAAGGGATAGAGTTCGAATGAAGATATTCGGGATAGGGTCGGGGTGGCTCCTATCGAGGAGAAATTGATTCAACATCGGTTGAGATGGTTTGGACATGTTCAACGGGAGGCCTCCCGGGCGCCCGGTGCGTAGTGGAGTTCTAGGCGGGTAGATAATGTAAAGAGAGGTAGAGGTCGACCTAGGCCGACTTGGGACGGGGCGGTTAAGCGAGACCTTAAGTGGAATATCTCCAAGTTTAGCTTTGGACCGAGGAGCGCTTGGAGGCTAGCTATTAACGTGCCTGAACCATGACTTTGCTTCCTTTTCTATCTACCCTATCTTTATCCTTCTGTCTTGTGCTTTTCTACGTTCTTTTGTCTTGTTTCATATGAGTTTCATCTACAAATTACCCCAACTAGGCTTGGGACTAAAGGCTATGTTGTTGTTGTTGTTGAGAGTGTGCAAATCAACAAGGTCAGCTGTCTCAATATAGGAGACAAATCCAAACTAATAATTGATGAATATGGCTCAAATCTGAAACAACACAATAATTGCTCACGTCGCCGACGGCCAGGGGTCGTTACAAGCGGCTGCCCACGCCCAAGCCCTAGCCGTCCTAATCCGCCCTGCACCTGATTTTCAGGAGTCTTGAAAACCTTGACACTTAGTTCAAAATGATCTGATCTCGCACAACGAACTTGAAGGTGAGTCTGCTTGAGGTTACTCATGTTCATTTCAGGATCTCAAAGTAGAAAATCACCAAACAGTCTGCATTTCTAAGGTGTTACAACTGTACTGTACATGTTCCATCCATTTCAGTCTCAGCATCGACGTAAATCGCAGGCCAGTGTTGCGCACGAGCCTTACACAGTTACACAATAATTCCCGAACAATTAGGCCCGACAAATATCACAAAGCGTTACTCCTACATCTAATGATGAAACGACCAAATGCTAACTCACTACATCAC